>OY754977.1:15114942-15241942 GCA_963576475.1 Molanna angustata | reverse complement strand
CAATTTCAATAAGTGTCATTTGACTGAACGATTCGTTACTTTGAACGTTATTCAACATTACTAACTCAATTTTGATTTATCATTGTATTTACATCAACGTTCAAATAATAATATTACATACTGCTGTGTTGCTGGAGATTATTTTTATTGTGTTTCATCAGATTATGTATAAGACTATTTACATGCTGCTTATTGAAATATGCAGCGATGGTTCATCACAGCCTGCGAGGAATCAATTATTAGAGACCACGCCGTCTTGGCACTCTTGAGGTGCACAGAAAGTAGCGCGTGCCACACACACATATCTTCTTTTTTGCAGTTATGGTTTTTGTTATTCTATTGTCCTATATTATCACCTGAAAGGATACTTTAATTCTTATTAAATGTCCTTTTTTAGACAGTGTACATTCATTAAAATTCAATTTGTATAAAGAAAATTAAAAATATTACAATAAATGTCGGCCTTCGTGGCTTAGTTGGTTAGATGTCTGACTCCTGAACGAAAAGTCCCGGGTTCGATTCCCGGTGGAGATACAGCTTTTAATAGTGTTTTCAGTCTGGATCTGTGAGACGATCAGTATCGTAAGTCTCCAGAATGTGGCAACTTGTTATTGGGTGCATATTAAATTAATATTTGACATAGAACCTGTTAGTTGCCTTTGAATCATATTAAATAAATAAATAAAGCAAATAAGATACGTACAAACAAATAAATTGTAATACGTACAAATGAGTATGCAATAACATATATTGAAAATATGTTTTATGTTATAATAATATTTAATATCATAATTTAAAGACATTGTATTTGTTAATAAACATACAGTATTTTTATGTTATAATAATATTTAATATCATAATTTAAAGACATTGTATTTGTTAATAAACATACAGTATTTTTATGTTATAATAATATTTAATATCATAATTTAAAGACATTGTATTTGTTAATAAACATACAGTATTTTTTTCCAACCCCCCATTTTTTGTTCGAGAGAATTTTATTGTCTTAAAATATAGACAAAGTACCAAGCCAAAATACCTGACATTTGTATGCCGGGTCTATATTTTTCACGGTTTTTGCAACTTTTTTAAGTAAAAAAAACACCAACTTAGAGGCTTCGTAGCATATATGTTGCATATACTTATTTTCTTTTCTTGTCTCCTGATTCTGGTTCTTTTATTTATCTTTCATTTTGATTTTTTATTTTTACCACTACATACTTTTTTAGTTTACAACTGTATTGAATATTTATTCTGAATTAATTTATATTTATCTATATTCTTTTTTCTAATTTGTAGAACCCTGAAAATTGGTATAAATATAGAGAAACACATAATCTCAATTTTGTTTTTTCAAAAAAATTCCCGAGTTTCTCAAACATTTTTTCATTAAGAAAAACATTTTTTATACATACATACATACATACCGTCACGCCATGTCCCTTGCGGGGTAGGCAGAGAGTACCGACCGCCACATTTTTCTATCCTGGCACGCATCCCTCGCTTCGTCCACATTCATGCATCGTCTCATACATGCTCGTATATTGCTCACACTTCTAACATTTCCGTCTTTTTATGATAAATTTATGTGTTTAACTGCCTATATTTCGAAGGTTTCTAAAATATCGAAAAATCCCGAAACACCCCAACTAGATGATTTAATTTTCTATAAAAATTTGAACATTTGTAGTAGTACATCTCAAACTTTTTTAATAATTTTTATAAAAATTGAATTTTGTGACGACATCGTTTCATACAGGGGACTCAGGGGACTGTTAGATATTGAATCTCCAAAAGGTAGGAAGTTAGATATTTAATCTCCGAAGGGTAGGAAAAAATACTATTAACATTTTGAACTAAATATTTTAAAATGTTAATAAATTTGTGTTTATATAGTTTGGTACGTATTCTTCAATTATACATACTATAGCCATCGACAGTTGGATGCCATGTTTTACATGCAACTAGTACTAAAATAAAATTGCTTGCCCAAAAAGCAATTCAAAATAAAATAATTAAATAAATATAACTACTTTCGAGATAATTATTATTTAATTAGCTATGTATATACGCTTAGTATAGTTTTATTTTTTGGCACTATCCGTCTCTGTTATTAAGTGATGTAGGTGTACCTACTATACCACATCTTTGGTGGTTTGAGGTAGATATTAAGATCGATTTATTGTTTCAAGTTATAGTTGGAAGCGGTCTCCCGATATTGGGGTGGGTGGATGTAATGTAATCCATTAAACAACACTATAAATAAATTGTCAGATTTATTGGCATTATATTACCTACAAGCCGTATACGATATAATATATTATTGTAATAAGGTTATTACTGATTTTGAGTTCAACCATCTTCTCCAGCGCTGTTTTCGCCAAAGTAGGTAAATATAATAAAATTTCAGAACTTTTGTTTTCTAATAGCACATGTTTTTTTTTATTTATTTAATATGAAAATTAACGCTCACGGCCGCCATCAAAACGGGTTTCACCAAAGGTAAATCCAATCAAAAATCAATCTTGTTTCCCAGATGAACTTTTTTGATTAATTTACAATTAAAATCAATAAACTAGCGGCCGATCTCACCAAGGTACATCAAATCAAATATCAAGTAAGCACACATTCGGAGTTCAAATCCTTGAGTGGAGCGTGCGCAGTGCTTCGTCGGAAGCCGCCATTATTTTTAATGACAGTTGATAGAGTTATGGATAAATTTGAAAGTACAAATGTTAATCAATTATAAAATATACTCTCAACTGCGAGATTGTTTTTGTCAAATATATTGATGATTGGTTTAAATCACTATGTGTGTAGTGATTTAAATATATTTTATGTCCCGTGGTTTAAATCTACTATACATCGCAACTTAGAGTCGCGCTGTCACTGAGCGGAGGTTAGATTGTTTGATGAAATTTAATTTTACGCCGAGTCCATCAAAATGATTTTTTTTTGCTAAGAAATCACGGTGAAATTGGCGATAACAGTTTTATTAATATTCTCAATTTTATAAGGAAAAGGAGAAACGGGGAAGACGAAATTTACAATGTTGAGTGAATAAATGATGAGTCTTTGATAAAGGAAATCTTAACGTCGCGGTGTCTATTATAAAAAGATTTTCCGGAAGGTATCTGAACCATTTATGAACAATGAAGTTTATCTTCGCGAGATTGGTCTCGATCAATAGGAATAATTCGAGAAATCTAAATTTATTGATAAGTGGAGTGTTAGTTATTTTAATCACACTCTTTAGAATATTGGATATTTATTAAGTTTTTTATGAACTCTGTCGGTGTTTATTTATTTATCTAACTTTTTGTATATAATATAAAAAATTATAACGCACACTGGCGGCCTTATTGCCATTAGGCAATTTCTTCCAACCAACCAGACTACATAGTGGTTTTGGTTTTAGGGTAATTAGGGTTAGAGAGCGTATTGTATTGAATTGACAAAATATGTATATTTCGCCGTTATCGTATCTTAGGCAATGTGATCAAATCTGTGATCGAGGAAATGTGATCGAATTTTTTAGGTATTTTTTTTTTAATTTGAATTGATTGATATAAAATTAATTTGCAGAGTATTTGATTATTTTCATAGTTTTGTAGTAACCGTTAAAAAATGTACTACCGAATACTCCAGTTCCGTAAATTATTGGTGTAGGGAATTTTATAATTTTCCGGAATTTGTCAAGGTGTTAATTATTAGCGCAATACAAAATAAGTGCTTTGTAAAATGTTCAATGAAATATAATTTGAAATTCCACTTAGATATGTATTAAAAAAAAATAACGAAAATAACAAAATTCGTTGAATTTCACGTATACAAAAAGTTCAAGTTGATTGATAACCTCCCCGCTTTTTATATTCATCTTATTTTTTTTAAGATTTAAAATAATTTGTATCCAAAAGTCAAGGATTAATTGGTATTTCGGGGACTGCCTTCTTGGTTGACGTGATAAAAATAATTAAAATTTATGCCCGCTGCCATATTTTTTCTTTCGAGAGGAAGTGTATAGTGACGTCGATTTACTTGATTAAAAATTTACTGTCCAACGATCGATATTTTTCAAACTATACTAAAATGTTTTCGTATCTGTGATCAATGTGTACATCAATCGTTATTAAACTATATTAAACGTTATCGTCTCTGTGATCAATGTGTACATCAATCGTTATTAAACTATACTAAACGTTATCGTCTCTGCGATCAATGTGTACATCAATCGTTATTAAACTATACTTAATATTATCGTCTCTGTGATCAATGTGTGCATCAATCGTTATTGAACTATACTAAACGTTATCGTCTCTATGATCAATGTGTACATCAATCGTTATTAAACTATACTAAACGTTATCGTCTCTGTGATCAATGTGTACATCAATCGTTATTAAACTATACTAATCGTTATCGTCTCTGTGATCAATGTGTACATCAATCGTTATTAAACTATACTAAACGTTATCGTCTCTGTGATCAATGTGTACATCAATCGTTATTGAACTATACTAAACGTTATCGTCTCTGTGATCAATGTGTACATCAATCGTTATTAAACTATACTAAACATTATCGTCTCTGTGATCAATGTGTACATCAATCGTTATTAAACTATACTAAACGTTATCGTCTCTGTGATCAATGTGTACATCAATCGTTATTGAACTATACTAAACGTTATCGTCTCTGTGATCAATGTGTACATCAATCGTTATTGAACTATACTAAACGTTATCGTCTCTGTGATCAATGTGTACATCAATCGTTATTAAACTATACTAAACGTTATCGTCTCTGTGATCAATGTGTACATCAATCGTTATTAAACTATACTAAACGTTATCGTCTCTGTGATCAATGTGTATTTTTATTTTTTTTTTTTTTTTTAATATATTTTATAATACAAATCAATATATAAATTCACTAGTAATAATATTCTTACATATTTTTCCCTGCAGTACCTCATCAAAAAGATTACAATCTTGTGCTTGATGAGGGAAGCACTTATAACAAAATAAAAAATATCAATACAAAGCAAAGTCAACATAAAAGTAATTAAATCAAATCATACATGAACAAAAAAAAATCAAATAAACATCATAAAAAGGTTGAAAATAAATGAAAATAAATGAAAAAGAAGAATACTCAAATGAGAAAATATATCAGAATACATATTCAAACCAAAAAAAAAAAGAAAAACATGAAAATTATTGAAAAATGAGTAATATAGAATTAAAGACGATTCAAATATATCAAAACACATATTCAAAAATAAAAAAAAGAAAATACTGGAAATTGAAACAAATCAAAACAACAAAATCGAAAACTACTATTTTAGAATGTTAAGTGCAATTTTAATTTATGTTTAAATTTTTTAAATTCTTTTATCTGCTTTAATTCATTTGGGAGGCAATTGAAAAATTTTATTCCCAAATAAATGTAGTTGTTTTGTAATTGTCCTGTATGTTTTAATATTGTAAATCGAAGAGAAGACTTAGGTCCGAATGCATAGTTCGACCTAAATACTAAATTTTAAATATTAACCTTGTTTTCATTGCACAGTCGCTCACTAAAATAAGGAGATCATGTGCCTTCATAACTTACGGATGCTAAGAAGTTATGCGAATTGCATTGCAGAGATATATCTACATAAATACTTAGCGCATGCGTGTTGGCGTAAACTAACATTTGCGAACTGTCAAAAAGTAGGGTTGATCGCGAGGAACTTTACGAGTGATTTAATACTAAAATACGAGATGTTTTCGATGGATGATGATTTTAGCAACTTCCTCACATTGTATTTGGTAATTTTGTCAAATCAAATACCAAACAGATTATTCAGCGATCTATACGAGATGCCGAAAATTTTCTGGAATTTCAGAAAAATCGTGACATGGAGCTGTCAGTTTGAGCTTGGTTTCATGTGTTTGTATTGTCATGACAAAAAAAAATTTAAACGTCACTCTAAACCTATAGAAAATCATCTATGTCTTTTCATGGACCTTAAGTTTGACGTAGTATTTAGTTAGTGACGTCTCTGCAACGCAATTGCTAACTTAAGAATACTAAATATTAAAGAGGTTAGGAGTTAGTATTTAGTTACCTAGGACTGTGCATTCGGGTCTTAATGTTGAGCAAGTGTGTGATGTGATGTACTATTCATATTTTACGACCTATCCAAAATGTTCAAAAGTACTGGACAAATTTCTGCCGGGTGTATGATGTGTAGCGAATCGGAGGTCAAATGTTTTATAACATTTGTATTTTTAAACATTTGTATTTTTAATAACTTGAACGAACCGGAGTTTGATTTTGCTATATTATGTATGTATGTTGAATTCCCGCCTTTTCCGTGACCTGTGCCATAGAAAAAAATCAAAAATAGTCGGTACCTTCCTACTTTCGCCGTAAAAATGAATCGTCCTCACCTCACACATCACTGCGGAATATATACACATCCATTGTTATGTAACCGCGTCCGTCTACGCTTGTGTATGTGAGTATGTTTATTTGATTGCGTTTGTCGTAGAGCGAGATATGTGTGGTGCATACCGTATGCCGTAGACTCGTAGCGCGGCGTAGAGGCAGATAGAAATATTGTGTACTGACGGGCGGCGCATAGCTACGCCTCGCAGTAAGGGGTGGGGGTGGGACACATAAATTTATACATTTACGAAAATAAAAGAAAATAAAGTGTGTGTCGGATAAGCTGCCGGTCCGTGGATCGGCTTTGCCCACTAAATAACTGTCAGGGTCGGCTTTCTTTTCCCAATCGAATATCTATTTTTCATTTTAATATTCTTTCTCTGAAAACACTTGGGTTATTAAGGATTAATTAAGACAATGATTATAAAATTACTTAAAACTGCTAATGTTACATTAGGCTCAATACTCACAATTAAGCAAGATCGCCGTTAATAATTTTCTATCATTAAAAAATATAGTTATATATAGGTATTATAAATAGATACATTTTTTTAAATAATAATTTATTCATCTGATATAAATATTTTCTTTAACATAGATTTGAAGCAATCTGCTCCCCTAGACAACGTGTCATTTAGCTCAAGAAAAGATAACTCAATGTATAAAAGTGATAGTTGTCACGTGAATGGCAACTGTCACTTCCATACATTGAGTTATCTTTTCTTGAGCTAAATGACACGTTGTCTAGGGGGGATGGTAGCATATTAATAACTTCAATTACCTTCAATATACATAGATTATTATTTATTATTATTTTCTTCTTTATTCTTTCCTTTCTTTTATTTATTTTATAGAATCCAACAGCAAACCAGAAAACAATATACAAAAATGATATTTTATAATGATATACAAAGGTGAGTTATGTTAGGCACTCGTTCTACCAAATTTAACAAATAATTAGGTAGATAGCCGTAAAACATTAAAGGAGTACACGTACTTTTTTCAAAAATAATTTTTTTTTATTTCGACTGTGTTATTTTTTATATAAAATCAATGGGGACAAAAATCCATAAATCACGTTAGATGGGTGGTTTCAGAGAGGTTAAAAGGCGGGATTAGGAATCCAGTGGTCGCGAGTTCGAATGCTGCCGCGACCGATTTTGTTCGCCTATAGCACGAGCATTTACTTTGTCGTGACGTGTGGAGGCTGCATATTATGTTACACATATTATGACAACTCCTATAGCAATAGTACAAAAACTCATCATCAAAATAATATTGAAATGACCAAGATAATACCACTAAATTTAGTTTGTCGATCGACAATTCTTGATAGAACTCCATTGTACGTTGATATGTTATAAAAATATAAAAATACTTGGTTAATGTTCTATTATATTTATTGGATTATTGACGCGTTTCGTGCAAAGCACATCGTCAGAATAATTCAGATTTCATATTCAGAAATAATTCAGAATTCAGTCAGAATAATTAATTAATTATTCTGACGATGTGCTTTGAACGAAACGCGTCAATAATCCGATAAATATAATAGAACATTAACCAAGTATTTTTATATTTTTATAACATATCAAGATAATACCATTTATTTTTTGATGAATTCAAAGATATTTTTAAGAAAATTACAGATATTAAAAGAATCTGAATGTCACTTGTTTATAAAATAAAACCATACCAGAAACAAATATAAATATATAGATACATCCAAAATTAAACACATCATCTGCGCAGTACCATCACACCATTGCAGAAAATTATGTACTAAATTATACTTTCAATGAAATTCCAACGGATTTAAGAGACTCAAATCATGAACAGCTAGGTAACAACAAACAAAAACCCTTAATAGTTAAACGATAGAAAAAAAATACAAATGTAATCATGGGGTTTAAATTAATTTGTTATTCTTTTATGATTATTATGATAGATACTGTTGATTCTATGTAGGTATATTTTGTGTTATTATGTTTTTTATGTAATTTAATCATTACTATATTTATGTAGGTACTCACTTTCTTAGCACAATCATTTTATGCTTTTTGTGAAATGGGCAAAAAACAGTGTTTTGACTTTCAAAAAAAGTATTGTTTTAATATTTTTTTTGACAAACTTTTCAAAATCTCAATAGAGACGAAGGTAGAATGTTACAAAAGAACCAGGAACTCAATGCACCTACAGGGCTTACGACCTGTCATCGGCTGGTTTACGTGATAACTTTATTAAGAAGGCATAGTTGGCAAGCGCACGTAAACCAGCCGATTACAGGTCGTAAGTCCTGTAGGTACCTCGAGTTCCTGGTTCTTCTATGATATTCCAACTTCGTCTCTATTGAGATGTTGAAAAGTTTGTCATAAAAAATATCATTTGACTCCCGACAGGGAAAAAATCCAATGTTTGCGTATATGCAATTAAATAATCGACTCATTGTTTTATATATTGTTTTATTGTGTGAGGATGTATATGTACTTGTTACAATGACATAATTTATTCTGAAAAAAAGTGTCAAATAATCACTGGTTGTTTCTTCAAATTTTTGTAAGGAAATTGTTTGTTACGAGTATTTTAAGGGTGTTGATTTTTATGTAATATTTGTCCAGAATTTGTTTACTTTATACTTTTATTATTCAGTACTTCATTAAATGTTTTTTACGTCAGTCGTTATATAAAACATCATTTTCTTTTAATTTAGAGAAAAACGAAACACAATTTTTATCGTGTTACATTGTTGTTATTTTTTTTGTATTGCTGTGACGTTTGATGTTTGGAGCTTGTGTAATAGAAAATAAAATATTTTTTAAAATTACATGAATAGGTAGGTAATTCTTACTTGACATATCTAAATACTATATAGGTTATAATACAGGACGGGTGTTCTAAACTAGTTGCCTGACTTGCCTGTGATACGGGAGATCCAACTGTCGATGGCGTTTGTATGATGGTGCGTGCGTGCGTGTTTGTGAAAAATGGACAGTTGTTCACTTGTGATAATTTTTACCAATGGTACATAATTTATAATAAATTGTGAATAATACTTACGCGATAAAAGTGTTATTGGTAAGTACATAGATGAATAGTCGATACGATTCGGTCCTGTGCAGACACAATAGATCATACATGGGTACAACGAGATATGGGGGTGGCAGGAAAATCGATCAGTGTATTTCCGAAATGGTTGAGACATGTTCTTCTCATGGGAGACCTGCAACCTGTATAGCAATTGTTGGTCAATATCCACACTCAAGTTCGTAGAAGTATAGACATAATATCCTAGACAAGATGGAATGATTATAATATGATGATGGAACGATAGCGAGGTCTGAACTGGTGGTTGGTGTAATTTAAGGAGGCCTGGTTTTATCACGAATTTAATAAGATAATTTCTCAAATCAATTTTCGCACAATTACAGTCCGTTAAATATTTGAAAAGATTCTGTATAACTTAGATGTACGGCTCATAAAAAAAATATTAAATCTTACAACACACGTAATAATAACAATATCCTTTTATTATGTATAAATTGAATTTTGAATAATGTGGCGGACTTATTGCCCGTAGGAAATTTCTACCTGTCACCCACACTAGTAAACAAAAGCAGCAATTTATTAACAAATCTAGTTTAATGAAACACATGAGATCCAACTGTCGATGGCGATAGTTTGCATACACAGACGCACTAAATGTTCTAATACTCTAAATTCTGAGTTAATCCATATAAAGAACATATATGCTGCGATGAAGATCTAAGTTGGTGTTTTATTAATTAATTCAAAGTTGAAAAGACCATGGAAAATATAGACCTGGCCATTCGAATCTCGCGTATTTTGGCTTAATACTATGTCGATATGCTAAGAGAAATAAATTCCCTTGAACAAATCGACAGTTTGATTTAAATCCAATTAATGCGAAGAACGTATGATAAATATATCGATTTTCAAAACAGAAAAAGGCAAATTATCAATACGTTGTATAAAGTGCACGAATATTGTCGACAATCAGCGTAATATTTATGTACATCGATGGGGCTACCGTTGAAAATCTAAAAATACTTAATCTTAATGTTAAGTAGTATGCTCCGTATAATCGATTAGATCCAGTTGCCTTAACAACATATATTTTTACACAAAATCACACCATTGTACCATGTCATTCACATGTTCGGACAAATGATTAGAGCACCTCACGTTTTTTTGTATAGGTTATTGTATTATTAAACTATATTCATTCATCTTCTTATTCATGCTAGTTTGTTATACGGAAATGTGAGGTTACATTTTGCTCTTACAAAACCATGCCAGTTTTTAGTTGGGCGACTACTCAGATAAAATTATATACAATGAAATCCATGCTCACCTATGCCCTTGACTTCATACAATCGGAGAAAATCCTTAATGAAATTAATTACTCCGGAGCATCAACAATCTCTTGTAGATTTTTAAATTGCCTCTAACAGGTAATAATATTTACTGTGGCGTTTTCGATCATTATATTATTTTATATCTTTATTTTCTGATAACAATAAATAAATAAAACAAATATTATCTGCATACAGCGGAACCGGTAGGTACCAAATTATCAAATTATGATAATGGATGAATGCAATGAGAGGCCTGACGGATTTTTACTAATGCCATATTTTATGACAAATTTTAAATAACTCATACGTGATCACTTCATGCACATGCGCAACGTTCACCAACTATGCCTCCATATTGACTCCCGACAGGGGGAAAAAATACAATGTTTACGTATAATATTCAATTTTAAAAATATTCGATTTATATATGTACAATAATAGGTACCTATACCTAGATGATTATTATTAGGTATATGTTTATTTTTGTTTTGTGTAAATAGATGTACTTTCACCTTACATTTTTTATATATTATGTTTGTATAATTGCACTGTTTTGGTGACACAGTTGTTTTTACTATAACTAAAAAGAATAATTTTATGCTATGACCTTTTCGGTTTTTTGGGGGATAGAAAAATTATAGACATCGGCATATTAAATTCAACTAGGCATTCATTAGCAGTATATGTCACATTTTATTTCCGATGAATATATCCGATATATGTAGGTAGGTATAAACATTATTTTGTTATCTGACATTCAAAAAACCGTTTCTAATTTACTACATTTTATAATCCCATGTTGTAAATCAAACTAAATCGTGAAGCATTTCACTAGACGTGATTATAACCTCTAATGAACATGTTTTATTGCATTATCTCGATACCTTTACAACATAGTATGTATGTGTAGCTACATAATAGTATAGTGAAGTGTAGGTAGTCGTGATTCCATAGCGCCATCGGTCATGGCGGCGGGTGGCAGCAGATTTGTATGATTAGAGTAGAGGAAAGGTGATGTGATCAGTATTATTGGATGAAACAATGTTTGCATAGTATTTACTTCATCTCGATACCTCACCAGGATGACTGTCGACCTACCCGTGTAACTCTGTGTACGAGTGCATACATATTTACATAATTTCCTATGTCTGCATTGTATTAGGTTCTTCTCGGGCAACTAACATGTATGAAGGGAACCTACTATGTATAAAATATTAATTCCACACGCACCCAATAATAAGGCGTCCAATTCTGGATACCTACTTGTCATATTTATCGTCCCACAGATTCAGACTAAAAACACAATCAAAAGCTGTGTCACCACCGGGAATCGAACCCGGGACCTTTGGATCAGCAGTCACATATCCAAGCAACTGAGCCACTAAGGCTGGAAATTTTTATTTGTCCGTGTAACGCTCTAAATTCAATTATTAACGTATGGCGTACATACGAGTATCTAGAGGTCTGATATTTAATCTGGAACTCTTGAAGTATGGACAGATATGGACAGATTCTCTCCGTCCATGATACTCCATTGAATTGATTGTCCAAATCATCACTTCGTAGAGGTGAATTGAGAAGATCAACGTTTTACTGGTCTCATTTTTGTCGCTTTCGACACCCCACGATTCTGTTATATTTTACTTAAACTGGTCATTGCTGTTTTTGACGTTACCACTCTTCGATTTAGACTTTCTGCACTGCTTTGCATCCAAAAGACACTCCGATTATTTGTCTATGTACCAAGGAGAGATAGTGAAATCCTTGAAAGATCAGCAATGCTGGGGATCGTTCCAGAAAGAAGGCCGAGGGGAAGGTCACCAATGAGATGGAATGACTAAATCAAGGAAGCTGCCAACGCCAAGATTAGAGATGAGACACACCTTGCTGGAGACAGAGAGACCAGGGGGGGCAAGTCTGTTCAACCGGCGGAATCAAACCATCCATGGATATAATTATCTTATGGAGTTCTATAATATCTCAAGATGTTATAGAACTCCATAAGATAATAATATCCATGATATGAGTAATCATGGATGGTTTTGATTCCGCCTGTTGACCAGACTTGCCCCTCTGGAGGAATTGTGTGCTGGGTACATCTGCTGGGGATCACGACCCTTAGACGCGAGGAAAATGACGCGGTTCAAATATTAGGGGCACATACAATAAGGCGGGAAATAACTGTAAATTCCATCTATCAGGTGAACATAACGTGCAAGAGGTCATAGAGAACATACAGTTTCGTCATTTTTAACGGGTTATAACTAGTATTTACATAATGCATTGTTAGTTTGTATTGACGAGTGCTGCACCACGCGCTGTGTATTGATGAATATGTCAGAGAGAGAGAGAGAGAGAGAGAGAGAGTTTCATTCTATTATATCTATCTGTCCATATTTCTACCAGTGCGGTCGTGACTTTCGTCTAGGTATTCCTCGTCGCGCAGCACCGGGGAGTTTGAGTTTAATACATAACCTATATTTAGGGTTGTCATACGTCCCGCATGAGACCATCGCGTCCCGAATTGTTACTGTCCCGTTTTACAACATAATTTCGACAAACGAAATGCCAAGTTGCCACCAGGCGGACATACATATTTTACACTCTTAATTATCTTTGAAATCGATTTTTAACTAATTTCCCGATTTAGAGCTCTGAAACTTTCAGAATTCGTGTATTCCCCATGACAATGCATGTTTAAACTGTTTCCAGCTTGATTCAATAACAATTTTGTATTTCATTCAAGAGTACAGTAATGCTTAATGCGTAAACAGTAAAACCTATTGCATAAAACCAAGAGTATTTTTATAAATTTCTTTATAGAATAACATGTCAATGCGAAGAAAATGTTGAAAAGGGTATATAACAGTGAATATGTTACAGTGAAACGACATATGTGCTGTTTCTCTCGCACTTATAGAGATATTGTAATGAGAATTGGAGACGACATGAATATTGATAAACACAACATTTCTGCATTATTAACTCAAAAATCGGATTTTTTGACTCATGTCGTTGTTCTCGTAAACGAGCGAAAGTTATGGCAACCCTATCAGTAGGCACTGCAGTCGTAGATTGACCTTTCTTACATACAAACCAGAACACTGTGTATCGCCAATCGCCATTCAATACAGATGATTATAAACATTATAATATTATTATTGTTGGGTTGCTTATTGTTATACCGAAATGTGTTTAATAAAACACAACTTGAATATGTTAAACCATATTTTAATACAAATGAAACAACTTATATAGCCCCTAGCGTTTCAACTCATATAAGACTGACTACTCTAGTTGATATGGGCTGGGTATGTACAAAAGATGCACTCGACTACCCAAAAATCATCGTTGGACACCCAGGAGGAAGGAGAAAGATCGGGAGACTAAGATTGAGATGAGAGGAAGACATGAGTCGGTGGCAGAGCGGTTAGCGCGCTGGGCTAGTAATCCAGTGGTCGCGAGTTCGAATCCTGCCTCGACAAATTTCGTTCACCTAAGAACAAGCATTTATTTGCTTATTTTAGGGAACGTAGGAAGATGTATATGTACTTGTTTAACAAGGACATATTCATTTTATTTAAAAAAAAATGAGTAGAGCGGCAGCGAAGACAACAAGGAGGCCAAGGTTAGTGCCGTGTCAGGACTTTCCAACGTTGACTTTCACTTGAGAGTTCACATCCCAATCTCCAGCGAGTCGAAGCAGTTCCTCCACGGTCCTTATCCGCGCCCATTCTCGTACATTGCAGATATTTCTGTATGTTCATATTTTTCCAGACATATATGTTTTCGTACCTCATAATTTTCTTTGGATTAAGTTACAAAAACGTATTTTTTTTGTAATAAAATCAATTTGCGTATCTCGCTCGAAAATTGACTTGAGCATAACATTTTGAAAAATACTTCATGGCATGTCCCTCATTATGGGGTAATCAGCGACAGGTGTGCGGATGTTTATTACATTGTAAAAAGGAAGCACGACACATAATTGTATGACCACACTCTAGTCTCGTCTCACCTAAAAAGGCAACATAGCCGACGAAAGGCTTACCAGCACAGTTGGCAAGCCTTTCGGATTCTGTGCGGGCGTCCTGGGTTCGATTCCCAGCAGAGGAGATATTCATTCAAATTCACTTCTCACGCAAATATTGCTTCTCTGGGCTGGAAACACTGGTTATTTGGAAGAAATTGCCATTAGGCAATAAACTCGCCACTTGCGCAGGGTGCAAGGAAGTGTTCATTATCATTTTTATTATTAACTTTCAGAATGGGAGGTGAACCTCTGCTGAACTTTTCGAGATGTTATTTTGCCATTTAGAAAAAAAATCATATATCTACATGTTCGGTCTTGGGGCAAAAACCTTTGTTTAAACGAAATGTCAATTGCAGTATTGTCTCATTAAATTTTCTTTTTCTTTGATAAAAAGAGGATTGTTTTAAAACTGAATGTTATTAATAAATATATGGTAAGACTATGCGAATTTAAAATATAGAAAGATGGAAATAGAACTCAGAATAACCGTTTATGATAAAAAATAAATTGATGCATATCTGCTAGTAGTATAGAAATGTATGGCGTTCGGTTTTCTCCGTTTAATTCCATTTCAGACACGACTTGAAAATGTACGCATAAATTTAATTGTGATGACTATTTAAATGGATCGGTGGCAGAGTGGGGTAGCGCGTTTGATTGCTCATCCAGAGAACGCAGGTTCAAATTTCGCTTCGACCGATTTCTTTCGCCTATAGCACAAGCATTTATGTTTAATTTAGGGAATTTATGATGATGTTTGATTATAAAATTATAAATGTCTTCGTAATGACTTCTTGTACCTATTCTTCATCCAATCCAAAGCATCGTGAAGGGTCTGTTAGTGCCCTCAAACATAACTTAGAAAGAAAAGTCATGTAAGTTAAGCGGAGAAGTCAGTTTTTGCTGTAACTGCCATATTTTAGAGTTCTCCAGACTTCCTTTGTTCTTTGACTCGAGGAAAGTTGAGAGCCGCTGCCAGTATTCCATAAGCAGAAAGGGGTGGTCACATAAGAATTTATTGTTTTATTTGTTCGGATCGTTAACAACAACAACAACATTCCCTAAAAACAATAACTTGACGTGATTCAAAGTACGGATATTTTTGTATTTCATTCAATGGTTCTACTTCGCATTGTCTCCCTCGTATATACCTACCTAGATACACCTAGTAGCGGAAAGGGGAGTCAGCTATGTCTCCCAGCCAGCTATGTAAAAACTGCCTTGTCAGTAGCGTAGACTGTCACAATAACATATGAATTTTCGCAAATATATTCATGTATGTGGCTGCTAAGCGAATCTGTAAAAAAATCCTTATATAAATAGAATAATTGATCAATGTTGATATATTTTTTTTTGTTTACTGGTAATTCACCCTAGAGAGAGTGCTTTTTGATATTATTGTGTTTTGTGCCAGAAGATTTTTCGTTTTGTAGGTAGGTACTAAACATTAAAAAAAAATGGTATTTAATTTTGGAGATATGTGTATGGGAAATTGGAGTAGGTACTTCGGAGAAGAATATTAAAACGATTTCGCAACTAGACTTGTGTTGAAAAAAATATATATTATAATATCTGAAGATTTTTTAACATAATTCTGGTTCTTAATTCAACATCACACACAAATAATATAATTCCTTCCTTTGTGCTATATTTTTCTCAATTTGGGGGGCTTCTAATACCATACTCCCACTTCATTTCCCTATTCGGGGTTTTATTTATTTTTGGATTCATACATACATACATACACTGTTATATTAACATACTATGTTACATAGTTGGAGCTTTTTGACTTCAAAGTTGGAAAAACCATACAAAAAGTCCACTACTGCATACATTTCTCTCACACGGGATTACGATTAATGCTGTCGATTTATTAAGAGAAACAAATTTTCTTGAACTAATCGACGCGACGGTTGAATGAAGATACGGAATGTTGGAGATTTGCAACTTATAATAACGTGTGGGGTAAAAATATTTAATGTAAGGTAACATAACATCAACACCTAATAAATTTTAATTAAATTGGAAAAGATAACAGCCAGCATCTTCAGGACAACAATTATTCTCCACATTCATAGAAGCCGAAAATCTTGACTTGCCTATGAAAGAAATTCAAGACCTTATAATCTTTTGATTGCAACCATACTACAAAATTAAATATCGAACCGTATGTAGATACGATGCCGTATATTATGTAAATATTATTTTGGCGTGTGATTTTAAAAATATTTTCATGACCACTAGAATGAACGTCGACGCTAAAAAACATAAAATTTTCGACATTTTGATACCGGGGGGTTGAAGTCAAGGTAGAAGTCGCCTTCCAGATTTGACTCTCTCGCAAGCGAAGAGTACAAGATCCTGACGCTTCCACCTTCCCACCGTGCCGTATCGTAATGACAAGGGCTCGCTCCAGTAATAAAAGAATTTTTTAAGTTAATTCTGGTTTTTGTTTAATTGCAGTCTTTGAAAACAAATTCAAGTTAAAATAAAATAGACATACAAAAAAAAACATACAAAATACAATAAATTTACAATTGCGATCCCAATCGCAGAATACAAAAAAAAACAACAAATAATATAATGATGCGTAGACATGGCCATGACGCTACATACGGAATTATATATGTATGTACCGATAAATTGTCCACATTAAATTTTAAATTGTTTCACTTGTTCATAATAAAATTGTTCACATTATAATTTCACTAAAGGTCTGAATAGCCCTACCTTGATACAGAGGGTCGGCGTTGGGTCCGCGGTGCGACTTTTATTGTCTAGGCGCCCGCAACGTTCCGCGGTTCGCGATAACGCTGGGCGCTCGTTCTGCGCAATCTCCTGGAAGATCGCGTTGGCTCGTTCCGTGTTCTTCGGTGCGTGATGTCCACTTATTATCGTTCGGCGCTGGATATATTTTTGAATTTACTTCTAATTCATTCTTAATTAAATAAATATCCTTGTCGATTAGGCTCGTAAGCCCTAAATACGTCCCCACACTGCCATTTGGTCAGATGGATGGGTGACTATATTTAGTCTTTTCTTATTCCCACTCTGCCTCCTGGGTCAGATGAATGGTGAATAGAATTTTCGATATCGACGAAGTCAACTTGGTCTTGCCAAGGCCCGTAGGCGAGACTAGTTATTGATTTAACTTGAACTCTTGTTACTATAAAAAAATATTAAACTTTAATAGCTACCGAACGATTATTACGTAGATTCGACTCACTGATTCTTTTTAAAAAAAATGTTATGTTCTTTTTTAAAAAATAACTTTGTTCCTACACTTAAAACTTTGAAGGTGGCGGTCAGGGCTTACGCCCTGACCGCCTCACTATAGTGAAAGACTGTTACTGTTCAACTCACTGATTTCCACTGACTGACTTCAACTAGACTGCCTCTCTTACTGACTAACTAACTATTTTTTACTGACTGTCCAGGTAGTAAGATTCTACCTTATATCATAAAGTACCCTTGTCCCGAAGGGAGGGGGTATACAGGGGTATACAATATTCAAAACTATTGGCACGCAAATTATTTGTGCATACTAACTTAAGAAATATTTTAAAATTTACAATTACATAATTTGCATTCTGCGTGGGATCGAGACTAACATAATAAATACTTTTACTCTAATTAAGTTAATTAACCCTGGCCACGCAACATTTTAGCTGGTATTTATCGGTGACAGTGTTTTCAGTGTTTAAACCGTTTATTTTGAAGTGAAATTGTATTGAGAAGTATCACACGCGCAATTCCGTCAAAACTCACGCTCGCGTGGGCTGTATGAAAGCACTATTGCGCGATGTGTGACATTTATCGGAAGTGACGCGTGAGATATAACCAACATGAAAAAAATAATGTTTTTCGTTACTGTCTTGAAGTAATTTACAATGACGATGTCAGACACGGATTTATCAAAACTCATACTCGCGAGAGCTGTATTAAGGCCCCTAACGCGCGATATATGACGTTTATCAAAAGTCACATGTCCGGCGCGTACATTGTAAAAATTTTCATTGAAAAGTAAAATTGCCTAACGCGAATATATCCTTTCGCGAATTACACGTTTGTTTCTTTCGGCAACCAGATCCACCCCGGGAATTATGAGCAATACGGCATCAGTGAATTCGTCGGTGGCTAGACCCGGATTGCGCAAAATCAACCTCCGTGTATCTCGCTAGAGGACAATACGACGTTAGAGCAACAATTGAGAAAAGAAACATAAAATTAACGGAAATGTAAAACTGAAACTATTTATTTTGAATATTTGAAACCGGATTTAAAACATCTGAAAGCACCGTCGGCTGGGATTTACATAACGATCGATGAGGATTAAAAAGGGTTCGATTTTTTTCAAGTAGCCTGAATCTATATTTGAATAATAAACATTGAAATATTTAAGTGCGGAAAAATCCAAATCTCTGAGACAATTAGTTGCTGACCATGTTTTATTGCAGAACCCAAATAAATGGTCTTTGCGCGGTATTGAAAAAAGGTTATTTTATATGATGGTGATGTATTGTGTTTTCGAACTGGGTACAGATTAAAAGAATAAAATTATGAAAGTTAAAACCGAAAATACCTGAACCAACAACAGAATTAACATATTTTAAAATATTTACGAAGGCCAACGTTAATAACAATAAAAAAATGTTTAAAAATTATAGTCGGGGCTATTGTTAGGGAAGACAATTGATGTCACCAGGGTACCACCAAATATTATACCTGCATCAATTTCCCTAAATCTTTCAGGGTTCGCGTAGTCCGAGGGTTCTAGGCACGCCCCTGGTGCGTTGTTGCATCAGCTAGATCCGAAAATGTCGGAAAAAAATAGATACAAAAAAGATCGCATCCGACCGTGCGCCTCGTCTGTCGGCGGTAGAATGTGCATATGGGTGACTGACGGGGCATTTGTGAGGGGGTTAGGGGGTGGTCTACAGCCGTCGAGGGTGTAAGCTTCGGAGAGGGGGGACCGCCCGATGTCACTAAATCCCTATGAATGTCTTAATTGCATTTCCTGGATACTCCCGCTGCACATTTTTCATTTCAATACAGCGTATACAGTCTAGGTTTTGAGCCAGACCTTCAATTTCGAATATTCGATTTTCGAATTATGATTCAGCGTTGAGGTTCACCACCCATTCTGATAAATGTAATGCCTTTTTAGGTGAGACGAGACGTGTGTTGGGACACGAGTGCATCATGTTTCCTTTTATAAGTCGTACACACCCTCACTCCTGTCGCTGGTCACCTCACATTGTTGTATATGCCGCGGTGGTATGAATGAGTGAATTGAATAAGTCGTCCATTTTTGAACTATTATTTTCATTGTACGATTTTTTGTTTAATATTTATTGAAATTCAGCTTTGGGTCTTTTCGATAAAGTTTTTTCCACAGCCGGGCATAGGTATCATTATATTTATTAGACAAAGTTTACGTCTATTTTATGCGTCTGTGCACGCCAACGCCAACGCCAATATTATGATACCTAGAGACTAGTAGCAGAGTTTTTGAGATTATTTTAATGTCTGAAGGTTGCCTTTTTAGGTGAGACGTGACTGGTGTGTGGGTGTAATGCACACCTCTACACCTGTCGCTGGTTACCCCACGGTGTGGGGTATGCCGTGATGGTATGAAACAGAATAATTGCTTGAAAAATCGACATAACTTACATTCAATATTTGTATTAGTTTTCGTTAGTAAATATTTTTTAGGTATATTTTATAAAGTTTTGTGTGTATGTAGGTATAATTTAATTTTTTTGTATGGATTATATACTCCGTTCAAATATTCGAATGTATTTTAAAAGTTAATTAATTTGTGATTCGAATTTCGAATAGTTGATATTTCGTATATTAGGAAGGTCTGATGCACTAACTCGGCGCTAGGAGAGTCAACTGCAGTAGGTAACTCCCGCTCTCAACTTTTTACCTGTTATTTGTATCGGGAGTTTTTTGAATCCGCAGTCTCGGTTAAAGTTGATTATTGATATAAAAAAATATACGCTACTATTCCCAGACACGCTGCTTTATTTTTATATTGCAAAATTTGACACCTGGAAATTGGCAATTAGTAGCTGTTGTGCATTGATTATTGTAAAATATATATCCAGTTATTTTATAATTAACGAGTCTTCATATGTAAAATCACAAACTCTATCGTGGATTGCCCGGAATTGCTTGAACGAATAGCTCTACGGGTTCCCACTCGAGCAATCCGTTTCCACCATTCATTAAACCTGCCACACTAACACAAACGCCAAATAACACGCATTCATATACCGAGCATCTTAATTCTTCAATACGCACCTTAACGAAATACATAGATATATTCAACTTAAATAGTATGAAATCAAAACTAATCGCACAATAAATTCACATATATCTCAATATTATACCAACACTTTTCCTTCTCCGTCTGCACTCTCTTTCCTTTCTATTTCCAACTCTTTCCTACACCATCTTCTATTTATTTCTTCTCATACTTACTTCATTATTGCTTTTTACTCTACTTATATATGTAACTTCATGTGGATGTTTACTTTAATATTAATTCTCGGGCAACTAACAGGTACTATGTCAAATATTAGTTTAACATGCACCCAATAACAAGTTGCCACATTTTGGATCCAGACTCAAAACACTTAAAAATTTCGTCTCCACCGGAAATCGAACCCGGGAACTTTGGATCGGCAGTCAGATACCCAATCAACTGAGCCATGAAGGCCGATATAACTGGCATAGTTGTTATAATTTTATTGTTCCTACCATTAACTCTGTATTCACTGTTTGTTTCCCAAATTTAAATAAAATTATGCACTATGGGCGGCCGCACACAGGTCACTAGTGGCCGCCACAAGTTGTGGACGTTTTTTTTTAGTAATTAATGGATAAATTCGGTAACGCTCGCCACAAGTTGTCGACGAATGTTTTTAGTAATTAGTGGATAAATTCGCTCACGGTCGCCACAAGTTATCGACGAATTTTTTTAGTAATTAGTGGATAAATTCGCTAACGGTCGCCACAAGTTATCGACGAATTTTTTTAGTAATTAGTGGATAAATTCGCTAACGGTCGCCACAAGTTATCGACGAATTTTTTTAGTAATTAGTGGATAAATTCGCTAACGGCCGCCACAAGTTAACGACGAATTTTTTTAGTAATTAGTGGATAAATTCGCTAACGGTCGCCACAAGTTGTGGAAGATTTTTTTTAGTAATAAGTGGATAAATTCGGTAACGGTCGCCATAAGTTGTCGACGATTTTTTTTGTAGTTAGTGGACAAATTCGCTAATGGTCGCCACAAGTTGTTGACGAATTTTTTTAGTAGTTAGTGGACAAATTCGCTAATAGTCGCCACAAGTTGTCGACGATTTTTTTAGTAGTTAGTGGACAAATTCGCTAATGGTCGCCACAAGTTAACGATTTTTTTAGCAGTTAGTGGACGAATTCGCTAGTGGTCGCCACCAGTGGCCCAGTGTGCGGTCGCTCTTGTATGGTATCTGGGCAAACTGAGCGTTTGAGTGCCCTCGTCCGAGCCACAAGCAGCAGAAGTCGCCCTCGCTTGCTGCTAGTGGTTGCGATTGGTGGCCGCGTCTAGTGGCTTTACTGGACCACTAGTTGCCCAGTGTGCGGCCGCTCTAAACATCCATTTTTTACTTGTGATTTCGTGTTACACATTCGATTTTTGCATTCAATCTGGATTGGACCAGTTTTTTCGGTCTGTGAGTATTATGTCACTAGATGGGTGACGTACTAGTGTTCTGTTAAACCAATCATCCTACGTCGATGATATCTTTATATATTTAATTAGTGGTGATTAGGCGTCAACTTCCAAATACCTTGACATCATTCAGAATTCCCATACCATTTATTATTTCGATTATGTATTCAAAATATGATTTATATATACTTGGATATATTTTATGTTTTTGTATATAAACCTAATCTTTTATAGTTTTTTCTCTGTCGGGAATCAATGATGTTTTAATATATAAAGTCGAAGTTGGAATATTAAGGGAGAACCGGGAAATAAAGGCACCAACAGGGCTTGCGATCTGTTATCGGCTGGTTTACGTGATCATTTCCATTTTTATACCAATCCAATTTTTTCTAAAGTTTTATATATTTTATTGTGGTTCTTGAAAATAGCATATATGAAGTGACAAAGGTCGTAGGCCCTGTAGGTGCCTTGATTTTCCGGTTCTCCCTTAATATTTCAATATCGTCAATTTAGGTATTAAAAAAAGTTTTTGTATGTGTACCTGAGTCAAAGTTTTGTATGTGTACCTGATTTCGTGAGGATCAAACTCAAATCAAACCCAGTACGCCGGTACAGAAATCTAAACAACTCACCACTGTTCCATAGCGTTCTACTTGCCGTGATGATATGTTGTATGTATGAGTAATTTTATCTTTTATAATGTTATATCGAACCACGACACACATTGTATTTCGGAGCATTCTTTACAGCAAAAAAAAACACATTTCTCGTATGTATTGTGGTAGTGTATTCGTGTTAACCGGAATAAGTTATACACCAGTTCATATATTGCCGCCACACGTACGATATTGTGATTTATTATCGCACCCGCAGAAACCTTTGTCCCACAATAGGAAATCCTACGGTGAGAGCTACAGATCCATACACTCGTACAGTTTCGTCGTCAACTCCTGCGAAGGGTGGAATATTTGTACGGGTTCACCTTTGAACTCTATCCGATTGTATTAATCTTTTTTGCAAAGTTGTTGCTCGCTGCGAAATTCCCATGCCTTGTTGTATAAACACGTCGACCAAATCGGAGCCGATCTTTATTCTCAACACACCCTCGCCTCTTGTTATTTAAATGCCTCCAAGCTGACAAATTCGGAATATGAATCTGTTCTGAGAGAGACAGAGAGAGGTGCAGGTGTGCCAAGATGAAAAATAAAAATAAAAGCTGTTCATTTTCATTGTTGTCGTCTTCTGCAAATATTCGGCTCAATTATCTGTTGTGTCATTTCACTCGGTTCTGATGTTTTTTAGAAACGAATTATCTCGCGTCAAACTCGCAATCGTCTTGATGTAATAACTATATATTGTGTACGTACGTTGGTATCTACAATCTACACACACAATACGCTATTCTTGGTAAGAAATAATAATGTGGCTCACATAAAACCGCGTTTTATACGTGAGATGAATATTTCATTTCACGAATCATGAATACATTTTCTGCAGTGCAACGTTATGAAGTATAATGAGTCATCAGAGAAGCATAGATTGATGTACTTACTGTCCTACAAACTCACCCGTCTTTCACCCGTAATATAATTGTTTGTGTGAATATTATACATTTTAGCGCATCGCTTTCGCGTCAAGGGATACGAATTGCCCAGAGTTTACAGGAACCTCAATCAAAAATCAACTGTACAGTTTCATATTCAGAGGGCACATAAACCTAAATATCGCATTTTCAAATCAAATTTCTAAAATATGTTAAACATTAAATAAAAACAATATTTTTTTTTATTCTTCATACAATATTTTATTTTTACGTCGATAGCTATTTCGCCTTGTTAGGACATCTTCAAGACTATGACGGCATGGGGTTTCGTTGGGGTATATAGGTGGAAGGTTGAGCTTACAGTATTATTGATTGGTCCTCCATCTATAATATAACCCAACAGAAACTCCATGCCGTCTTGAAGATGCCCTTATAAGGCGAAATATCTGTCGACGTAAAAATAATATATTGTATGTAGAATCAAAAACAATGTTTTATTTATGTAAAATGGAATTCTACCAAATAAATAATACACTATTAATTATCTTTTGAGTACCTACCTATTTTCAACATTTCTCTGGTGAATGTTCGTCACATTATTTAAAAATTCAGCATTAATTCTATAAAAAAAAATTGAAAATTTATCCTTTTTTACAGAATTTTTAAAATTACTCCATAACTATATGTCGTAGAGATATAAATATTTTATGTGTTTAAAGAGTTCATTGCATAAAATCAAAGTAAATGGCCGATAAAGTTTTTTTTCTTTTCAAGTCAGCAGGGCAAGTCTCGTTCCACCGTGTAACCCATATCGTGGTGGTAACCCACGTTATAAATTTACGTAGCAAGAGTATTCTATATAGACAATTTTAAAAATTGAATACCTAAATTGAAGGTTTTCATTCCGCCGTTTGACCGGACTTGCTACCCTGTT
The DNA here is from genome assembly GCA_963576475.1 of Molanna angustata. Classification (NCBI taxonomy): domain Eukaryota; kingdom Metazoa; phylum Arthropoda; class Insecta; order Trichoptera; family Molannidae; genus Molanna; species Molanna angustata. The sequence goes on along the minus strand of OY754977.1, from coordinate 15,216,895 downwards.
TTTTTATTTCAATTAAAAAAATCAACAATTGTTGGGTTTAATACGCACGCGATAGAACCATTATTAATACGTAACTTCATAGTGTAGTAGACGGTTTTGATATAATCAATTTTTCAGTCACCTGGATAAACGCCCTCTTAATTTAGATTAACCTTGAATGGAGCTTCAATTGACTCGATATGATTCAGATTCTTAGTTTAAAATGATTCATAAATCTAATCAAGCATTTGATAGAGTTCATCAGCTATTTTTTATTTTATTTTATTTTTTTATTTTATGTAGCTTATTGGGCAACTAACAGGTGCTATGTAAAATAATTATTTAACACGCACCCAATAACAAGTTGCCACATTCTGGAGACTCTGGACATCACAGATCCAGACTGAAAACCCAATTAAAATCTGTGTCTCTACCGGGAATCGAACCCGGGACCCTTGGATCAGCAGTCAGATACCTAACTAACTGAGCCACGAAGGCCGACAAATTTTATTCCAAATATCAATTGGTGCATCGATCTGTGTAAAAAAATATGGAATTACCTACTAGGCCAGTTTTATTCGATACCTTTGGAATTATACGACGCTGTAGGTACAATTCCTGAATATCATTACTGTTTTGGTGGTCATTTAGAATATACCGGATAATGATACGGTCAGGGTGGATAGTTTAATCAGCTTATCTGTTCAGTGGGTGTTGAGATGATGATGGCATCACCCACAGTACGCAGCAGCGGCGAATCTCTTCGGTTCGGCAGGTCGCGTGCCCCGCGACACCCTAACAACGTAAACCGGTCACGTGTCCAGTAATAATAATTCACAATAATGATTGAGTGTGTAGGTGCACAGTCACAACCTGTGTATGTGGTGTCACGTGGGTATTGATCCACCCTACCCACCCCCCCTCTGACACCCTTACTTCCCTCCCACTCGCTCCCTCCCACGCCGCGTCGGCGGTCTCCCTTCGCACCCACCAAGGGCGACACTAGTGGTGCAAAGTTCGATATTTTTGTAAGATCCTGTCTTTTAAAATCGATTCATGAAATTTATGCGGATCATCAATTCGCTCTTCGATTCAATATGATTCAAATATAGCTATCCTTATCTATCGTACATAACATGTACGTAGTATGACAGAGAAAACAAAACCGATTCAAAATATGATATGCAAATGTAGGCGTTAAAATGTTTGCATTTCAATGTACTTAATGGTCAATATTGCTTAAATATTTTATGAACCATTATGAATTAGTCGTGAATCGAAGATCGCCTTCAAAATAGTATATTCAATTATAGACGTTACGTATTTGTTTTTCAAAGTATGTTGCGGTCAAAATTGCTTAACATATTTAAGAACCGCAATGAATTAGATTTTATGAACCATAATGAATTAGTTGTGAATCGATGATTGCCATGAGTCGGTATGTGTATCGCATTCTAACGATATATTATATATGAGATAGAAAGTGTGAGAGTGATGTCCGGTTCATGAGCGGATCGTTGTGGCAACGTGAACCGTGAGTCACCGATTCAATTTAATGATCCGGTCAAATAATACGGATCACTCATTTTTCCCCGTCTCTAGGCGACACTACAGTGCTGTACTCGGAGACATTTGGCCGACTGTCACCAAATAATGAAATGTAACATTAATTACTACACTAGTTGAATGAGATCCTACTGTCTATAGTGATAGTATGTATAGTTGAAGAATACGTAAGTACCAAACTATAAACTCATAAATCCAAGTTACTGAATATTTTAGGATATTTCGTTTTCTATACAAAACATGAAGGTATGTATGGTAAAGATAGGACAAATTCGATTCATTAAGAGAAATACATTCTCTTGAACGAATCGACAGTTGGCCTACACAAAACGAGGGGGTTGTGGCCAACGCTAAATTCCTCACTAACACGTCACTCCACAAAGTATTCAAAATATGTATGGAAAATATTCAGTTATGAAAAATTGATAATTCTTCAATGCCATTAAATGAAAGTGATGTATTTTTTACCAATTTGAAAATAAAAATTTCAAATTTCAAGTATCCTGAGTTTGAGGTGACTTTAAAATTATATTAACTATTCAGATATCCTTAAAAATTTAATGACGTCTAAGCGAGTATTGGGTATACAAATTTGCAAAATTTGAAAAAAATTGATTGAATACTTTAGTCTATAATTGATAAAGTAGAATAAACACGCCGTACATAGAACACATCACTCAGCACACAGAAAGCACATAGTACACAGCACACATCACTCAGCACACAGAAAGCACATAGTACACAGCACACACAGATATTACATTGTTATGAAATTTTCATAATACCATATCAGCCTGATAATAGTTGATTATCTGCAATAAAAAAAGTAGCCTTATTGTTTTATTTTATCTTATTTTATTTTGTTTTATTTTATTTTATTTTATTTTATTTTATTTTATTTTATTTTATTTTATTTTATTTTATTTTATTTTATTTTATTTTATTTTATTTTATTTTATTTTATTTTATTTTATTTTATTTTATTTTATTTTATTTTATTTTATTTTATTTTATTTTATTTTATTTTATTTTATTTATATTTATTTTTTTGTGTAGCTTCTCGGGCAACTAACAGGTGCTATGTCAAATAATTATTCAACTCGCACCCAATTGCGAATTGATAACTCCACACTATATTCCCTTGTGTTAGTGAGGAGTAAAAACAATTCCATGATATAGTAGCATGATACATAAAACATACTGGAATACACCGTTCAGGTCATCCATGAAATTCTTCAAACAAATGACTAAATCAATCAGGTTTTGGAATATTTAGAAACTGAATTGTAGGTGACAGAATTAGATGAGGTAGGCTTCACTGAGCATATTTTTCGACACATTTTGTATACCCACTACCCACTGATCTGAAAAATAAAAACACGGCAGGGTCCTGTCAGGAACTGTCCGTAGTCGTGTCTGCTTTGCAGCCAAGACTTTTGTTTTTTAGAATCCTAAATATGTTACCTAATATTTTTATTTTATTTTATTTGGTGGTATATTCAGAAATATTGTTGTATACAATCTTTCCGAAATTATATTAACATGGGAGTAAACTTTTATAATCGTTTATTTCTATTAATCGTTTTGGTAATGATGAATTGCTGTCAATGTTTTATGTTTCCTTGCACAGTTTCTTCCTATTAATTGTTTGGTAATGATAATTACCGATATTATGTATGTATAATGTTTCCTTGCGTCGGTTCTGGAACCTTATGGGAGTACCCCCGGACCATATACAAACAATAATAAAAGGGAATCGTCTCTCTTCTCTCTATGAATACATTATTAATTTACCTCCGGGCTGTTTTCACGTGGCTCGACACTCGATAACAATAAATATACTTTTATGGGGATTTATGGCAGAGTTTCGACACTCGGAGTTTCATCATGTTGTAGTTTACTTCAGAAGACTGTGACTGATTTATTACATTTTTTCCTTGACGGGAAATAAATGTTTTCGCCATGATATCATTCGTAGGTTCGTGGCCATTTTTTGTTTCGTTTGTTCCTCCACTACGGCATTAACTGAGCGGCCGATACTTTATTAGCGCTGTTATGAAATTGTACATTAGTTATTGTTGACCCGCGCGCCGCGCCATGATTTGCCGTCGAACAAAGCACGAAGTATGCCAACGATTTACAATAATTTCGGTTTAATTTTATCTAAATGTTACAATCGTTATAAATAATGAGCCGCTTAATTCATCACAGAGAGTCGTAAGACGCACTCACCGGTTGGCACGCGAAAATGATAGTTATTCCGTTGGGTAATTAAAATTTGTTTCGAAGAAAACGACATTTCGACATTTCCAAGCAATCGTCTAGCGATTTGATGTATGAAAATATTTCTTTCTGATTTATCGCACGCTCTAGGTAGACATACCGTTTCTCTAAGAAGATTATTGTTATATATTTTTATAATATAGTTCATTAGGATATTAAGATATTTTTAAACCAACATACAAATAACAATTTGATACTGGTGACTTGAACAACATGAATTCACATTTTTTATCAACATAATACTAATTCCACGGTGTTCTTATCCTTCATCATAATCACTGGCACTGCAGTCCGCTACGGACCCTTGCCTCCTTAAGATATCGTCTCCATCCCTTCCTATCGACCGCCATTCTTCACCAATTCGTTATTTCTCTTATATCGCACAGCACGTTATCTAGTATCTAGTTTATGTAAAATTAAAAAAAAACTGTTGGTTAACTAATCAATAAATATATAAATCCACGATGAAATATCGAGTCAATTACTCGCCTATTAACAACCTCCATCATATTTTTTTGTAACCAATATTGGTTTACCGCCTACTCGGGTTTTATTTCTGTTTAGATGTGGACTAAAATAGAAACTTTGCTGGGATATTGTTATATTTATTCCGTCGTCGGTGGTATTCCTGCGTGCCGTGTGTCACCCTTTACGGATTTCATACCTAGACATATTTTTTCGTTGATATAATTGAGGGCATGACGTTCATATCTAGTTAGTCAGGGACGGTATGAGGGTGGAGAGAGAAGGTGTCTGCCCGTTAAACAGAAGATGTCCCGAGGGTGATGGATGTTAGTTGTTTTCATTTTATTCGGGAAACTGACAGTTAATAATAAAAATGCCTATACAGACATAATTCATGTCGTGGATGTTAGAAAATTATCTTTCAGCGCTTCGTATTTTTAGGCGTTTTGAATTTCAAGACGTCTGGATAGTTCATATTAATTATTTATTTTTCTTTACCAGTGGAACGATTTCTTATCGCGAATTTTCTAATTCTGTTTTTATCCCTTGGTTTGTATTATGAAGCGATTTTAGTCGTTCGTTATTCATTTGATTTTCTGATGCGATCTTGGCAATGTTGTTTTTTTCGGTTTGTTCAATCATTCAAAGAATATATTTCGTTCGCATATTTCCAATTGTAGTGCTTGATATTTTTATATTTCAAAAAGCTTCAATGTTTTTGATGTCTGCAATATAAGCTTAATTTCACTAAGTCACAATCTACTTATTGATTAGTTTGAATACATAAACAATAACGGATATTTAAAATTGTTTCTGTCATCTTTAAATATGGACAATGGGCATGCATATCTTATTCTGCGTTTTTTTGCTAGTATTTTGCAATATGCTGATAACATTATTTTGACACTACAATCTGTTGATCTTGGTCTCTTCGAGATTCTTCGCTGTTTTGGCCAGTCCTTTATAAAGGTATGCTCTCATGAATATTATCATCCTTTCCAATCTTGGATGTGCCTATCCTTTACTGGTGCGAAGATTCTTTGAATCCTTTATATCTTTTATTAATGCACTTTGTGTTTTTACACATAAAATGTTTTCAGTGTAAAGTATTTACTGATGTATGAGACACGTAAATATAAATATTTAATTGCGAATCTCTAATATTTCTGATCTATCAATATTTAGATATCAGCTAATGAGCATTAGGTATAATAGGTAGATTTTTTTAAACTAAAACGCACTAGTTACTTTGTTTAATTTCGCTAATAGTCTAAGAGACAGCAACGTCAAATACAATTCATTTTTTAATGTCTTTTAATTTGCAAGTCCTTTTGTACTCTTATAACATCCATCCATCTGATTACAATGAAATTTGGTGATTTGTTCAGCGCACACCCGGGAACATTTATGAAAAAAAATATCTTGTTTTATATATTTTTTACATATTTCGGTAACAGTAAGTACATATTTCAGAAACGGACGGATTTTATATGTACAAATAACATACATACAAGTACAAATTAAATTGAAATTACTTTGAAACTGCAATTTTCACCTATAAATAGGATGCACACTGGTAAACTCTATTAGATAAGAAAAAAATACCCAAATACTAGTCATTAAAAAATGATTAATCGAAAACGTTGCTATCTCTCGGACTATAAGTTTTTTATTACAACATAAAATAAATAGTGGTCTGCATCCACCCGAAGAAGGGAACGGTTGGTTCCCGATAGATATGTTGTGATTAAAAACACAAAATCAATTGTAGAATTTAACAGAGTACAATACCTAGTGTGCTTTATATAATATTTTAAATAATGAATTTCCACAAAGATGAATCCTCCAAATTTGATTATTGTTACTCGAGTAAGTAAAAAATTCTATGTCAAATTAATTTAACACAAACTCACATTTTGTTAATTCAGATATCTCATAGGTACCGAAAAACTGCATCTGCGTTCGTAATCGAACCCGGGATATTTGTCTCACGAGTCTAACTGAAATATGTAATTAACTGAACCACGAAAATTGAAAATTAGGACCAATAATAATCGTAGGTACGTCAAATGTTTTTCGGATTCCATAATCCATACACAATAATAATAATACGTACTGTACAATAGTGTTTGTTTCTTCAATGAACTTTCTCCTATTGTGGGTCAGCGTCTATCATTAAATCCCTTTCTTCTGTTGAATCGTGTGATGAAACAATAGAGTTCCAGCTTAGCGGTGCACATCACATCGGATCAGATGCGGTTCATGTCGGGTCATCGTCGGATTCTCTTTTCGTTGTCTTGTCTTCTTCATAAGTATGTATGTACATTCCAAATCTGTTGCAAATACATTGTCCAACACATCCAATTCGTTGAATATATTTCTGTTGGTGATATTCTACTAACGAAACTTTAATTTTTCTCGGAACACTTAGATTATATTTTGTCGAAATTTCATGTTATATTATTGTTTTCAGCTGAAGCAACTTAAGGAGGCGCCTGTTGCCAACATACCTATTTTTTTCAATTTGATATTGCATCATTACTACAAAACGAATAATGTTGAAAAAAATAACTTAGATAGTTTGAATGTTAATAAAGAAAAATATACCTTAACTTTTGAATTATGTTCTGTCTAGAAAAATAAGCATACCCCGATTTTTGCCATTTATCTTTTTTTCTAAAAAAACTATACGGCGTAATGTTTCGCAATGGCGCTGAATGGAAAATAAATGTTTTTTTTGGTTTCTTTACTAAACCTGAAGCATTAATGCAAATTTTACGACATATTTTCCAGATATTTTTGTATTCTTTAATTTAAAAAAGAAAATACGGTTTACGCCTTATAGTTTATTAAAATATAAGATAAATTTTGAAAACCTGGATATGCCATTATTTTTCGACAAGAATTTGTAGCAGAACATTATCAAAAAGTTAAGGAATACTTTTCTTTATTAATACCCATTTTTTCAAAATGATTTGATTAGTATCAATGGTGGTATATGAAATTGAATAATAGGAACGTTGGCAGCAGGCGCCCTCTTAAAGATTTTTATGCAAAAATGTACACAATTTTTGTTGATATCATGTTTCTTATTTTTTCATATTTCAACACCGAGAAAAGGGTTTTGATGTAAAAACCAGACTTCCGTTAAACAATCTGTATTCTTGGTTTCTGGAACGGAATTCCTTTGTTCAAATATTTTTTTCTCATTGTGTCGATATTTTAATATATAAAAATCTTGTGTGACGATATTCGTACATGCGAACATCCGAAACCGCCCAACAGATTTCAATATATATTTTTTTTAATTTGTATGGTTGATTTCGGATTGAAAGATGGATAGTTTTGGACCCGATAGGTGGCGTTGTTTTATAGATCTTAAAAACATATGTTATATTTATTTTTCAACCAATTTTTTTATTTATTTTTTAGATTTTTCGTCCACAAATATATATAACCACAAATTTTGACTTCCCCTACACCCACCCAAGATTTTTTTTATAGGAAAAAAGGATCACAATTAATTTTAAAGTTGTGTAATCTTTCAATAGATTGCGATGTTAAAAAATCTATTGACATTGTATTACGCATCTAGAGAACGAAAAAAAATGTAACATATGCATAGAAGGCGGTCTATGGCAGAAAAATACGTAAAATAAGGTCTATATAAAATGCGATATACATACATAGGAAGCGGTCTATGACAGAACAATATATAAAATAAGGTCTATATAAAATGCGGTCTACATAAGGCGTTCTGTGGCAGATCAACGTCTGCTCGGCCCACTAGTAAATTATGAATATTTATTTATTTATTTCATATTGCTTCTCGGGCAACTAACAGGTAGGTACTATGTTAAATATTAATTTAAATATTTTTTTTTTTTTTTTACATATATCATCATATTTATATTTCCTTTCCTAATTTAAGCTAGAAGCTTGTGTTTAGGAAAGCAGCAGCTCTTTGCTTACATTATATGAATACTTCACAAAAAATACATAAAATAAATCTTATAAAATATATAAAACAAATCAATTAACAATTATATATAAAAAAGGACACAATTTCAGAACAAAATATATAAAGAACAAAAAAAAAAAAAAGAAAATACATCCAAAATCAAAAAAACACCAACATTAAAATTACAACAGGTACATAGAAAAATAAAAATTAACCACAAAAATAGCAATTTTATAGAATGGAATATAAGGGAGAGTGTTTCAAAGTGTCTTGAGTTTATCTTTAAATAATTTGTAATTTGTTTCATTATATTAATATATTTCATTTTCATGTTTTTCAAGCCTAGTTGGGTTTCCGAGCTTCTGCACTGATTTTTTTTTGTTTATAGTAACAAAATTTCAACAAAACATTTGGTTTTGTGCACACAGCCAAACGGTACAGTCATAAATAGATATACCTTGATTACTGATAACAATGGTTTGGCTAAAACGCAGGTAGCCAGTTCGGTTGTCATAATATATGTTTCAGTGTGTCCAGGTTATTTTACTGTTGTTTCTAATTATTTATTGATCTAAAAAAAATATAGTTTTATTGGGTGGGTGAATAATTTAATTTGTATTTGACACAATTATACTTATTGGCGTATAAAAATATTGAATTACAGTAAGATACAATGAACCTGGTGCAATTCCTTTGTGTTGATATTCTAATTGGCGTGGTACACCGACGTGAAGTAAGTAAGTACCTACCTATTTATTGTTCAATCCATGTTTGTGTCAAAATTAAGCCTCCTCAAATTTTTACCTTATGTCTGATTTGAGATGTACATAGGTACATACATACTTTGAAATTAATCTATCCACGCGTTATTTTGTTGTACGGTTTCCGATTGTGAATCAATCTTTTGTACGACGTGTCCGCCCACAGCATCTGTTGTCACACTGTTGAATGTTTGTATAAGTATTTACATAATTATATTGTTAGTTTTGAGGATATCTGCAAAATGAAAACAATGAATCAAAAATTAGTAACCACCAAACACTTAAAAATCGTTTCGTGACTACATATATCAATAAAGCAAAGTGTCCTGGCTGACTGCCATACTCACTCATCAACGCACAGCCCAAACGGCTGTTCCTAGAGAAGCGAAATTTTGAAAACAAATAGGTTTAATATCAACACCTTCCACTATGGAAGGATTTTTGAAAATTTCGTCCCTAAAGGGGTGAAAATTAGGGTTGAAAGTTTTTTTTATAATATACGAGTATCTCGGAAACCAGACGTGTTATGAACTTGAGATTTGGCATATCGATACCCCTATTAAAATTAGTAATAGGGTGCTTCGCTGTTTTTCCATATTTTTTTAAAGGGATAAAAAAGGGCGTATGCAAATAGGGACAATTTTTAAGTGCCTATAAATAAGCAAAAAAATATTTTATCGGAATTTCCTAAAAAATAGTTTCCTAAAAAAATATCAGAGTGTGTTATTCTGTGCTAAAATAAAATCAATTATAAGGTGTAAAGGGGTGGGGGTAGTTATTATTGAAGATTTATATCTCAAAAACTAATTATGTTAGAAAGCTGTATATAAATATATGTATTCTATTATATAATCAAGTTGCAGGTTTTTAGCAGATACATAATATTATTATGAATTATGAATTCCGATGCACCATGCTATTAGACGCGATGAATTGAAAGCTACTGACGCGATAATTTATAGCTCGATTTTGAAAATGAAACGTCATATTTGTAGTGATTCTGTGTTAATCGTTTTACAGATTTCATCGGTGTTTATAATTGAGTAGGCACCTTCCCCTCTCACTGAGAATACAATAATTAGAAGGGGAGGAAATAGGGAACCACCAGCGTTGTACAATGAAACGGGAGCCATAATCGAGGGTAAAGAGAAACGATTAGGTTTAACTTAACTAGCCCTCCATTGCAGATGTAACAATGTTGCTCACAAAGAAAAACACAGTATTTGAATGTTATTCCATGTGCGGAGTTGTTCTTTAGAAATGTTTTGAGGAAGAAACATCCAAGACTCTAACCGTGTGTATTTTCTTTTGTTTCGGATCGTCTTAAAGAGATGGCAGCTGCGTAGAAGTGTTAATTTTAAGCCGTGTGAAATATGTAAATTCACTCCATTAATTTATTATTCGAAAAATGATAAGCGTATAAAGTTGTGCGATTCCTCTGTTTCTCGTATATAATACTATTCTTCTATTTCAATAGTTTTGGAGTAATGAGTTAAATATTATATAAGTCGAAACCGGTCGTTAATTTTACGGATTCTAGTGATTTAAATAGTTTGTATATTATACGATTCTAGAATCCTTTCCGCTCGTCATCATAAAATAACAACATTAGAAAATAGACGTACCATTGCAGACATGACATACCTACATAAAATTATTGATGGTGCCGTTGACTCTGAGTCTTCCAATTAATTGTCCCTTTCGATCAGTACTAGAACAAATCTTACTTTTAGATTGCCTCTCTGCAGAACTATGTCCAAATTCATTCATCCAAAGAACATGTAACATTCATAATGTTTTTTTTAAAGAATGTTAATATTTTTAGTCATACTAAAATAAAATATAAAAATGCCATCTCTGAGACCCTTGGAGGTTTACAGTAGCTGATTCCTGTTTTGTTGATTTTTGACTGCGAATGCCACAACCTTCCTTTCCCTCTTTTATCCTTTTTCTTCCGAATTTTGAGTACCTACTAATTTTTAATAGAAATTGTTTTACACTGCAGCTTAAAAAGATAATGTAATAATAATAATGAACACTTCCTTTCACCCTGCGCAAGTGTCGAGTTTATTGCCGTATGGAAATTTCTTCCAACTTACCAGTTATTCCAGCTCAGAGGAGCAATATTTGCGTGAGCAATGAATTTTAATAAATTTCTCCTCTGCTGGGAATCGAATCCAGGACGCCCGCACAGAAACCAAACGGCTTACCAACTGTGCCACGGCGCGGCGGTCGGCAAACATGTAATATCCGCAAACAAAATTGGTCATGATATATTGTTAAAATTGAATTTGTTGTAATATTTGTTTGTATGACTGTATGTTTGTTAGGTTTAAATAAAAAATATTTCACCTTAGAGTATGTATGATATATTTCACTTATTCTTTATGTATAGCGTTCACAGGAATGATACCGAAGTTTTCTTATAATATGTATATTGTATGGACGGAGTTAACAACAATAAATTCTGTATCTCTTGTATAATTCGGAAAAATATTTCACCCTATCCTGTGAAATAAAGTTGTTAACCCCTCAATTCTGTTCTTCACGATGTGATAATATTCTAGGTGGGCAGGTTTCAGGGCCGCATCCACCATAAGTTCAATCGATATATTTGCGCCGGGCGCAATGAAATATGGGGCGCTAAATATAAGAAAAAGAATACGGAAAAAAATCAAAACTGAAATTGACAAATGAAATAGGAATCTAGATTGAATTTTATTACTATGTTCTTTAATTTTGTCTTTCATAAATCAAAGATGATTCTATATTTGTTCTAATGCAATTTAGACCGCCGCGGCATAATTGGAAAGCCGTTTTGCTTTGGTGCCGGCGGCCTGGGTTCTATTACCAGCGGAGGAGAAATGCATTTAAAATTCTCTCTCATGCAAATCTTGCTTCTCTGCGCTGGAAACACTGGTTTGTCGAAAGAAATTCCCATTCGACAATGCCGCTGGCACTGGATGTATGAAAAGAGGCCATAGATAGTGTAGTGGCAGGTACATTAAAATCATTGGTCAATGATTTGATTTTTTCATTACTTTATTTAGTATTCCGTGTTTTCGCCACTTGCGCGGGATGTAAGGAAGTCTAGAAATAAATAACAAGGCCGATTTAAAAAAATACGCCTTTAAATTTAGTGCGCTCGTCGCCTAAATGCGATCCTGGTTATGTTAGGTGTGTGTTGTTTGTACCTTGATATTTTTATAGGTACCCTTTTTATTTGATTGACGCCGTTTTAATGATACTGGTTAGTGTACTTAACCATCTTGCCTATCATACATATATGACATGTATGTATATAACCATGAGGGTGTAGTGTTATTTATTCATGGCTTCATTATATTTATGTAGGCAAAATCGGGATTCTATGTCACACCCCCCCCCTACCTATTTATCAACAACACAGGGGTTGGTTTTTTTAAAGATTGACTGTATCATGCACACTTTATTTAGTTTTAGTCTTTTTAATTACATTGTTTTTTTTTTACTTTCCACTACTATGCAATAGTGGAGTCATGGTTTTACAATTTTAGTATATTTTTTACATCAATTTCTCAACTAGTATCATGTAGAATAGTGTTTCTTAACCATATTGAAAGAATCATTCCCTTAACAACAGTAAAAATAACCAGCGCCCCCCTCCCAAAAACGAAATTTTATGTAGATGTATTTATAAAAAAATTATGAAAATATAAATAAAACATATTGTTTTATTTTATTCTTGACCGATGTGTAAATGATTACTTACAATGGTTATGAGCAGTGAATGCAACAATTGAGCAAATAAGCATACTTTATTTTTCTATATTAATGCAATGCCCACTCGAACTTCCCCAACTTCCTCTATTGAAATAAATAAAAATTTCAAAACGCCTCACCAGACATCCGAAAAAGAGGCGCTGGCACCCCGGTTAAGAGTCACTGATGTAGATAACACATACTTTGAGTTTCGTCATGTTTTTGTTTGTGGGTATGGTGTTTATTTTATCTCAGAAAGCTACAGCTTTAAGTTATGTATTTTGCATTTCATTATTTGTATGAAAGTTGAGCCAAAAATGCATTCTTTAATTTAAATTAAAGATTAGACAATAATATACAAAAAATAGTTGAATATCAAGTTATGAAGTAGTATATATCCCACCAAACTCCTTGAGCCTCTTCGCTGTGAAGAGGGGCGGTTTGCACATATACCAGTCGAGCAAAGGCACATTTGCGATCTGCACGCTAACGTGATGAGTTCAAGTTGTTTTACACAAAACAAAATTTTAAAAAATGTACACATTTAATATGTCTCAAGATAGGAGGGATCATCAGTGAATGAGGGGATTGTTGACTTGTGTATTAGGGTTTAAGAACATTTTTATGTTTTTAATTATGTTGTAAAGTGTCACGTAAAATGTCTTGTGTGCTTGAATTACCTACATATTATTAAGTCGCCGAATTTTAAACGTAAGTTAAAAATATCTGTAATAAGTGTGGCATACTGATACTTATGTGGAATGAATTTTGTGATAGTGATATTTGATTGAAATAAAGTATTATGAAAATTTGTGTCCTCTATATGGTTATACATGGCTCGGCTTCTTCATTTTTTTATTTAAAAAATGACATATATTATATTATGTAATAAATGTATTAGACATTATCGTTTACTATCGTAGTGTAGCAGTATGTTATTCTACTTCTGTGTCGGCGTTGTGGGTTCGGTTCTCAGAAAAAGACATTCATTAAAAAATATTTCTCATACAATTCTGGCTTGGTTGAAAGGAAAAAAATGGCATTTGGCTATTCGTCTCTTGAAGGAGAGCGAGTTAGGTGGAGTTCCACATTATCAATGCCAGCAACGTTGACAAAATAAAAACATCTTGTCTCATACCATCATGGCATATCCCACAATGTGGGGTAACCAACTACAGGTGTGCGAGTGTGCATAACTATATTAAAAGGAATACTGGTATGAGTGTGTATCCACACGCATACCAGTCTCGTTTCACCTAAAAAGGTAACATTAGAATGGGTGGTGAACCTCATTGCTGAATTGTGTGAGATGTTATTTTGACTCGTATTTTCGATTACCCGGCTCTTAAGGGACACTCGTATAACGATAATAGAAATGAGAGGAAGCATTATTCTATCCTGGTGCTATAAACATAAATATCTTTTCATAAATATATAGAAAAAAGGCTGCACAGCCTCTATAATTAACAAGTACATTTTAATATAATGTATAAATGAGTACACTAAACTCATGTACATACTTGGTCAAAATTTATTACAGAGTAGGTACCTACTTACCAGCTCTCAAAATTAAATTGAAATGGCAACAAAATTTCATGTAAATATTATACCTTCATAGATGTTATTATTTTACTACCTACATATGTACATATTATTGTTCAGTGTATGCATATTGTTGTATGAATAATATGTCAGTTGGATATTAACAATTTGTCAACAAAACATTTGAGTTTTTTCTTTTCAAAGTGTTACAAATATCTGAAATATGGTCAATTTCGAATATCATTTGGTAAATTATCATTTTATTTTTATCTGTTTATAAATGTTATGGTTAAAGTTTGTGATAACTTTATTTTTGTACCTCATCTTTTATGAATCAGTGAAATCCTCGAGTATTATGATTGATTTACTACATATTAGAAATGCTGTGTGCATTCAATGTTAGCCCCACGGAGTTTGTCAGTTGGTGACAGTCAATAATCAACATTTTCATTGAAAGAAAAGCACACTTGTGTGTTCAAAAGTAATTTGGTGATTTTACCAACCCTCTGAAACAAGGCTCAAATGAAGTTATTTTGTTTTATTAATTATTATATTGTAATGATGATGATGCACATATTTCATGTTTTGAAATTTGAATAAATACAGTATGCAAGTTGGTACTTCGACATGGCAAAAGTCTAATGAAAGCATTAATTTATTTTTATTTTATTTATACATTTTTATATAATAATACTAAACAAATTTAATAATTTATAAGTATGTATCTATGTATATATAAGTTTAACTATCTCACTAGGCATAAAGCCTGTTCAGAGGCAGCACTTTAGGACATTTTGAAAAAGGTCATAATATAGATAGGTAATTATTTTTATATAATGTGTCGTAAATATATGTATCTATGAAACTAATGAAAGCTTTATTTGTAGGATATACACCTAATATGTAAGATTATGTTTGAGAATTTATGAATTCATGTGTGTATGAAAATTTAACTAAGAATAAAAGCAGTTGAAATGAGGTAGATAAAAAGGATTTGTAATGAGACGATATTATGATATATGAAAAGAAATTAAATTGTTTGATTATTAGTAGTAAAAATTGATTGATAAAAAAATTATTAAATCATTAGTAAAATATTATTTTTATTACTCGTAAAAATGATTGAATATTATAAGTAAAATTGATTCATTATTATTAGTAAAAAATTATTGATTATTATAAGTATGTAAATTTGATTATTAGTAAAAATTGTTCCCTATACCTAGTACGTTCTAGTTTATACATTATATTTATGAATCTATAAAGATATGTATGTACTGTATTAATATTTACCATAATTTAGTTATTGATAGTTTTATTGACATGTGTGTATTTTAATGCAAGATTCACTTTATATTATATTTATTTGCACAGCTATTATAAACATTTTGATGATGTTTAGGTATTCATTTACCAACTGTTTCTATAAGTTTGTTCATATTTATCTTTG
The DNA here is from genome assembly GCA_963576475.1 of Molanna angustata. Taxonomy (NCBI): domain Eukaryota; kingdom Metazoa; phylum Arthropoda; class Insecta; order Trichoptera; family Molannidae; genus Molanna; species Molanna angustata. The sequence continues at coordinate 15,201,147 of OY754977.1, read as the reverse complement.
GATTATTCATTATTTGTAATTTATTTGTTTTAAATTGGATGATTATTATTATTTTTGTGCTTTAACAAATATTTTAAGTACATTTTGTTTTTTCAATTGATTCTATATACACTTTAAATAATTTTAAAATACCTACAGTACATTTTATATGACACTGAATTTTGTTCAGATTTTCTTATGTATGTTGTTTTATCTAGTTATTATTTCAATAAAATTATAATGAAATTATCATGTTATTATAATAATCAATAGAAATCAGATAATTTAGGATTGATTCAACAAACCAACAACACTTATCTGTTTATTACACTCTCCAATCATCATTATCATCAATGGCGCTACAGCCCGTCATGAGCCTTGAACTCCTCAAGAACTTTCTGCCATTCCACCCGGTCCATCACCTTCCAATTAGTTACACTTATTGCTTTCAAGTCCCTTTCTACAACATCCATTCACCTTGGATTTCTCCACCCATCTGGATATGTGTTGAGTATCTTCTTTGGGACTCTGTTCTCCTGCGCTGGAGGTGTTATCTTACATTAAATATTGTGTTATACCACACACATCATTATAAAAATTGCAAGATTAGTTCAAGATAAATTATTTCTCTTAATAAACCATCCGAGGTGATAGGCTTATGTACTTTACTATGATGGTCTCATTGTATGTATACGTTCCAGCTCATGGTTAGTTGTATATCCTCCATGTTCTATTTTAACAGACAGTACTGATTTCAACATATCTGTTTTGTGGCTTAGTGTGGACCAATCATATTTGAACGGGAGGTTCTTTAGCCACTGCAGAGCACTGTGTGTGCATATTAATTCAATTTTCATTATAATGGAACATTTCACATATTATTCTCTTTTAACACACATATTATAATTTATTTACCCAGTGTTGTTTGCCAGTAATAAAAAATATCAAAATAAAACATTATTTTATTGCAATCACAGCTGGTCAAGTGTGGTACAAAGTTTGTTACTTTTTTACAATGATTGTGATTGCTTTATAATAATAATTTTAGATAATTTACACAGTGCCATTTGTCCTTTTTGAATCATAATATTTAAAATATTTAATTTAATTTTTTCAGGGTCCACCTCCAAGCGCTGGTCCCATCAAGTTCACCATAGCGGACACACTGGAGCGAATCAAGGAGGAGTTTAATTTCTTACAGGCACAATATCACACGTAAGTGTATATACAATTTTATTCAATAGTTTTTTTACAGAAAGCATCACCGGGAAGACCATCCAAAGAGATGGGTTTGACATTCTCATCCCATGACCAAGGCTTACTCCAGTCAAAACAGTATATTGGTCTATTAAAAGATGAATAAGTATGGTTACGTCAGTGACTAACAGTTTTTTTTTTCTTTCCCCTTAGCGCTTTTGTCCCGTTTCTATCGGAGTACGCTTTGACCATGATCCTGGAATTGGCGAGTCTGGTTATTACATTGAAGCGACTGCCATCTGACCTTCGTAACCATTAGAGAGGGAAACCAGACAAATTGAATCATGCCTACACATAGCTGGTGATGTAAATCCGCACATAGATTTTTTGAAAATCCAGAGGTGCGTGCCCCGCCCGGATTCGAACCGTCGACCTCACGCATGTGAGGCGACAACCTTACCGCTGGGCTATCACCGCTCAAACAGTGACTAATAGTGACTAACAGTAATTCATGGAAAAGACTCAAAACAGTTTATAATAGTACTATACCATCAGGCCATTTCCCTATTTGGGGTAGGCAGAGAGAATTGAACGTCAGTCTCCTCTCTCTTGATGTACATTTCTCGCTTCATTCAGTTGCATGCAGTCTTAAACACGGTCTTCTATTCTTTTTTCTGATGTTTACATCATCATCATCATCATCAGTGGCTCCACAGCCCGGGATGGGCCTTGGCTTCCTCAAGGAATCGTCTTCATTGCACCCTATTTATGGCCTTCTCTCTCCAATTCCGCACACCGGCTATCTGAAGGTCCCTTTCGACTCCATCTATCGTAGTTTCGGTCTTCCCACACCTCTTCTTCACTCTGGACGTGTTGTGAGGATTCTTTCCGGTGTCTGGTCTGTTGTGTACATCTTTCAAAATTCCATTTTATCAGGTTATACCTACTTTTTTTGTCAGAAGGTCATCACTCATTCTTTCTATATGGCCAAACCACCTTATTTTTGTCTAACGATATCTCTTTCAATCATATGTTCTTGTCTAATATCTGCATGTCTTATTCTATCATACATCATTTTATCACACATTTGTCTTAAGTAACTTCATATCAACTGCCTTAATTCATGTTTCACTCACTAGCATACATTATAATCGGTACAACGAGTTTATAATATGTGATATTGGACAATTCAAAATATTATGTACTTTTGAAACTTTCACTTTTAGTTATTTGAATATAAATTTTCGATTGCCATAGCATAGTGAGACTTCTTTACACTTCTGTGCAGTCATCTTTAATTTGATTCCCAGTAGAGGATGTGATCTCATGTGATTTTCCTTCTCTGAGTTGGAAACATGTGTGTCGATTATTATTAGATTTTATACTATTCTATTGGCTTCAAATAAAGCAAATCTAATGTAAAACATAGGTTATTTGTCCGAAATGAAGATTTTAAAATTATTTTAATATGCAAAATAACAGAAATATTAAAATAATACAAGTATGATACAGTTTCAATCCACATTATAATGAGTGAGCCTGAGTGCTTTCGATGGTTACACCATTATCCTCAGAGGAGACAATTCAAACTAAGTATAATTCAAAGTTATGGCCAGTATGGAGATATATTAATTCTATCTTAAATCCCGTTTTTTTTCCATTTTTAATTAAAATTATTATTATTTAAATTGACTAACTATTCAAAGAATATTCGAAACACTTCCATTTGAATACTTCCGCTAACTTTTAACAAATTAGTTTAAGTAACAATGTTAGTGAAGATGGACGAAAGTCCGAAAACGTTCCTATTAGTTTGTGAAAAGTTAATTGTTAAAAGTTATTGGAAGTAAATCTATAGTGTTTAGAATATTCTTGGAATAGTTAGTCAATATAAATAATTCATAATAGTATTCCACAGTGTAATTAGTTATTATGAAGGTTCTATAATTTAATTACCAAATTAGTTTGTTCAAAGGAAATTGGATTGTTAGATTTGAAAATATTTCTTTTGAATGACATACTTTCTTTTCGTGTCTGGAATATCATAATCGTAGCCCCCAATATTCGGCCACCCGGATTCCACTTGTGTTTGCTACCATTGGGTCTTGGTGCGTGCATGTCGCTCCTATCATGGGACACGGTGCCACACTTGCAGGTGTCTACCTCTCTGTAACACAATTTCTTGAGGTCACTGCAAAAGCAAGAGACACCCGTTCTGAGTCCATTGAGCGCTTTCAATTTTGACATGTTTAGTATATTGAATGTTGATTGATTTCAAAACATTTTGTTAACTTGAATGACTTTATTATACAGTGAAACAATAATATCATGTTCGTATTACTGATTTAATTTTTATGTTACAGGCTGAAATTGGAATGTGAAAAATTGGCCAGTGAAAAGACAGAAATGCAAAGGCATTATGTAATGGTAAGAGTCTTTTCAATTTCTCTCAGTGTGTGCTTTTATTACATAATTATCTGAAATACTTATTTTTTTCTTCTTTCTTTCAGTATTATGAGATGTCTTATGGATTAAATGTTGAAATGCACAAACAGGTATTCATTTTAAATTTACATTTATTGTATTGATTATAAAACGCATGAAAGCAGAATAAATGTAGTTGAAATTAGATTGTTGAGAAGAATATGTAACAAGACGTTATACGACAGGGGGTAATAATTAAGGATGTTAGGAAAGAATGTAGATGTAATAAAGAAAGATGTCATCAATAGAATGATAGTGAATACACTGAGATGGTTTAATGAGGTACGCCTGATGCTGAAAATATACATTGTAGACAAGTAATAGAATGAGAGTTCAGGACCGTCCAAAAAAAGGATGGCTTGACCATGTGAATGACATTCTGTAAAAGGAAAATATAAGAAGCTTGAACAACAGACGAGTTTGTATGAGACGATGTATGAATGTTGATAAGGCAATGGTTGCGTGTCAGGATAGAAAAGTGTGGCGTTCGATTCTCTGCCTACCCCGTTAGGGACATGACATGATGGTATGTATCTATGTATGTATAAAACCCTTTGGTGTAAAAATAAATCATACTGGTAGCATTTAGCTCATTCATAAATAAGTTATGAAAATCTTTTGAAGCTCTTTATAATCTATTGCGCACTTCAAGTTTTCTTAAGTTTTAATCTGAACCATAATTTAGTCTCTTGGATGAACCACAAAATACTTCTAATTGAGAAGTCCCCCATATCCTTGATTCTCACCAAGTGTCTATGTCTGTCTCGCATTAATAATATTACCGATTCACTAATAATTGCCCGTCACTAATAATTGTCTATGAAATATGCAATTTTTATACTGCTACGCAGTAAATGAATAATATAAACATTAATTTTAATATCCAAACAAAGAAACGTCAAAGTTATTTATTTTGTTATGACTTTGATTATGTGTATTAAAATGGTGACACATTATATATCCGCGCTTATATTGAGCTGTCAACATTTTCTTTGAGTAAATATAAAGAATTAAACATACGGGTAATGAATCCTGCCAAAATGTGGTCAGTTCTTTGTAAGAGAAATTATAATTTTGGGACAATAGTTGGAATAGAGAAAATGTTTACTTGGATCGGAGCCAAATATTCGTGGGTAATGACTCTGTAAACTGTTTCATACAATTACCTTTATTTTACTAGCTAACATAATGTTAGCATGACATCAATAATTCTACATAAGCAATTATATTACATATTCTTAATGATACAGGCAGTCCCCAATTAGCTCTTCTTTATGGAAAGTATGTAGGTACCTATATTTCTGGAAAATTCGTTGAAGCTAGTACGTCCAATTGAGTAACTTTTTGAACATCAATAAGAACGTACTAAAATTTTAGAACTAAGGTCAGTTGAATTTAGTTTTGTATTCTATAACTGACGTTGATGCTAAAACTGAAAACTACAAAATAATTGCATGTAGATAATAATTTGAACTCAAATTGTCTATGGTGTACCTAGACTATGCATGTATACTGTTCGGCCATGTTTATTTATGACATGTCTGCATTAATATTCTTTGGTCTTTATTTTAAACATAATACAACACGTGTAAATTATTCATTTTTATTTTTTCCCTACACAACCAATGTTTTCAAATTAATTAAAATTATGAAAATTTTTTATATTTAATTTTAAAATTAACAAATTATTTAGTTTTCAAATTAACTAAAATATCCCGAACTTCTGTGAAAATAACTAGTTCCCTTCTAGTTAGGTGTGAACTAAAATTAGGAATGTTTTGACAGTCGATTAGACTAAAATGTGGTTATAGAATAGGGAATCGAACTAATGCGTGACTTACTTGGAGTAAGAATGTTCCTAAATAGGAAAGTTCCTATTATAGAATATCAACTTGGACTAAGTGGAATAGGAACGCTCCTATTTAAGCCGGAACATTCTTAAAAAGTTGTAGAATTGGACATATTGTCAGTAGAAGCCTACTAATGATATTGGACTAAGAATTGGCTTTTTTAACTTTAAGAGGATCAAATCCGCAGGGAAGGAAAATACCTCGCACATAATATTCTGTGATTGTCTAACCTTGATGGAAACCAGACTCAAATAATTTAGTGTTTCATGAATCCAATGTGTTGTTCTGATAATAATTTATTTTTAAAAATATAAGTGACTCATGGGCTGAATAATAAATATGAAATATTAATAAAAAAAATGGATAGCTTCTGTTCCAATGTCCAATGAGATGATTAATTTATGATTGAATGTGGAAATTGATGTTGTTTATGCATATAAAAACACATAGAAAAGCGAAGAAAAAATGTCTTGATCGTGTGAATGTATATTTTGAACGGAACCTGAATAATTGGTTAGCATGTATGAGAAGTTGCATAAATGTGTATTAAGCTATGAATGTTTATTGTTTGGCTCTCTTTACTCATCCCGTTACTGAAAAAATACTGACACGTTTTTTACATTTACAAATGAATAAGTTAGTATGTGAATATTGAGGACTGCTAGTATAATGTATAAACCGAAGTGTAATAGGTATGTATGTGTTGTATGTACATATGTGTTGTATTTATTGTGCAATGGATACACACCTTTGTAAATAAATATTAATTTGAATAGGAATGTTTGCCAACATTTATTTGGTCTCGTCTCTTAATCATGTTTGCTACTAAAAATATAGTTTTTTTTTTCAGTGCTGATAATTTGTTTATTTTTTAATAAAATATCTTAAGATACGTCATTTCATTTTTACCCTCTATTAATCATCATTACTCTCCATTAAGTTACAGTTCGGAAATTTTTTATTACTTATTTTTTATTATTTAACATTCTTCTTATTAGTCCAGGAAATGAAAGATTATTAAGTATCAAACTATAAGAGTCCCCCGTAGATATTGTGTATTTTGCCATACAAATAATTGTATGAAACAATGTCGTTACTAAATTCAATTGTTAGAAAAAAATTATATATGCAAAAAACCAAAAAACGTCGAATTTTAAGGCTTTCCAGTTCCTCCCTTCCCAGAGTTGGGTACTTTGGGATATTTACCTCCTAAGGACCCCAAACCCATCCTTGATGTCAAAAATTCTGCCCCTCTCTTCATACACCCGTTATTGAGAATTTGTTTACTGGACTATTTATTTATTTATTTTTCACACCTTTATCACAAAGACTATTATGAAGATTACTGCTGCCCAACTAGGTAACCCTGTTCTAGGGCTAGCAGTTTACATTTTTACCAAGCCAAATATTTGACATTTTGGTTATACATAGTTACATAGAGGTGGACACTAGACATCACAACACAGTAAATTACAATATTACGTAGTTACCAATATCTTAAACACAAAAGTATAAACTGATACAGTAAATTTTGATATGTTATTATTCTAATATTATTTCTACCATAATATGCACACCCGTTGTTGTCATGTTATGTAGCAGTTTGACATTAAAATTTGCTCTGTGGTCTTCTCAACGTATATACTCAGTTACAATATTGTTTGACTTGAGTCACAAATCAAATAAAATACAAAATCATGTTTTCTTCTTTGAAATTAATCTAATAAAAAAGAGAAATGTTTTAAAGTTTATTTGTCTTAAAATAAGATGCAATGTAAAGACAATCCTCGAACCCGCTTGTGTAGCGTGTAGTTATATCATTTAATATTATTTCTCAGAATTATTTTTGGATATTTAATATTTGGGCAATTTCTGTCCTTCCGTAATTCCCTATATATTTTTTTATTCTTGATTTAAATAATGTCTGTGAAGTTATTACCTTGAGAGACATAGGTAAAGTATTATAAATTCGTGGAGCGATATATGATGCATTTCTTTGTCCGAAGGTTGTTTTCATATGAGGGATTATGTAATTTAAAGTAATGCTTGTTCGTGTGGTTCTGAATTGTTGTGTTTTCTGGTGATGTATTATATTTTTATGAAAATAAGTTAGTATATGCTGGATATATATTTGTCTCGGGTCAAATACTTGAAAATCGTTATAGAGGTTTTCCGTAGGATAGTCAAACGGTTTTTGGATAATTATCTTCACAATACATCTCTGAGCTAGACAAAATAAATTATAAATTGAATTCTAATTGTCATGTTGAGGTACACGCACGTGTCATGCTTCCTTTTATATTTTGATGGACACCCGCACACCTGTCGTTGGTTACCCTACATTGTGGGATATGCAGTGATTGTATGAATGAATGAACGAAAATGATTATATAATGTTTAACTATTGATTTTTGTAATAATTTCTTCCAGTTTACATTCAAATGCATTATACCACATGTTTTGATATTATTGTTTACAGACTGAAATAGCTAAAAGACTGAACGCCATAATTGGGCAGCTGCTTCCGTTCCTTGCTCAGGAACACCAGCAGCAAGTGGCTTCTGCTGTGGAGAGAGCCAAACAGGTCACCATGACAGAACTCAATGCCATCATTGGGGTGAGGAATACCTCTTTCAATATTAAAAATGTCTTTTTAAACAGTAAAACATAGATATTATTACACATCATCATCAATAGAGACCTGAATTATTTGCGTTTGCGATAAATGCAAATTTATATGTGAATTTTGCACTTTTTTGCGAATAATGTGAATTTTCACATTATAGAAAAATAACACCAAAATTTTATTCTTATTGGATATTTTCGTAAAAAATGCACAGAAATTATCCACCGAAAAGGCAGAATTAAAATATAATTGATGCAACTCAACTCTGCGGGTGAAATCTACACAGTGCATTTTAAATATAGTTAAGTTAAAATAAGACTACACGACTTTATTTATTTTTTGACAAAATAAATAAAGCTTATATCATATGGATGCCATACATAGGTATGTTAATGTCGATTCATATATTTATGTTTCCATCCTCCTATAACTGTTTTGGCAAACAGAAGAACAAACCTTAAAAAAAACAATTTGGTTACCTACAATAGTGATTCTTAATTTTGAATCTAATTCAAATTTAATTAAATGAATTATGTTGTTTTTACATATATAATTAAACCCAATAATCGAGGATTTAGGATGACAATGTTCTATTTGTTTGTAGCTTTCAAACAATTTTAAATATTTATTGTGGAAATTAATCATGATGTGTTGATTTCTCTTAATTTACATTTTTTGGAAGAAAATACCATTGATTTCTTAAAAATGTCACCATTTTACCGAAACATAACACCCCTTTTTGCTTTTCTTCAAAAACATCAACCCTTTTCCAAAAAGATAAAGCGAATAATTTAGGTCTCTAATAAATAATCAGAAATTATATTTTTTATTATTTTGTTTCTCGGGCAACTAACAGGTACTACGTCAAACATTAATTTAACACGCACCCAATAACAAGTTGCCACATTCTGGAGACTAACAATATTAATCATCTCACAGATCCAAACTGAAAACACAGTTAAAAAATGTCTCCACCGGGAATCAAACCCGGGACCCTTGGATCAGTAGTCCGATACCTAACAAATAAATGTAATTATACTACATTTGTTTCTTGGTTTTTAACTTTTGAAAACTTTTATGGAGGTGTGTGCAATTCTATCAAATAATATTTGATTTCATGTACCTACATATTTGCTATGTTATTTATGGTTTTGTTTTTCATTGATAATTTAAATAATGAAATTAAATAGTATTTTTGATGAATTTGTTAAAAAAAATACAATTTTTATCAAAGGAAAATATTTTGTAAATTAATTTGTCATTTCAAAATCGAAATTCCTATATTTAAATATTCGAATGAAGAAATTTTTACTTTTAAATTTTATAAAGTTTTCATGAACATTGTGCTTTTCATGAAAATTGTTTATCTGTTGTTTTTATTTATAAAAATATTAGATTTGATATCACAAAGAATACATATCATTATTTAGAACAAGAAACTACAATTTGCAGCTTTTTTATATAATGTTCTAAAATGGTAGAATTTTTAGTTACAATAATTTTAAGAGTTTGTTGCTTTCACAATTATAGTATTTTATTTCTTCTAGCAACAGCAGCAACAGGGACTACAGCATCTCCTTGTAAGTATCATATTTTGTTGATCATTGCCAATACAAACTATTAATACCTACCTATTGTTAATAAGAATCATTCAAACGTAGTAATCTTAATATTGTACCCATGAGTCATACATCATTTGATGCATGTTTTGAAAATATTTTTAGTCAATATTATATTTTCCCAATTTCATTAAAATGTAGCTTAGCATGGCCCCATTTGAGATATCGTGTTGTCTCAATAAATGAGATGTCTCAATAAATATGTATGAAGAAAAAATGTGCTAGTTCACTGGCAAAAATTTTGTCAATTTATATTGTCGCAAATCCCTAATGGGTGTATTGTTTCTCGTGGGGCGTGCATGGTGCACACGTGGCCCGCATGCAGCAGCAGATGCACGCTCAACAGCAGCAACAACAGCAGCAGCAGCACGCGGCGGCCGGTGCGGTGGCCGCGGCAGCGGCGGCGGCTGCGCTACTCGGCGGTGGCGGGCCGCCGCCCCCTCCCCACCACGCTGCTCCACCGCCCCAGCCGCCTCAGCCGTCGCTGTCCAAGCAGGATGTCGCTCAGGAGGCAAAGGCGGCGGCCGAGGAAAGGCTCGCCTCTGCGAGAGCACTACAGGTATTGTAACGTATTGTTTTTAACTATTTTTGAATCTTGAGCTGAAATTTTCTGTATGGTTACTGATGACACAAAAATTTGGGTGTGTACAGTAATAATAATAATTTTTATAGCATCATTTAATTATAGTTGTCTTGGGCTGCTTTCTGAAAAAAAAGGGTGTTTAGTTTTTTATAGAAAATGTTCTTGTTTTGAGTACTATGGACATCTGAAGGAAACCTATTCAGAGTTACTCTTAAATCATTAATTTTTTTTTATTTAGTCATATTGAATAGTAAAATTGTCTTTGTTGTTTTCTTCTAAAAACTGCGTGCACTGATTGTGAAAAAACGCACAGCGTTATAATGAATCTCACTCGCCGGGGCGGAGGGGGATGGATTAGAAATTATTATAATAATTAGAAATTTATTTCTAATTACTCAATTTTTATTTCTACAAGAGTATACAATTTTTATTTAGACAAATTTTTAACATCTCAATAGAGACAAAGTTGGAATATTATAGGAGAACCAGAAACTTAAGGTAATTACAGGGCTTACAACCTGTCATTGGCTGGTTTATGTACGTGATTGCTTTATTCCATAACATTCACAAATTACACTTTCTTATTGAGTTCCCTTATCAATGCAATTTTTGAAAGTTCTATATATTGTAATAATGAGAAACTGATCGTTTGAAAGTAAGCTGAAAATTCCATTGCCATTTATGAAGTAATGAAGAAACGTTTTTATAACGTCATCTTTTGAATTTTTTATCCATTTCATTATCGAATATTGAATTTGAATTTTCATTCATTGATTTTTGTACTTGTTTGTTTTGAATAATTTACCAGGATCAATGTAAATATTTACTAATTTTCTTTTAATTTTGCTGTTTGATATTTGATATATAATCAATGCATTGTTATTAATTGTGGTGGTTTTCTTAATGTGACAGTATGTTTTCCAGAGGAGTTCTGTATCACCAGCTGACAGAGAAAAATACAGAACACGATCACCCCTCGAACCAGATCCTTCAGAAGTTAAAAGGAGAAAAGAAGAGAAAATGCTTGGTCATGTGAGTTTCGATCATTGCCAATAATATTTACTTTTTAATGTATTTATGGGTATTAGTCAAATTCTTTAGTATGTTCACATCTAAAAATCTACAATATAAAATTATTTCAAACGAATCACAAGTTTTATAATAAATTTTTGATATAATACTGTATAATATTATAATATATGATATAATACTATATAATATTATAATATATGATATAATAATATATAATATTATAATATATGATATAATACTATATAATATTATAATATATGATATAATACTATATAATATTATAATATATGATATAATACTATATAATATTATAATATATGATATAATACTATATAATATTATAATATATGATATAATACTATATAATATTATAATATATGATATAATACTATATAATATTATAATATATGATATAATACTATATAATATTATAATATATGATATAATACTATATAATATTATAATATATGATATAATACTATATAATATTATAATATATGATATAATACTATATAATATTATAATATATGATATAATACTATATAATATTATAATATATGATATAATACTATATAATATTATAATATATGATATAATACTATATAATATTATAATATATGATATAATACTATATAATATTATAATATATGATATAATACTATATAATATTATAATATATGATATAATACTATATAATATTATAATATATGATATAATACTATATAATATTATAATATATGATATAATACTATATAATATTATAATATATGATATAATACTATATAATATTATAGTATAAAAGCCAAGTTACATAAGTAGATACTTCTCTCACCAAAATTTTGTTTCAATTTGAACCACTCAATAATGCCTTATACTGGGCATATAATATAAACTAAATAAAAATTAAAAGATTGAGAGACAGTTATAATGATCAATAAAAAAACATTGATGAATTAGTTTATTGTTGTTATTTTTGAGTGATGCAATTAAATATTTATGTTTTTAGGATAGCGACGCAGAAAAGAGTGATCAAGATTTAGTTGTGGACGTAGCTAACGAGGTTTGTTGAATTATTTGTATTTTTAGTTATATTTCCATACTTTTATTTATTAATAATAACACTCGGAAGGAACCTCCACGCGGTGCCCCCTGGTAACAGAAATTCTCTGGCCAATCCTTCCACCACAGCAACGCAACAATGCGTTGCTGACACGAAAGAAGAAGAAATAATGAACACTTCCTTGCACCCTGCGCAAGTGGCGAGTTTATTGCCGTATGGCAATTTCTTCCAACTAACCAGTGTTTCCAGCCTAGAGAAGCAATATTTGAAACCAAACGGCTTACCAAACGACTGTGCCACGGCAGTCGGCAAACTAAATTTTGAGCAAATTAATCAATTTGTTCTTTCATATAAAATCTATCTTCTATCGTGTCAGCACGGATTATTAGTGTCTAACAATGTCAGTGGCACATTCACTGTTATCCGTGCATGGTGCAGTTGCTCGGACTTGTGTGTGGTGGTCTGTTGTTCTCTGTTCTGTTTGTTGTAGATTAAATATAAGATATTCAATTATTTTAGTATACAATAGTTGGGAAGGCTTGTTGAGGTTTTATTATTGTTCCAGGAGGACAGGAGAGGCGAAGATCACTCATTGGATCGGATGGCTGAGGTGGGTCGAGAGAATGGACCAGACAGGGGAGGAGGGGCGGGTGTTGGTGGAGGGGGGAGTTTACAACGTCCTCCAAGTCGCAGTGGATCCAGCTCATCTAGAAGCACACCCAAGAGTAAAGATGTAAGGAACTTTTTATTTACTTTAACCTAATATTGAAATTCATTGTCATATTTAATACTAAAATATCAACTTACATCAGCAATATTAAAGACAGACTTGCTATCGGCATCGTTATGGTATACCTAATTGGTATAGGCAAATATTTTGATAATTTTCAACGGATCATGGGACAGTTTGCATTTCTATCAATGAAACAATAAGCCCAAAATTTGTGTTCTGCGCAACCCATGTAAATTGCAAGACATTTTCCGATAACTAGTAAGATGATGATGTATTTATTGGTCTAAAATACTATATAATAAGGGTTTATTGTCATATGGCAATTTCTTCCAACCAACCAACCAGGGGGCCTACGCAATATGCCATGTTATCTTATATTCGTTCAAGAAAAGAGTGTATTGGATCAGCAAAATAAATTTCGTAGGCAAGTGACACATTACAAGAATAAGTTACGCTACAGCGTCGTTGGTGTCCAAAAGAAACATTATAATGGTTAGGTTGGCAGTCTGTTCATTTTCTCAATCTGACTGTCATCGCCTATGTGGCGCACATTATCCATAGGTTATATTCTCTTTGGCGCGCGTTTGGTTTTTTAATTAAATGTATGTTGATTTGTTATCCTACGCAGTATGTATTGACTTAATTTTTTTTTGTATTTTAAGTATATGTTTACTATTTCTACGATATAAAACCTAAATATTATATTGAATACAAAAATCATCAAACAAAATATCAATTTGCGCGGTAATTTTTTCACGCTTATAATGCTTCTTTTTTAATATGCAAAAAAATATATTTGCGTATATTACTATGTATAATAATTTGATACTCTACTCTACTATGTATAAAATACTCTACTATGTATAATAATTTGATACTCTACTCTACTATGTATAAAATACTCTACTATGTATAATAATTTGATACTCTACTCTACTATGTATAAAATACTCTACTATGTATAATAATTTGATACTCTACTCTACTATGTATAAAATACTCTACTATGTATAATAATTTGATACTCTACTCTACTATGTATAAAATACTCTACTATGTATAATAATTTGATACTCTACTCTACTATGTATAAAATACTCTACTATGTATAATAATTTGATACTCTACTCTACTATGTATAAAATACTCTACTATGTATAATAATTTGATACTCTACTCTACTATGTATAAAATACTCTACTATGTATAATAATTTGATACTCTACTCTACTATGTATAAAATACTCTACTATGTATAATAATTTGATACTCTACTCTACTATGTATAAAATACTCTACTATGTATAATAATTTGATACTCTACTCTACTATGTATAAAATACTCTACTATGTATAATAATTTGATACTCTACTCTACTATGTATAAAATACTCTACTATGTATAATAATTTGATACTCTACTATGTATAATAATTTGATACTCTACTCTACTATGTATAAAATACTCTACTATGTATAATAATTTGATACTCTACTCTACTATGTATAAAATACTCTACTATGTATAATAATTTGATACTCTACTCTACTATGTATAAAATACTCTACTATGTATAATAATTTGATACTCTACTCTACTATGTATAAAATACTCTACTATGTATAATAATTTGATACTCTACTCTACTATGTATAAAATACTCTACTATGTATAATAATTTGATACTCTACTCTACTATGTATAAAATACTCTACTATGTATAATAATTTGATACTCTACTCTACTATGTATAAAATACTCTACTATGTATAATAATTTGATACTCTACTCTACTATGTATAAAATACTCTACTATGTATAATAATTTGATACTCTACTCTACTATGTATAAAATACTCTACTATGTATAATAATTTGATACTCTACTCTACTATGTATAAAATACTCTACTATGTATAATAATTTGATACTCTACTCTACTATGTATAAAATACTCTACTATGTATAATAATTTGAACTTATATTTTTTCTAGGAAAAGCCTGGTACCCCCAGTTCAACTAAAGGCGGTCGTTCTCTGACACCGACGGGAAGCGGTGCCAGCGGTAAAGGAGGTCCTTACTCTCCTTATCCTCCACCTGCTGCACCTTCAGGTCCTCCATTGGCACCCTCACCATACCACCGTCCACCACCACCTCCTGGGGCAGGACTCTATCCAGACTCTCCGACTATGACCAGATCTAATGGTGTCGCTGCTGGAAAGCCGTGAGTTCAATAACATTTAAAAAAAAATAATAATGAATATCTTTATTCATTCCCTAAACTAAGAAAAAATGGTGAACGAAATCAATAGAGACGTGATTTGTATCTACGTCTACTGGATTACCAATCCAGTGTAGTAACTGCTCTGCCATCGAAACAACCCATTTTTTAAAAATAAAATACTATGACTGCTTTATATATCTCACACATGAAAATTCTTATCAAGAATTTTTAAAATAGCCAAACTAGTCCAGTTTACAATAATGCTACTCAAACATATTTGGTGAGAAAATTGTTAAAAAGGTAAAGTGTGTTATGAATATAACAAACTGCGCAGCCCGTGTGATTTCTCAAGTTATTTGCCAATAACTAAAACTGGTTTTGGGTGTAACTTTATGATAGTCCAAAAAATTTATTAAATCCTCGACTTTGTTACAATCACTAATAATTTGCGTTTGAATTATAAAGTGGTTGCAGCATAGACAAGAATTCAATTTGTAAATTTGAGTTTATTTTCTTTAGATAGCACAGCAACAAAACATATAATAATGTAATAAATGATTAATGAATGATATACATAAATTAGGCTGACATTTTCTATGGATATTTTAAAGACAAAGCGATACAAATTATAAAAATAAAAATGTATATACTTATGGTATGATGCAGGAAGTAGGAATGAGATTCGTTATTTATTATTGACAGAATCTATGATGCAAAAGATTATAATATATTTGTTTTGCATTTTTTCAGTGCATATTCATTTCACACATGCGGTGGCCCTCTACAACCGGTGCCCTTTCCGGCAGACGCTCTGATAGGTCCCGGCATACCCAGAGGAGCGAGACAAGCCACTACTCTGCCGCATGGAGAGGTACTTTCTTCAATCATTTCACAAGAATACACCATCAATAGGAAACTGACTTATTTCATAATTACTTAATGGATAAGCTGTGTAATTCTTAATATATTTATTTATTCATGGAGTTTTCACTGGTCTACTCACAAAACATTGTATATTTTGTAGATATAATGTAAAAAGAAATGATTTCCGACTCTTTGACTGACTCTCAATTGATCAATAACACAATATGAAAATAAAATAATCATGAATCAAGCGAGTCCATTTTTAAGAAACAGATATTTTACGAGTGCTTCGTGTGTTTTGCGATTCAAGTATGAAGACATAGAATTATTTAGAATTAGTTGATGGTATGCCCAATACTATCAAGATTGTAAAATATTGGGTGGTAGATTTCACATTAAGTTTCAATAAAACATAAATTGGTAAATTAAATCAAATTATTAATTTAATGGCATAAACAGTACACATGACAAAAATTCAGACATCCGAGTAATCCCAGTAAATCCGAGTTTTAAGTGTATTATTATTTAACAGTTACTTATAATGGTAGTTATATCGTATATGTTTATTTTTAATCATTTTCTACTCTTTGCTGCTGTATTTGTCTCCTGGGAAGTTGACTGTCAGCTGCCTCACCATCTTTTGGGGGGTCTTCTGCCTTCAGGGTTCTCATGAAGCACCATTTGTGGAAGTCTGCTTTCTGACGTTCTATTCACATGCTCATTCCAGCATCACATTTGCTGTCTTCCGTACATCTAGATGTCTTCTATATTACATGTCTTTTCTGCATTTCTCTGAGTGTCTTCTTTATTCTGTTGGCCTCCATTTACTGACATGTCTTGTACATTTCTTTTTCAGGTTGTATGTGCTGTAGCTTTGTCACAGAGTGGTCCCAGTCGCCACGCCTATACCGGAGGAAAGGGTTGTGTCAAACTTTGGGATATCACCACACCATCTACCTGTGCTAAACCATTGTCACAACTTGACTGCTTGGTAACATTTATTTTTGACTTTAGTTGATATTTTAGCAGTTAAGGTCAGAGTAAAAAAACAAGCTTTAATTTTGATGAGCTTTAGTTTTTTCTATGTAGATTTGTAGAAAAAAATTACTTTTGTCGTTTTCATTGGTACGAAATTCGCTCACTCTTTTTGACAGTTCATTAAGATATTTTTTCAAGCATGCATATGGGTGCCATATGTTTTTTACGTTTTCAAGGGTCAAAATTATAGTAGCTTTGTGACATTTTATTACACATTTTTTGGCTCTTATTGAAAAATATAAATATTGAAGATGAAAAAATTATACAGTAACAGTTCAAAAACATTTGGATGTATTGGTAATAGACCAACATTGAAATAGATTATTTATAAAATATACAAATCTAATTCTTGCACATTCCCAAATGATTATTATTTTCCTTGTCCGTAAGAAATTATTAAATAATAACATATTGTTATAGGTTTAAATTGTGTATATTTTCAGCAACGTGACAATTACATCCGTTCAGTGAAACTGTTGCCCGATGGAAGAACATTAATAGTGGGAGGAGAAGCTTCCAACTTGTCTATATGGGATTTGGCCAGTCCTACACCTCGTATTAAAGCAGAACTCACATCTAGTGCCCCTGCTTGTTACGCTTTAGCTATTAGTCCAGACTCTAAGGTATGTTATTTCTGTGTATTCACTTGTAAATATGGGAAATTAAACAAGTATTTAGGTGTTTGCACCAAGGCTTATTGCCACGAGGCAACCTTTTCCAACCAAACAGAGGAAGGTGAATCTTAAAATAGTAACTTTTATTTTTTTTTTTAACATGTCCACGTAGGGGATGCCAGCTATTAGGATTTGGGTCCATTTTACTCTTCCGAAGAAGCGCACTACGTAGCGTTGGGAGGGGTTTGCAATCTAGGAAAGAGTTTATTAATTCGGATTCTAAAAAGACCCGGGTTGTACGAAGGCGGAAACACAGAATTCGGAAGATCGTTCCACAGTCTTACTTAACATATTAAGCCTTTCCACTTCAATACGTTGCAGCAGCAATTGCCACGTCATTTGTCACAACCAAGTCTTCCTTGTTACATCCCTGTGCCACTGTACTGTAATAATTTTACAATATAAAAATCAGACTTCGAAGTTCAGTTAATTCTGACTTCTGAGTCGAAGATCCCTGGTTTGATTACCAGTGGACAGTTTTTCACTGTCTGGATTCGTGAAATGATTGACATCATATGTTATCACCAAAATGTAGTAATTTGTGTGTGTAATAATTTTTATATAAATATATTTTCGTAAAGAGTAATTTAATGAAGAGTATTTTAATGGAACTCAATGTTTGTTTTATTCTTTTCATTTCAGGTATGTTTCAGCTGTTGTTCAGATGGAAATATAGCAGTCTGGGATTTACACAATCAGACCCTTGTTAGACAATTTCAAGGTATGTATGGAGAAATGGTTCCTATTTTGACTTCATGCTTATCACATCCTGAGTGCAAGTTCCTTTTTATTAAAATGTGCTTTATGTTATGAAGAATTTTAACTTCAAAAATTGTTTCCAAAAAACTTTTGTTTCCCAGAAGCAAATATAAAAATTTTATTTTTGAAATAAAAATAATAACAATAACAGCTGGTTTCACCAAGATAAATCAACAAAGTCAACTCAAATCCTTGACTGGAGCATGACCAATATCTCATTAAAAGCCAACATTTTTTTATGGTATTATGCTTAAATGTTTTTGTTAAACATGTTGATGATTGTTATAATCATGACCACCACTTGATGCACTGTCATCAATCAGACGTAAGGTTGTTATTCTTCTTCTTTTTAGCTTATATGCTTCATCTCAATCATTATGATGATTTCTGCCATTTAAAAATATTATTAAATTATCTTGATAATTGAATTATAGATTGAAACCATTAAGGTAAAGACTTTTTAAAAATTTTGACTTGAGTGCATTCAAAATTTGATTTTATCTCAATTTGTATATTATATTTTAAAAAGGATTTTCTTCACTTAGGATGTGCTAATGTTTCTTTAATATAAGTTTCTGTAAGTCCAAATGATTTTATTTTGTTCTTGTAATATGTTTCTTTTTCTTGCTATTGTTATATCATACTATCTTAACTAATGCCATGATAAAATTTCTAGGTCACACAGACGGTGCTAGTTGCATAGACATATCAGCTGATGGTTCCAAGCTGTGGACTGGTGGTTTGGATAACACGGTCAGATCATGGGACCTCAGAGAAGGCAGGCAGTTACATCAACACGACTTCTCTAGCCAAATATTCTCATTAGGATATTGTCCAACAGGTATATAATATTCAGTTTCATAATTCATTATTTTTATGTTAATATTTGTTGACATGTAAATGAATATTAATATACACATCCTATAGTTAAAAATTAATGTCTGTTAAAATAATTACCAAGGGGCCGCCCATACCTTATAATCTTTACAGTAAAAATGCAATCAAATTCCCTCATTTAGTCACAAGTTACAGTACTGACAACAATAAGTATAAAATAAGTACTTTTTTTATCTAATGGCAATTTTTTTTTAGTGGCAATATTGAAGTAAGCAAATGACCCTGAAGTTAGAGATGGGCTCAATTCAGACAAATATTATTTTAAAATTGAATATTTTTCAATTTACAAATATGATAAATGAACAAGCATAAATCTTTTTCAATTTACAATTATGATAAATGAACAACAATTTACAATTATGATAAAGCATATTATAATAAATGTCATTTTCTACAAAAATGTCTCATATATTTAACTTTGATTATTAAATAATTAGGATCATTCATCTGCATATAAATAAAGTAGACCTCGTAAGATTGGTTTTGCACATGTTTGTGCACGGCTAAATTCATGTCAGTCTGCCTGTCCATGAATTCGTTTGAAACCTTACTATGTCAAAATCGGCAATTTTACAGTAGAGCAAAAAAATTCATCATTTATTGTTTGACACATTAATGTATGATAAGACAATGATTATTACATACTAAATTATAATTGATAATTTTTTCTGAAATTAATTAGATGTCATTTTGTCGTGTTTACAACTTGATAGTTTACTAATTTAAATGTTTTTTTAAATACAAAAATTATTAGTATCATATCTTCATGATTTATATGATTAATTATTTTTGATTAATTTCTCATGGCGGAAATCAGATGTTATGGTGGTCTTAGCAACTTTAAATGATTTACAGAAAAGGGGATATATATTAAAAAATGCATATTTTTTTAGATACCAAGCTTTATTAAAAAAAATCCATCGGTTCTATATTTTTCAAATTAGTGACTTGTTTACATTTTCTCCATACTTTTTTTTGTAATGCCTTGATTTTCTTTTTTCGATTTTTATCAAGTATATGTGAACGAACAGCTCTCTCTCGTATTTTTCTTGGAGTGTCCTGCATAGAAATATCATTTTCAGGCAATGTTGGATTTGATGATGAACAACTAGGCACCGAAGGTTCAAGAAGGATGGGTGAAGTTATCTGAAAAAAAAAATCAATGTAAATTAAGAATGTCCGCAAGTGTATTTATAAAATTTAATAACGTATATCAAAATAATGATTCAATAAGTATATAGGTAAGGATATTTAAAAACTTGTAGGTATATAAAATTTACAAAAAAGTCCGAAACAGAACAAATAAGTAATATTTAATAAACACATAATATGATAAGTACTAAGTCAGAAAAAAAACCATCAACTTACTTCAGGACAAACAGTATCTAATTGAGAGAAAATTGAAGAGACAACATTATTCTTAATTTTTCTTTTATAACCACTTCGGTCAATTTCATCATCTCTGAAATGCTTTGAACAAATGACTGTGCTTGAAGATGGTTGCCAATTTGGAGGACGATTGACAGCGGCAATCCACAAAGCTCTAAGAGCTGGATTTTTTGGAAATCTGTAAAAAATACACATGTTTTTCACGTCCATTTACATAAATAAACTAAAAACATTATAAATATAAATATAAAATAAAAACATTAACAATATTGTGTAATACTTAAAGATGTCAGATAAAATAAAATTAATAAATAAAGTGCGCATAAGATTATTTTAATAATATGAAATCCCGTTTCACAAGAAATATAAAATAATAACGCCAGTAACTTGTAGGTATTCATTTTGTCAGTGCCAACATATTCTAAATTGTCTATTTTTCATAATTTAATTGTACTATGTTGCACTATTGTATTGTTGTTATTTTTGTATGTTAATGTGGATTTAAATAAATAAACAAATAAAATTTTGAATTTGCAGAAAAATTATTAGAAAATAAATATTGAAAATAAATTCATGTCCAATGCCCAACTCTACGGTCGAATGAAATATGGCGGCTAATATCGCAGCGGATATATGTGATGTGATTGACATGCTCAATTATCTTAAATCATTAATAAAATATTTGGTGACAATATAAAAACATTACAAATATGTGACAAAATGATTGAAAAAGCATTAACAGTGAATACAAATTATGTTTTTTCTCAAATTGTGCCCGAAACATATTACAATATAATGGCGGATTACGGTCTTATCCACAATTTACAAAACCAATGAAATAAAAAAAAGTAAAATTTAAAAAACTTACAAATAATTATATCGTTCTTAATATTAAATCATTAAGAAGGAATCATTCAAAAAAATAACTATACAATTATAATTTAACCATGGCCAGTTGGACACGCAATATTACGTTAAATATAGTAGGTTAGTTTCAATACTTACGAGTGAAAAGATATACCGTGTCCTTTATTCCTACATTTCACCACACAAGACCTTTTCGACATTTTCTTTGCAATAATTAGTTAAGAAAAAAGAGATAAAACGATTTTTGGAAGCAATAATATTTTTAGGTTAAAAAACGAGATGTTTACGAAATATTTTGCGTTGCAAACAATAAGAATGAAGTTCGCGCTAGTTTGCTCGGATAACATATTTTGTTGTCAATACTGTAACTTGTGACTAAACTCCAAAATGAGGGAATTTGATTGCATTTTTAATGTACTGAAGGCGCCTCCATCCTATTATACCCCCATGATAATTACCCTTTTGTAGATGTAAACAACCATATTAACTTATGTGGATCCAGTGATAGTTTCACATATTAATGTTATATTTGTTGACATGTTAATAAATATTAACCTGTTAACCGGGAATATCCCTTTTTAATTACACACCATATAACGGGCGCAAACTCTTTCACCAGGACGTGTCAGTACGTCACGCCCGGAGGATGTAATATCATATTATTTTTTTTATTTATGCTTAAAACAAATGAAAAGACTATGAAATATATATTTTTTCGTTTATTTATATATAAAGCACAATGGAAAATACAAAATTACAAAGAAATCTATAGAAAAGAATACCAACAAAAAAAATGGATGAATCCGATGACATACTCATAATACGTCTCCTTTTTCTACCTGCCGGTACACTGATTTCGTCATAGCTGCTATCGCTTTCATTCGTTTTGATGGATACTTTAAAAATGTATTCTAAAATAAAAAGGTTGGAAATATAAGTCACTGCTCACGCAAAACACGTTAATCACTCTCAATAGCGAAATGGTACTGATTCCCTCCGCATCTTGAATTCATGTCGAGACATGTATGAATGACTAATACCTTTGTTGCTTGAACATATACGTCCCGCCCGTTCCAGGGTGCAACATATATTTCGAGGACGTATTCATATGTCCTATCCGTACCCAATATTGTTTACGTTTGACGTATTTATACTACCGCCCGGTTAACAGGTTAATTTATACATCACACAATTAAAAATAATTACCTTTTTCTTGATCTGAACAATCATTTATTTATTAGATATCAACATGTCCAATTTTTTATGTTCAATATCACAACTGTCACATAAATATTTACACTTTTGATTTGTAACATCTGTGATTAATTTGTATCATTCCATAAAATATTTTTTTAGTCAATTTTGTTAATGTGACGATAACGGTAACAATTAATAAACATGTTTTTTATAAATGGAAAAACACGTTTGCTAATACTGAAATAAAATGTCATTATTATTATTATTAATAATTAAATTAGGTTTATCTCAAGGAGAAAGTTTTGTATAGGTAGCACCCTGCGCAAGTGGTGAGTTTAATGCCATATAGCAATTTCTTCCAATTAACCAGTGATTCCAGCCCAGAGAAGCGTGAGAAATGAATTTAAATAAATTTCTCCTCTGCTGAGGATCGAACCCAATTTTTTTCTTAATATTATTCCTATAAATAAACAAATTTTGATATTTGTGATGGCTTTGACATTTTTTTTACAATATTCGGAAAATTAAACTCGGGACTATGATTCTGTCACGTTTGTGTTATGGTACTGTCATTTTAAACGAAAGTTGAAGGCATTATTTATATGAATGAACACGGGGTTACACAAATATTTTACTGAAGGAATAGAAATGATCATTACATGTTTAGTGATGCAAATATAATCCTTTATATTTCAGGCTCATGGTTAGCAGTTGGAATGGAGAATTCTCACGTAGAAGTATTGCACGCTGGAAAGCCAGACAGATATCAACTTCTCTTGCACGAATCGTGTGTATTGAGTTTAAGATTCGCCGCATGTGGCAAATGGTTTGTTTCAACGGGGAAGGATAATTTGCTCAATGCCTGGAGGACACCATATGGTGCTAGTATATTCCAGGTATTTTATTTTTATCACATATTATCACGTATGGGAAATGACAATGAGTCATATATATGGAAATTTATCTGATTTTTTCAAACTGATTGGACATTTTTTGGTGGGCGAGTCTCTTCCCTTGAATCGCACTCATAATATGATTATAGTAGCATCTGTGTTTCTCTTGAATTAAATGTAAGTTGTATGTAAGGTTTAAATATATGTATTGCCTACCATAAAATGGAGTAAAATATTCTGATTAAATTTAGGGCACTTACAACACATCTCCTAATCTACATTGAAAAATATAACAAATAATTCTATTGTGTTTTACGGCTATCCATTCGTCTGTGATTGATCCTATAAAACAAATTAAAATAGATGAGAAAATGACAGTTAGTTATGTTATTTTAATATTTCCAGCATTTATAATCATGTCTATATTAAACTTTTTACTATGAGCTAGATTGATAATGTTCAATGGTCGGTTCAAAAGAGTCCCACTGTGGATTATTTGTATATTTAACCACAAAAATCAATTGATTAAACCCACCATTTGTAACAGTACTACGAAGTGTTAAGGCCTTTGCATACGGGACGGGGTGACGACGTGGACGGGATGGGGCGGGACGTGGTGTTATGAAAGCATGTATGCATATGCACCGTGACAGCGACGTGGACATGACGTGTTAGTGTTGATAACACAACACGTACGTCACTACTCAGCTCTCCGGAGCGACTGTAATTGCCATGCATACGCAACGGGGCATTGATGGAGCGTGGCAGGATGGGGCGGAGACGTGCAAAAGATCGTCGGCGACGATGTTTTTTCCGATCCGTCCACGCCATGTCCTCGCCCTGTCGTGCACCCGTGGCGTATGAACGTTCGTATATATTTTATATGAAACGATGTTTAAAAAAAACACGTCCTGTCCACGTCGTCGCCCCGTCCCATATTCAGCGGCCTTTAATATATTATTATACTATAGTTTTGTACATATTCTAATCTTATTTTGTTGTATTTTTAGTCAAAGGAGTCCTCGTCGGTGTTGAGCTGTGATATTTCAGCGGATGACAAGTTTATCGTAACTGGATCTGGAGACAAGAAAGCTACAGTCTACGAGGTTATTTATTGATTGTTAGCCTTTCTCCTTGTCTGTTATATTATAAATAATAACATGTGATTGTACATTTCTTCTAGTGTACTATGTATGTTCCATATTTAGTGTGGTAATACCTCAAGAGAGCATTCCTTAATTATTCATTTATAGGTTGTGTTTTCATCACAAATTTCTGAAATGTGAATCTCTAGGTAACAATAATAATATTTTTCTCTCTTTACTTTATTAATCAATTTTGACATAGATATTTTTTGATATGTAATAATAAATTTACATTTTTTTTTATTCAAGATGTATGTAATTCTATCGCTGTTTTGATATTTACTAAGTATTTTTTTTCTTAAGAAAATATTTTTCTTACTTACCATTTCCTACTTAAAAATGTTAATTAATGTAGGTACTTTTTTTCTTTCCATTTTTTCTTTTGTAAAATTATGTTGTGTATATTAATATAATAATGGACATTAAAAAATTGTGTGAAACTAGAGGACTCAACGTTTTGTTGATAGTGTACTTAACGGCATATCCAACTAGAAGTGTATATTATTATTTTTTTGTTAAATGGACATGTTTAAAATTGATATGCAATATAATATCGTATTGTGAAAATTACGGTGAATTTGAAACAAATTACATAGTGCTTTTTTTATTCAATTTCAACTAATCTATTTTTTTTTGAATATATGAAATATCCAATAAATATTATATACATAGTTTGGTTTAGTTCAAATATATGCTTATTTAAGTTCATCGATAAGCTACTTTGTGTAATATTGAAAAAGTATTTGATTGAATCAACTGTGGTTTATTTCTGAGTAAATAATACTCTTATTTTTTTCTAAAAAACAATTTTATTTACTTTTTGTTTTCTCATCTTCAACATACGAATAGACTTGTTGAATTCAAAATACATGTACGACAACAAAGAATATAGAAGACAACATATTTTCACAATTAAAACAGCTATAAATAGTATTTTTGTTGAAGAATATGTTTAAACATCTCAAACAAAAAGATCATTTATTTCTGAACAGCCTTTTATATATCTCCTAATGTACGAGAAACATTTATGTAATATACAAGCTTTGACTTTGAAAGACATATTTAGCTTTTATATGGTTAAACTTTGTCAACAGATCATTTACAACTCTATGAATTTAGTGAAAAAATTGGATGTGATGGAATTTGACTACGCATTATCATTAAATTGTAATAGGATGATGTATGACAGGGTAAGAAATGAGGATACATGAGAATAATGTAAGATATTGTTAATAGAATGAAAGTGAACACGCTGAGATGGTTTGGCCACATGGTAAGAATGAACGAAGAACACCTGACGAAGAAAATATACAATGCCGATAGGAATAAGATATCGGTGTTGTTCAAGAAAAGGATGGCGCCATCATGTAAACAATATATTGAAAGAGGGAAATGTATGAAGCTTTAAAAAAAGACGAGCACATGTGAGACGATGCATGAAAGATGTCGAGGCGGTGGATGTGCCATGATAGAAGAATGTGGTGTTCGGTTCTCTGCCTGTCATGAGGGACATGACACAATGGTGTGTATGTATGTATTGTCAATAAAATGCTAGTGATACTTAAGACTACAATGCCCCCAAGTCAAATTGAAAACGCTGTTCGTTTTCGCCAAGCGCTAATTTTTTTTGTATGGGATTTGACGTTTGTTGTTTGTTATTGTAGAAAAAATTTCTACAACAAACGTCAAATCACATACAAAAAAAAAATAGCGCTTGGCGATAACGAACAGCGTTTTCAATTTGACTCAGGGCCTATGTCATTTTAAAAAGAATTAAAATATATTTTTGGAGTGAGATAGTTATTCCAATATTTTGCTTCCACCTACCCAGGATAGTATTGAATGTAGACAATATATAATTTATTTTGTCTTCAAATTTTAAACTTTCATTGCCTCCAAGAATATTTGCAATTGTGCAGAGGGAAATACTCGCATAATTTGAATACTTAATATACATATTATATTTTCTATTTCATCCCAGAATATTTTTTACATATGTATTGTAAAATATTGAAGTAAAACTTAGCTAAACAATTTAACTGAGTTTTCTTGCCGATGTAATTCTAAATTCTTTTTTTAATTTTTAAGTTGGTAATATATATATACCTACTTCAAAGTTTATGAAATGTTTTGTTTGTCAAAGTCATGGGGGTAAAGTCAAAGTCATATATGAAAATTATTATTAAAAATTGAATAATTTGTGAAAATCAAGATTGTGTTATAGAAATAATGTTTCAATAGATTGACAATAGATTTTTAAAAAGGCCTAAAAATAAAAACAACCATTTTTTTATTTAAAACATGTAGATATCAATTACTAAATAATTACTTATTTTTATTTACTTTATTGAGGCTGATGTAGTTTTGTTAGAATAATTTTATATTGTCTTGATCTCTTTTTATGCATAATATAGAAATTATTTTATATAAATTTATTTAATCAAATCTGGTTGTAATTTCTATATTGACTAAATACCTACATTTATTTAAAGTATATATCTTTCTCCTTACAATTGAATTTCATTGTTTCAAATACTGGTCATGTCTGATAACAATTGGTGAGCAAATTTTGTTTGGAAAGAGTGCATAAGCATAAAAATTAACAATTAAAATTAATAATCAAATATGGAGGTTCCTCAACATCCTTAATAAATTTTCATTGAAGGCTTGTTGACGTTCCTCGATGTCAAGGTCTATCTTCTTCTATAAACACACCATTGAATAACTTCAAAATATGCACACCAGAGGCATCTATGGACAATTTTCTAAAACATTTTATAAAGACAACGCAGTTTTTATGTATTTGCGATGTCATGAATATGTGAAAAAAAATTCAAACCCCAGAGCCGACATGTCATATATACTTAAATTGTTAAAAAATATTTTTTTGCAATATTTGGTTTTAGTGGTTTGCTGGAATAAATGTAATTTGGCAAATCATCACTTTCAGAGGTAAAATGGGGTGTTAGTAAAATAATATATATATTTTTTAACTTTAGAAAGTATTTTGCGAAATAAATGGTCCATAAAAATGTACAGTAAATTATGGACAGTATTCACGCATAATTTATTCACGCATAATTTATTCGGCTCTGAATTGTCATTCTTATTTTCTATTCAATTTATTAATAAAATACATACTATAGTTTCCGTCAGCTTTTTGAGTATTTCGCCGTGGAGGGGGGCGATTTGCACATATACCAACCAAGCAAATAGACACAAATTTGTACTCTGCACACTCACGCGCCTGGCTCAAGTTGCTTTACGATAACGATACAGATGGGTGGTGGCAGAGCGGTTAGCGCGCTGGGTTAGTAATCCAATGGTTGCGAGTTCGAATCCTGCCACGACCGATTTCGTTCACCTATAACACAAGCATTTATGCTTAATTTAGGGAATGCATGAAGATGTATATGTACTTGTTACTACAAGGATATATTTATTCTTTAAAAAAAAAAAAATGGTTTTTTGAACTAAAGTTTGTGATAGGACATTATCTATTATTTTTTAACTATCCCTTTACAGGTTATACAAGAATTAATCATTTGAGTTAGAGGAAAGGATTTACGTTGAAGAAATATTTTTTTTATTTTTTAATTTCATTCAAATGTGTATGTATAACAAAAATTTTGAACAAGAGAAGTTGGTTATATTCACATAATATTTTCACATTATGTTTATTAGAAAATTAAACATACTCTTTGTAATCAATATAAAACAAAACAATGTTGTATAAGAAGTAGTTAAAACGAGTTTGAAACAATTATAAATTTGGCAACCATAAAATTGTAAGGAATTATTTATAACATGATACACTCACTTTTTATGACTAATGTTTAATTTAAATGTTACCTCCAGCCATTTTTTTCCAGCATTGATTTATACATAATAAATCATGATTTGATATTTTTAAGATCTAACAATTTTTCTTTTATGTATGTATTACTGTAATAGAAATATCAGCTACAGAAATATTAAATCAGTCATAAATATGTTTTATTTATCTTTCTCTAACAATGTATATAACAATGTTGATTAAAATTTCTTATTTCCATTATCCAATAGATTTTAGGCAATATAGGATCTCTCCATTTTGAGTTTCATGTCGTTTTCTGTATTTATAAAAATATTAAGACCCAATTATTCATATTTTGCTTATATTAAAAAAGAAATAAAAACTACTTAAAATATGTCGTTTTTAATAAAACAAAATATTAAGAATATTATGGGTTTATCTCATGTTTACTGAGAACAAAAGATGTGTTCTATGATATTGAGAATATTATGGGTTTATCTCATGTTTACTGAGAATAAAAGATGTGTTGATGCTATGATTTTGCAATGAATGTTTGTAGATTTAGTCTACAGGTATTTGCATAATATTTTGTTTTCTAATTGATTCATCTCTGAGCTATGTATAAAAATAATAAAGACTCACTTAATAGTATGTGTCTACATTTACCTGATGTTTTATTTTTAGCAATGTATTTTGTTAATGTGGTGAGCATAAATATTTTAAAGTGAATAAAAATTTTATAAAAAATATATTTACGTTTTATTTATGTGTCGATTAATTTGTTGTTTATTGTATTTTATTCCCCATAGATTATTTGATTCATAGATTCTTTACAGAACACTTGGGTTCATCATTCTTATATTCTTTACAGAACATTTGGGTTCATAGTTCTTAGATTCATAAATTCTTTACAGAACACTTGGGTTCATCATTCTTATATTCTTTACGGAACACTTGGGTTCATCATTCTTAGATTCATAGATTCTTTACAGAAAACTTGGGTTCATCATTCTTATATTCTTTACAGAACATTTGGGTTCATCGTTCTTATATTCTTTACAGAACACTTGGGTTCATCATTCTTAGATTCATAGATTCTTTACAGAAAACTTGGGTTCATAATTCTTATTATTCTTTACAGAACATTTGGGTTCATCGTTCTTAGATTCATAAATTCTTTACAGAACACTTGGGTTCATCATTCTTATATTCTTTACGGAACACTTGGGTTCATCATTCTTAGATTCATAGATTCTTTACAAAATACTTGGGTTCATCATTCTTATATTCTTTACAGAACATTTGGGTTCATAGTTCTTAGATTCATAGATTCTTTACAGAACAATTGGGTTCATCGTTCTTAGATTCTCTACAGAACACTGGGGTTCATCGTTCTTAGATTCTTTACAGAACACTGGGGTTCATCGTTCTTAGATTCTTTACAGAAAAGGTACATGGTTCACAATATTATGGACACAAATAATTGATATAAAATACCTAATATATTCAAATTACAGGACAGCATGGTACAATAGAGTACAGAGAGTCCAAACAAAACATATTAGAGTGTGAATAAAAATAAAGAGAAAAAAAAATACAAAATAAGCAATTCAGAAAAAAAGGGGAGAAAATATGTAGCGCAAGATGGATGTAAAGGGTCCTATTAGCACCATGTCCAATATGTTGTGCTAGATGGATGTAAAGGGTCCTATTAGCACCATGTCCAATATGTTGTGCTAGATGGTTGTAAAGGGTCCTATTAGCACCATGTCCAATTAACAATTTAACAAGATAAGAGGAAGGTATATGGCATTGAATTGAGTTTCATTTTTAATTATTTCCCAGGTAGCATTTTTTTTGAGTTTGTAATTTCCTTGCCAAGATACATTGTTTTAGCTTCTTTACAGACTTTGTTAAATATTGAACTATAAATATTTACATTTTTCTTTGTTGAATATTTTTTTAGTTCATACAGTTCAAATATTTTTTTTCTAGATATATTGATCCCTATAGGGGCCCAGGTTTGGAAAGTATGTTTACTTTTAAGATTAATTTTTTTAAGTGGAAAATGCATGATGATCAATTTCTACTAGTATTGAGTTAAACAACTCATTTAGTGAGACGCCCATGTTAACTTGGTTGATATCAATACTCAATGAAGATATTGATTCTATAAATTTATCTACATATCTTATAATAATAAACACTTCCTTGCACCATGTGCAAGTTGCAATGGCGCATGGCAATTTCTTCAACTATCCAGTATATAGAATGTGTCAGTAAAAAGCTATTTTATCAATCTAAAAAAATGCAAGTCTCATTTGAGCCATTGTCAAAATTAATGTAAAGTCCCTACACAGAATAATATATTTGTTGTTCTTTTTACTTATCTTTGTCAGGACATTATCTATTGCATCAATAAAAACATGGAAGCTGCCTGATGGTGGTCTATGAACACACATAATTATAACATTTTTTATTTCTATACAAAGTTCACAATGGAATAATCTACAATATCTTGTCTTTTTTTAGAACAAATTGTATTATTTGTCATGATCGAAGAACTACCTACCTCTAATGTTTTTTTTTCAGCTGAAATTGCTAGTTAATTTAAAGTTCGGTATATTATAGTAATATTTTCATATAAATTATTTTTAAAATAAGATTGATGGATTTGACAATAACTTTGTGGTAGTCCATGATAACAATAATAATAGTACAAATACTTTGCTAAATACCACTTGGTGAGTTAAAATAAAGTACTTACTACAAGTTTCGGGAGAGCACTCCTCCCATCGACAGGTGTATTATAACTTGTTACCGACCGCCGTGGCACATTTGGTAAGTCATTTGGTTTCTGTGCAGGTGTCCTGGGTTCCATTCCCAGCAGAGGAGAAATTTATTTAAATTCATTTCTCATGCGAATATTGCTTCTCTGGGCTGGAAACACTGGTGAGTTGGAAGAAATTGCCATACGGCAATAAACTTGCCACTTGCGCAGGGTGCAAGGAAGTGTTTATTATTTATTACACCTGTCGATGGCAGGAGTGCTCTCCCGAAACTATTAGTGTTTTATTTTAACTCACCAAGTGGTATTTAGCAAATTATTTGCACCATTATTATTGTTATTTTTAAAATTTTATAGGGATAAGATTATTAGGGGTTTGAAAATGAAATTAAATTTCTGACAATATGAAGTCTGATGCACTGAGAAAAGTTCAGATAGAGTGCAGAAAAGTTGAGGTATGCCAATCTCTCCATTTAGTTTTGGTTATTTTTAGATTTTCCTATTCTTCTCTTTATTTTCTTGATTATCTGCAACATATTGTTTTAATTTTATTTATTTAAACACTGACTAACAAACCACTTTCAGAGGTAGTTACTTGATGTAGGTTTTAACTAGTAGTAGATGGTCGAAATCCCAGTATAACATACCATCACCCTTTTTCCTAGGCAGAGAAAACCATTTGCGTCATACATACTATCCAATTATTCTTTTTACAATACCATTTTTTTTTGTTTACTGGCAATTCACCCTAGAGATAGTGCTTTTTCCTTGGTGAAAATCCCATTTGTAAAATCATGATAATAATCAAGACTAGGAAAAATAAAATAAATAAATGAATAATTGAATATTTATTATAAATTATTAACACCACATTGCATTTTAATTGCAATTCGTAAAATACATAATAATATATGTATATGGGTAACATAAACACAGTATCTTTTGAAACTTTACAATAAAATATATTGTACATACAAGGAAATACTCTCAATTAGTAATATAATACAATATAATATTGATATGGTTAATTTACAGTGGATATGAAACATCGATTATGCATTGAAAGTACTTACAACATTAAAATATACATTTACAATAGACTTTATTTTAATAAATGATCAATATCACATAAAATATATTATGTATGAATGAACAATATGCTAATATACACAATGAGTGAAAATAATATTGAAGTTTGTGATGATACAGTTAGTTGATTTAGTCTTAAACACAGCTCTCTTGAGTAAGTGGTAATGGAGTGCAAGATGTAACGACTTCTCTTCCGTGAAGAGCTCTTATGGACCAAGTTCCAACTGGCTCTTGAATCTGAAATTGCAAATAACTTAGTTTTTCTTTGAACTGATTTTTGTCTCTCCTACTACAATATAATTTGAAATTGAAGCTTATTTAAATATTTGTAATAAATATCTGCTCAGGTGAGTTTGGAATGGGTTTGTGGCAGAACACTGGACCTGGATTCCACTTCAAATTATTGCATTCACCTATATCGCAAGCATTTGCTTATTTTAGAGAAAATATGAGAATGTAAATATTCTTATTATTGTTATTATTTTTTAAAAATAGTTTTTTAGGGAAAAGTATTACAAACACTAATGAAATTTATAAAATTTCCTACTATCTGGTAAAGAAAGTAATATTTAACAAGTGGGGAATTATAGACGTTCCTCCATGGGGGTATAATAGGACGTTCCTCAATGTCCAAATAAATTTTCATTAAAGGCTTGTCAACGTTCCTTAACGTTATGGTCTATAAAAGAAACTCTTTGGGAAATAACTTCAAAATATGCATAGCAGAGGCATCTATGGACAATATTTTAAAATACCATGTGACTTTATCATCCTTTTTTGTGATGTTGTCATGTTATGTGTGAAAATACCTCAAACCCCAGAGTTAGACATTTCACTTACAGGGCACTCCCCCACTTTTTAAATAAAATCAAAATTAATATAATTTATTTTAAATAATATGTAGGTATCTTCAATGTAGATTGACAATTTATTTTATTATCTATTTTTAATTTAAGTACAGTAAATATAGAGTATTTTATCATCATCTTTTGTTCCAAAATATTAAGTAAACATGAAATATCTACAAATTCATGATGAAAGGTTTAGTTAAATAAAACACAATTATTACCGGAGTGCTGTCTGTGGTAGGAGAAGTCTCTTGCTGAAGTCGAGGACTCCTTGTCGCTACCTCCCATTCTTCTTCTGCTCTCATCTGAGCTATGCCATTTTGTTCTATCAAATAAAAAAATATATAGTTATTGATTAGTTTTAACACAGACAAATACGTCTGGGAAGAGAAATAAGAAGTCGGGCACAGAGGAAAAAAAATCTATTGTAGGGATTCCTTTCACTTTGCTTGTTAGCCCAAAATTGTATATACTTTGAGAATAACGAAAGTCAAAGTCTTAAATTAAGGAATCAGGATTTTTTTATTCTAATGTATTCCTAATTTACAGTAAATTTAATATTGTTTATTTTACCTTTATTGAGTGGAACAACATCAGGGTTTCTATCTTCGTGCACAACTGTTGAACATTCATCTTCTCTTAAACCTGTACCATCATGTCTGGATGATTTGAAGTCACCTTAAAAAAAGGATTATATTTTAAGTTGCCGTTAACAAAAATATTATTCATTCATTAATATAGGTATAGTTTTTTTTAAAATCATTGTTGTTTTGATAAAAGATATAGTGAATATGTATTGAATTATTCATGTGGAAAATGCTTATTAGCTCTCGGATATTTTGTTAATATTTATTTATTTTTTATTTATATATTTTACATTTATGGCTTGAAAGCCGATTTAAAAAAAAACAACAAGTATACAATGATTAACACTTGAAATTTTAAAATAAAAGCAATTTTAAACAAACATAATAATATCAATCATATTACACTATACACAATTAAAAACAAAATACAAAAAACATAAAAATCCAAACAACGATTACTATATTTACAGGTCATGAGTTAAAAAGTTTAAAATTTTTGATTTGAAAATAAAGAAATCGTCAGCAAAAATATCAGAGTGTCTCCCCACAGTATTACCAAGTTTGTGTAGCCTTGGTATTGGGGAGTGGTAGGCGTAGTTACTCTGGGAATGGCTCTCACGAAACATAACACACTGTCTTGTGGTTTTGTCCGGTCATTAATATTTATAAGTTCAAGGAGTTCGGGACAGTCTTACCTTGAAATTGTTTGAAGAATTTACTCTTGTATTTAAGAAATACAATTGCTAGTACAAATAGTGCCAAAGCAATCACAGTTAATCCAAACAGTAGAACAGTCTGAAGAGAACTGTAGCTTCCTAGAAGAAAATATAATGATTAATTAACATCTTTATAGACCAAGAACCAGCGACTGCCAGATTTATGTCATAGTATTAAGTCTGATTATTTTTATGTAAGAGGATACCACAGCAGGTAACGATTAGACAATATGAACTCTGAGAAGTGGTGACTTTCAGAGACAACAGCCTTCAAATTGTTATTTTAAATCCCCCGACAGACACCTTTAACAGAGACAACATTTTATTTGACATTTAAGGTGTCTGTCGAGGGTTTCTACCAACAAATTGATTGTAAATGGAAGACGTAATTTATAATAGTATTCCATAGTTTTACACTAACTGAAGTGTTAAAATAGAATTTTTTTTACACTTTGAAGACATTTATCTCTACCACTACTCAAAGAGTATATAATACCTTACGGCCACTACTCAGGGTTCATATTATCCAATTGTTTTACCTAGTTTTGGTATCCATTTACAGAAAAAATCAGCCTTCATACTGACATTAGTCTGGCAGTCGTTGGCTTTTGTTCTATTATATATTATGATCATAAATTTTTTTTTATTAGGTAGTTCCCTACTTATACATGTTTGTTATTAAAGATTAAAGTGCGTTTCATTAATTTAAAAGTAAAATTCGTGGTTAAGTTGGTATGATTGCATTTGGTGCTGCTTTACGTTAAAAACAGGATATTCCATACAATTAGGGAGTTTTTTTCTTCTTTTGTAATATTAGTTATATCTGATAAATCATACATACATACATACCATCACGCCATGTCCCTTACGGGGTAGGCAGAGAGAACCGAACGCCACTTACTTCTATCTTGACATACATTCATCGCCTCAACAACATTCGTACATCGTCTTATACATGTTCGTCTGTTGTTCACGCTTCTAACATTTCCGTCTTTCAAAATATCATTCACATGGTCGTGCCATCCCTTTCTTGGGCGGCCCCGGCCTCTCAGTCCAATCTAAATATAATCAAAAATATTTTTGTTTTGTTTAAAGTAATTTCAGTTTCTTATTAAACTCAGATTGTTTACTTTAAAAATTTCTTATTAATAGGTTAAACAGGAGATAAGAGGAAATTAATTTGAAAATATGGCAACATTATGTAGTTTATTTGATTGACTGAAATGCCACAATGTCCACATAAGCGCATGGGACAGATCGGATGCAGCGCATCAGATCAGATTTTTATAAGAATTCATACAAGTGCGTTCATTGATCGCACGAAGTGCACGCATTATTGCTATCATTTTTGGTAGGAGACGAAAATCGGATTCGCCCGCTGCGCCTATGTGGACGCTAGCCTTTAAATGAAATGTAAAATAGTTTTGAAATACTTAATTTCTTTTTAACATACATTGCTATAATGCATGTGAAAATTAATTTAAATATTAAATAGATTTGAATACAATCAAAACCATCTGTTTATTCAAATAAACTTCATTGAATTTATGATATTAAATTTACCTTTGAATGTTTTTGGTGGTTGAGGCATGATGATGAAAAGTTCAACAGGATTGGATTTTTTATGAGTTCCTACAGCATACAGCAAAAGTCGTAGTTCCTTCCCTCCTGGTAATCCACTGACTCTAAATACTGGTTGATTTGTTGAAAGGTTGGCTAAAAGTTCTCCATTTGATGATAGTTGTACTGTCAATTCATATGATTTTGCTGATGAGTTGTTGCCTAAAATAAGAACAGTTTTATAATAATAGTACTATTTTCGATTAGAACATACCTACTTATTAGTACATACTCGCTTAATTCTCCATTACAAGGTAATTTCTTAGTGGAAACTTGAAATTGTTATTGGATTTGAATGTCAAGAGTAAAGTCACTGGTATGAGATACTTGAAGAATTTACTCTATTTAAAAATATGAAAATAACTGTCAAAAGTTTGTTTGAAAATGAAATTTATGAAATTAAGATAAAATGATTTACCTGTGTCACAGAGTAAATTAAAGTCGAATGCTGTAGAATTATGTAATGCACAATTTTTAGGCGGGGGAGGTGGTGGTATATCCAATGGCAGAGTACAAGGAACTTGCTGTTTTCCAATTCTATTACTGGCCCAGCACAATGCCTCTCCTTGCGATAATTGATCCACGTTTCCAGCAATTATGTAACGGAGTTTAGAACTGGTATCTGACCATGAGTATTGGTCCTAGAAATAAAAATTGAGGATTTATTTTTCTCCAGTATCTTTTTATGTTTTTATTGAGTACTTATATTAATAAAAAAAAAACAATTTACAAAAATATCACATCAAAATTTACACACTATTGTAGATTTACATACTAAGTTTAACAATGAATTAAAAGTATGAAGATTATTTGAAAGAATGACATGTAGAATGTTTCAAAATATTTTTATCAGATTAAAATAGAGAATCATACAAAAATATTAATAGGTCAATACTAAAATTGAAGACATCGCAGTGAATGTATGCAATGTTTTATACTGTTGATCAGATAACAGATTAAAGGCAACTACATATACATTTATTATTAGGCTAGTATCATGGAGTAGTGAAGGATGCAAACATCGGCATCCATAACTGGCGTTCTGCATCACAAGACCAACATTCATTGAGATTGGCTCTGCAAGTGGCTAAGATCTGACCTAGGTTGTAAAGTCACAGATAGATGTATAGATAGTATCTGTGATAAGTAAACTTTGAGTGCTTCATTGGCTGTTGAATAATTATAAACTTTTTTGATATTTTGGTTATATTTCATCAATATAAAAATAAGAGTAAAAAGATACCTGGGGTAGAATTGTTAATCCCGATGAAGTATTTAATGCCCATGAAAAATTGGTCGGTGGTGGATGTGCACTAACTTCACATTGTAACTCCAATTCCTTTTTACCATGGATGAGTGGATATCTTATTTCCTTATTGATGCGGCATATAGGAGGATCTGAAAAACATTATAATTATCATGATTATAAATATGTACATTTTACTTCATTGTTTGTGAATGATAAATACATTCACAATACAATTTTCATAAATGGGGGTTTATAAAATAGTAATGTGAAAAATTATTTTATCTGCTACAGCACAAGTATTGCTTAAAGCTCAAAACTTTAGTGTATTTTGCATAAATCTATTTCTGTCCCTCTTCCATTTGGTATTTTTTCCAGTTTAGGTATGTATGCTCTGTCAGACACATTGTTTTCGGTAACAACATGTCTGAACTGATATCTTTTCAGTTTTGTTTTTCATCTTGTTTTTGGTCTTTGGTTTTTACCCAGGGAAGTTTGGACCAATTTGTGACATGGAAATGTATTCTTGTTTACATATTTTTAGTAAATTTTACGTATAAACAAAATGAAGTTCAAACTTCATTGTTGATTTAGAGCCGAAAGAAATGAATGTATCAATTATTGGTGTAAACTTAACTGCTTGAGAACAACTCCATGGGGTGAAAGCATTATAAATCAATAAAAAAATGAAAGTGAGTACTTACATAAAACTTGTAGGTTGATAGTATTAGATTTGGTGTCTCCTTCAACATTAGAAGCCATACAACTGTATGATCCACTGTCTTCAGCTTGTATTCTTGGAAGAGTTAAACGTCCCCAATCTACTTCCACACCAGCAGTTGGTTCATGAGCAATTGTTCTACCCTAAAAACAGACAAAATAGTAAAATGACTGTTATTCCTATAGTGTATAGGTAAATACTTCTAGGTTAATTTTAATCCCGTGTAAATAAAATAAAGAATGTTTCTTTTGCACCATAGTGATTGAATGTAAAAAAAAAATACACATATAGGTACATATAAGTAGTATAAATTTAGTTGGACTCAGTTGATTCCACATATTCCATCAAGAAAATGCTCTGTAGGCAATGTTCCCTGTAAGGTGCGTGCATGCACACCTACTAAAATGTCTCCGCACACATGTTTTACCCTCCGCACAGTCAATATATAAGAAAGTTTCCATTGCCAGATTTTAGTTATCTTTTTTATTTATTTCAAAAATTATCTTTGTTAGTGTTGTTATTATATAAAATCACTGTGATTAATATACATTTTAATGAAAAATTGTATGTGTGTTTATGGGGGGGGGGGGGTGTAAATTTATAGCACCGCCACTGCACATATGCGTCGATAGCAATTGGCAAATAACATGAAATATCACGTTGGCTGCACAGGGTGCAAATTAAGTTTTTTTTTTTTGTTTGGTATCTTCAGAAACCACCCCCACTCCTCTGTATTATGTCAAGATGTTTGTCGATAAACTTGAGGATAAGGTAAAATTATAAATAATTATTAATAAAAAATAGTAATAATAAGGAAAGGAGAATGAAAAATAGTAGTGTTTAACTTGAAATCTAAACAATCGACATTACATAATAATTATGCTTCAATATATTTTCATAGATAGGTACATACATTGTGTTCCCAGGATATTTTATATGGTGGTGGATGAGCCAAAACAGTGCATTCTAACGGTACAGAATCTCCTTCCTTGATGTTTTCAATATTTACTTCACGTCCTAAACGAAGAGTAACATCTGGAGGAACTGAAATGCATAAATCATTGAATATGTGAGTCGCATCTTAGAAATTGTGAATAAATTGGTTTAGTGAAAATTCTAATATAATTAAATTTATGAAATAAGAAATAGATAAATTATTTGGTTTGAAACAAATATGTTTTCTTTGGGTTCCAAAATTTAACTATTTGTTTTGTAGTTGTGATGAACAAGACTGAAAGATTTTTTAACATCAAGTGATTGGTCATAATTAGTTGACCTAGCATGTGGGGGATCATGTACCAAATATTTCATTAACTTATTGTATGTTTGAGAATGAATAAGTATTTGTGTGTTCAAATATTATTTCAATAAATATTGCAACATACGTAAAATATCTAGTGTTATAACAGAATAGAGTGGATCCAATGGAGGTTGAAGCATGTGAGTGGCTCGACATGTCAACTGCTGACCTCTCTGTTCACGTCCGGCAACTATTTCCAACTGTGATATACTTGAGTCATCAGTTGTGGATTCCTGAAATTAAAAAAAAAATCAGTAATTAATTTTATTTTATTTAAAGTAGGTACACAAACAATGACTGGACAAATAAACTTGTGATACACAATATAAAAAACATTGTCACGCCCAGCATCAATTACATGTAGGTATACATTATTACCTTATAATAATTAGTTTAGTAGTGTAATAAAAAATTAAAGAATAATAAATATATATATATATATATATATATATATATATATATATATATATATATATATATATATATATATATATATATATATATATATATATATATATATATATATATATATATATATATATATATATATATATATATATATATATATATATATATATATATATATATATATATATATATATATATATATATATATATATATATATTTATATATATATATATATATATATATATATATATATATATATATATATATATATATATATATATATATATATATATATATATATATATATATATATATATATATATATATATATATATATATATATATATATATATATATATATATATATATATATATATATATATATATATATATATATATATATATATATATATATATATATATATATATATATATATATATATATATATATATATATATATATATATATATATATATATATATATATATATATATATATATATATATATATATATATATATATATATATATATATATATATATATATATATATATATATATATATATATATATATATATATATATATATATATATATATATGTTAAATCTAAGGTTTTCGCGAGTACAAAATATGTTATTATTAAGTATTTTGGGGATAACCCGCGTCAAATTCTGATTCGGACGCGAACGTGACGCGAATTCTGACGCGATGCGAACGGACGTGCGCGCACTATCCCTCGCGACGGAAATTTATTAACAAGGCGCCTATTGAAAATGTCTGATGTGATTCAGACGAAACGTCGGCAGACGACTGATTCTCTCGGGAATCAGAATTTGACGCGGGTTATCCCCAAAATACTTAATAATAACATATATATATATATATATATATATATATATATATATATATATATATATATATATATATATATATATATATATATATATATATATATATATATATATATATATATATATATATAAATATATATATATATATATATATATATATATATATATATATATATATATATATATTATATTATATATATATATATATATATATATATATATATATATATATATATATATATATATATATATATATATATATATTATATATATATATATATATATATATATATATATATATATATATATATATATATATATATATATATATATATATATATATATATATATATATATATATATATATATATATATATATATATATATATATATATATATATATATATATATATATATATATATATATATATATATATATATATATATATATATATATATATATGAATAGCTATTTTTCCGGGCTATCCGCTTGTTTTCGTCCTGAAAAGGACGGTTTTGCCGACGTTTCAACCGAATATCATCGGTCATTATCGAGGCTGGTCGGTTCGCAAACGCAGACACGGAGCGACTAACACCGTGTTGTATTTCGCGTTCCTATTTGTATGTTGTGTTCGTGTATTGGCGTGTCGATTGGCGT
This sequence comes from Molanna angustata, assembly GCA_963576475.1. Classification (NCBI taxonomy): domain Eukaryota; kingdom Metazoa; phylum Arthropoda; class Insecta; order Trichoptera; family Molannidae; genus Molanna; species Molanna angustata. The sequence continues at coordinate 15,159,405 of OY754977.1, read as the reverse complement.
GTGATGCGGCGTGTGGTGGGGGGGGTGGCGGTGTGAGCATGGGTGACTGGCGGTTCGCTGTATGACGTTATGACGGTGTGTATGCGTGTCGATCGCCGTAAAGCAGTGTGCGGGGGGTCTGAGGGGGGTAGAGCAGTGGTGGTTGTATGGTCGGGCAGCGGTTCGTTTTTTGGTACGCGGTCGCTTGAATATGAATCGAGGACTGGTTTCCATGCTAGCGGCAGGCGGCGGGAATCATCTCTTGTGTTCATGGCATGAGGCCGTTTTTCGATTTCGATTGCCTCTCTGTATATTCTGTTTATTTCATTATTAAGTTGGACTAATATTTTTGCTGCATCGAAATTTATATTATGACCTTCTGTCATCACGTGGTTCGCTAATGTTGATGTAGATTTATTTTGTTTAACATCTAATCGGTGTTCGGCCACGCGTGCTGACACTTTTCTGTTTGTGCGGCCGACATATGTTTTTTCGCATGTGCCGCAGGGGATCTCGTATACGCCGTGTGCTTCTAGTGGTATGCTGTCTTTATTTGGTCGTAAAAAAGATGAAATTTTTCGGTCGGTTTTGAAGACTGTTTTTATATTGTGTTTTTTCAGTAAGCGACATATTTTGTCTGTAGATCCACTGACGTATGGTAGTATTGCCATCCCGCGTATCTCTTCTTTGTCCTTTTCCTTATTATTTTTTACTGATTCTTTTTTAATGGCTTTATTAATCGTATTCTGGTGGTATCCATTAGCACGGAGAGCTTCACTGAGGCTTCTTATTTCTAGGTCAATATTTTCCGCGTCCGATATTCTTTTTGACCGGGTGACCAGTGTATTGACCAATCCTGCTAACTGGGCTGGGTGGTGGTGTGAATCTGCATGTAAATATCTGTCTGTGTGTGTTGTTGTGTGTTGGTTTTCGAAAACCAACACACACAGACAGATATTTACATGCAGATTCACACCACCACCCAGCCCAGTTAGCAGGATTGGTCAATACACTGGTCACCCGGTCAAAAAGAATATCGGACGCGGAAAATATTGACCTAGAAATAAGAAGCCTCAGTGAAGCTCTCCGTGCTAATGGATACCACCAGAATACGATTAATAAAGCCATTAAAAAAGAATCAGTAAAAAATAATAAGGAAAAGGACAAAGAAGAGATACGCGGGATGGCAATACTACCATACGTCAGTGGATCTACAGACAAAATATGTCGCTTACTGAAAAAACACAATATAAAAACAGTCTTCAAAACCGACCGAAAAATTTCATCTTTTTTACGACCAAATAAAGACAGCATACCACTAGAAGCACACGGCGTATACGAGATCCCCTGCGGCACATGCGAAAAAACATATGTCGGCCGCACAAACAGAAAAGTGTCAGCACGCGTGGCCGAACACCGATTAGATGTTAAACAAAATAAATCTACATCAACATTAGCGAACCACGTGATGACAGAAGGTCATAATATAAATTTCGATGCAGCAAAAATATTAGTCCAACTTAATAATGAAATAAACAGAATATACAGAGAGGCAATCGAAATCGAAAAACGGCCTCATGCCATGAACACAAGAGATGATTCCCGCCGCCTGCCGCTAGCATGGAAACCAGTCCTCGATTCATATTCAAGCGACCGCGTACCAACAAACGAACCGCTGCCCGACCATACAACCACCACTGCTCTACCCCCCTCAGACCCCCCGCACACTGCTTTACGGCGATCGACACGCATACACACCGTCATAACGTCATACAGCGAACCGCCAGTCACCCATGCTCACACCGCCACCCCCCCCACCACACGCCGCATCACACGCCAATCGACACGCCAATACACGAACACAACATACAAATAGGAACGCGAAATACAACACGGTGTTAGTCGCTCCGTGTCTGCGTTTGCGAACCGACCAGCCTCGATAATGACCGATGATATTCGGTTGAAACGTCGGCAAAACCGTCCTTTTCAGGACGAAAACAAGCGGATAGCCCGGAAAAATAGCTATTCATATATCTCTACAATCCGCGAAAATTTAAATTTAAACATATATATATATATATATATATATATATATATATATATATATATATATATATATATATATATATATATATATATATATATATATATATATATATATATATATATATATATATATATATATATATATATATATATATATATATATATATATATATATATATATATATATATATATATATATATATATATATATATATATATATATATATATATATATATATATATATATATATATATATATATATATATATATATATATATATATATATATATATATATATATATATATATAGGTAGTAAGCTTGGTAGTAAGCTTTCGACTCGAACGGACGTGCGTGCACTATCCCTCGAGACGAAAATTTATTAACAAGGCGCCTTTAGAAAATGTCTGATGAGATTCAGACGAAACGTCGGCAGACGACTGATTCTCTCGGGAATCATAATTTGACGCGGGTTATCCCCAAAATACTTAATAATAACATATATATATATATATATATATATATATATATATATATATATATATATATATATATATATATATATATATATATATATATATATATATATATATATATATATATATATATATATATATATATATATATATATATATATATATATATATATATATATATATATATATATATATATATATATATATATATATATATATATATATATAGAGAGAGGTATAAATGGATGTACGTATATTTGTATGTGTCCGATGAACTCCCAAACCAACCATCCGATTGCGATGAAACTTTGGGAATTTGTTCAGCTCATTCCGGAGAAGGTTTATGCATTATTTATTCGATATCTTCCAAAAAAAATTGAAAAAAAAGTTGGTATTGAATTGATACTTAGTGGGTTGTTCAGCAAAAATCCTATATACCCATACATAAAATGGTATATTATATAAAACTGGAATAATGCTAAAGGTTCAAGTACTTATATTTGTTTGAATAATTAAATAAAATTTGAATGAATAGGGACGGAAGGGACTGTAGGGATGGAAGGGAAAAAATACGGAATTATAATTAGCGAATGATAAGAATGTTAAGTGATAAAAAGGAAACATACCGAACAACCATTTTTATATATCTGGAGGTAGATAATTAAACAGGCAGGACAACGTCTACCGGGTTTTACTAGTATGTTATAAGTTATAACTACAATAGCAAGCACATGTGTGAGTGTATTTTTTCATCCTTTTCATTTTTTTATGGCATATTGTAGGAGTGCAATATTTTATCATATTTGGATAATTGCAAAGAAAGATTTTTAAAATCGTTTCATAGGTTAGTCCTTTCCCCCCCCTTAGTGCTTTTGTCCCGTTTCTATCGGGGTACGCTTTGACCATGATCCTGGAATTGGCGAGTCTGGTTATTACATTGAAGCGACTGCCATCTGACCTTCGTAACCCTTAGAAAGGGGAACCAGGCAAATTGGATCATGGCTACACATAGCTAGTGATATAAAAAATCCAGAGGTGCGTGCCCAGCCCGGGTTCGAACCGTCGACCTCACACATGTGAGGCGACGACCTTGCCACTGGGCTATCACCGCTCTCAAACACATGTAGCGTAAAAACTTGTGTATATTGCCGCGATAAAAGAACCGGAATAGGCCCGCAGGTGTAAAAATTTCAAGATGTTTTGTGACCTATATACAATCCTGCACCAAAACTTCGATCCTTGACGCCTGCGGGATTGAGGCAAGATTACAAACTAGGTAAGTATCACAAAAATCAAAATTTTTAGATACTAAGAACATTAAATACAATGCAATAAAAAAGAACTGAAATTAAAATAAAAGTAACATTTATTAATGAGGACACAGCTGAATTACCATATTCTGTTTTCAGTCCCGCAAGTCATGCGGATCCCGCAAGTGTAGTCCCGCATTACTGATCCCTTAAGTCATGAAAATCCTGTATTTGCGGGATTGGATTCCCTACTTAATACTATGGAATAACTACTACTTTCACGAAAAAAAATAGTTTTAGCGAAAAAGTAATGAAAATGACTTTCAAGTACCTACTTACTATTTATTACTTAAAAACACTTTTTTCGATCGTGATTATTTGTTCCTTTAACGAAAAGCACAATTTGAATAAATTATTAAATACACAAACACAAACCTCTTGTTTATAAGTGTGTGGTGGCAGGGGTGCACCATTGAGTAACCAATGAAGTCGCGCTGGAGGTCGGGCGCCACGTGCTCTACAGCTGACCACCTCTTTTCTGCCAGCCCTCAATGGCTCTCGACTCTCGATTTCCACGGATATTGGCGCCACTGAAATTCAAAAGCAAAAATAACATCACAACTTCAGTAGTTTTATTTTATTTCCCTCAAATAATCAACAAGTACCACTTTATAAGATATTGATATAAAAAATACATTACAAAAGACTATAAGTAATGCCTATCTGATAACGTTAAAACGAATTCGTAGTACATACTAACATTTTTGTATTCAAATATATAATTTTTAAGTACCAAAAATAGGTATTATATTTCATAAGCTGGTTGGTAAGTAAAAATCGCCTAATTGCAATAACCCCGCCAGTGTTTAATATCTTTGTGTATATTATGTTGTACAAAAGTTAAATAAACAGTGATTTGTAATAAAGAATATGAATTATTAAAAATTATATTAAGTAAAAAAACTTTGTTTTTGACATTATTTACATATTATTGGTAAAAAAGTTTTCGGAAATTTACAGTCCACCCTTTGTATCACCAGAAACACGACAGCAGTGTATTTATTTAATTATATAAATAAATAAATAAATAAACAAATGTAATTGTATTAAACAAGAATAATGCATGGAGTTTTCACTTGATTCCTCGTATAAAAAGTACAAAGCAAACATATTATCACACAGTTTATATTGATTGAAAATCTTCATAGTTTTATCAAAGTATGTAGGTAGGTACATAATATAAAAATATAATGTCTGAAGCCATTATCGTTACTTTGTATGACAAGGATTTGACCAAAATGGTCACGAAGAGAAGGTGAAAAATGACCAAAACGGAATATTACATTAACGCTATTCAAGTTGAAGAGAGAAAGAGAAAAAGGAGGAGAGAGTGTGAGAACGAGAGATAATGTTTCTGAGAAGTTCCAATCTCCAAAACATTATTGAAGAAGTTTTGTTCAAGTTTGAGGGTTCTGGAATGAGAATTGGTTCGGTATTGGGCTAACAAAAAATATTATACAACATGGAGCCAATGGATACCGCATACTTCTTATACCAAATGTACTTACAATATTCTTCAACCAGAGATTCAAAACAACATTATTGAAATATTCAACTTCAGAAAACACACAAGTTTAAATAGTTTTATCGAAAAATCCTTTTTTTAGAAAAACGATTCATAGTAGTAAGTATAGGAACACAGCATAACTTTAAAGATTCATTTGGAAAATAAACGAGTGGGTTGTGGCCAACGCTAAACTCCTCACTAACAAGTCATTCTATAAAGTATTCAAATTTTGTATGGAAAATATTCAGCATTTTCATGAAATGATTTTGTTAAATTATTGTTTATTTAAATATTTTATTATGAAAACTTGATAATTTTATGAAAGTGATGTGCCTTTTTACCAATTTGAAAATAAAAATTTCAAATTTTATGTTTCCTGAGCTTGGGGTCACTTTGAAATATTTGACAGTTAAAAGAATTGAGAAGCACTGTTCATATACCATTCAAAATGTAATGGGGTCTAAGCGAGTATTAGATATATATATATATATATATATATATATATATATATATATATATATATATATATATATATATATATATATATATATATATATATATATATATATATATATATATATATATATATATATATATATATATATATATATATATATATATATATATATATATATATATATATATATATATATATATATATATATATATATATATATATATATATATATATATATATATATATATATATATATATATATATATATATATATATATATATATATATATATATTTGCAAAATTTGAATAGAATCGAATGAGTACTTTAGTCTATAATCGATAAAGTAAAAATGAACACGCCGTACATAGCACACACACACAGATACATTGTGATGAAACTTTAAGAATACAATCTCAGCATGATACTAGTTGATAATCTACAATAAAAAATACCCTTAAAAATTGCGAAATCATAAATCCCCTTGGGTTAGTGAGGAGTAAAAAAAAGGTATCGATTAACGAGAGGGCTGTGGCCAAAGCTATACTTTTCACTACCATTACCAAGTCAATCTACAAAGTATTCAAAATTTGTATTGAAAATTTTCAGAATTATTTTTTACCATTACCATTACCAAGTCAATCTACAAAGTATTCAAAATTTGTATTGAAAATTTTCAGAATTATTTTTTATTCATATATTTTTATGAAAACTTGATAATTCTTCAATGCCATTTTATGAAAGTTATGTGCCTTTTTAACAATTTGTAAATGAAAATATCAAATTTTATGTTTCCTGAGCTTGGGATCACTTTGAAAAATTTGACAGTGAAATAAATTGAGAAGCACTGGTCAGATATCTTTCAAAGTCTAATGGGGTATAAGCGAGTACACAAATTTGAAAAGAATCGAACGAGTACTTTAGTCTATGTATAATCGATCAAGTAAAATAAACACGCCATACATAGCACATAGTACCTACACAACACACACACACACACACACACACACACACACACACACACACACACACACACAGATACATTGTGATGAAACTTTCAGAATACAATCTCAGCATGATACTAGTTGATAATCTGTAATAAAAAATAATCTTAAAAAAATGTGAATTCATAACTTCCCACTACATCCCTTTGGGGTAGTGAGGAGTAAATATAATGCTGATGTATTCCCATGAAAATAACCAAAGCAACATTGTGCATAAAAATGAAATAAGATGACAATGTATGTATTCCATACATACATACATACCATCACGCCATGTCCCTCACGGGGTAGGCAGAGAGAACCGAACGCCACATTTTTCTATCTTGACACACATTCATCGCCTCATCAACATTCATACATCGTCTTATGCACGTTCGTCTGTTGTTCACGCTTCTTACATTTCTATCTTTCAGAATATCGTTTACATGGTCGTGCCATCCTTTTCTTGGGCGCCCCCGACCTCTTATTCCATTCCTATCAGCTTTGTATATTTTCTTCGTCGGGCGTTCTTCATTCATTCTCTCCAAGTGGCCAAACCATCTCAATGTGTTAACTTTCATTCTGTTAATTACATATTTCTTCATCTTACATTCTTTCCTTGTATCTTCATTTCGAACTCTGTCATACATCGTTCTGTTACAAATTCTTCTAAGCGATCTCATTTCAACTGCATTTATTCTGCTTTCGTGCGACTTCTGCCATGTCCAGGTCTCACTTGCATACGTCAGGGTTGGCACTACGATTACGTTATGAATGGCAACTTTAGCATCTTTTGATATGTTGCGATCATGCATAACTGGTCTAAGTGCTCCATTCACTCTGTTTCCTGCCATAACTCTTCTTTCAATATCCTTATCAGGCCGTCTTATTAGGCTGTCCATTCCGTTGGAACATACTTCCCAGATAGACATACTCGTCGACTTGTTTAAGCCATTCACTCTCTACTTTTATTCGACACACTGTTCTGCTTTCACTCTTTTCAAAGACCATTACCTTCGATTTGCTGGCATTCATTCTAAGTCCATTTTCTATGCATCCTTCATATACCTTACTTAAGCAAAGACAAATGGAAGAAGGAAATAACAGGATAATAAAGTAGGTTAAAAAGATAATCAGATGAGTTTGATGAAAAGGTAGAAGTGTACTTCATTTTCATAACTATGGTCTTGTTGCTGATAGTACCTACTAATAATTCTATAATTCTTTCAACAACTCATACAAACGAAATCGTACATGTTATCCTAAATAAATGATATGAATAACATTACATCATAATGTACTTAACACATTTTGAGATTGTGAAGGGCATTTTTTTGGTTAAGATTTGGTTACTTCGCGCGATTTTTTGTTACTTAAATATTTTCTTTTATTACACACAAATATTAGGCCGATCGCTAATGTTAGCCATACCAAAGTTTGTCGATTCATGTTGTATAGGATTCCAATAACGATCATCCCATGACAATATATTGCCAAACTTTGTGCGGAACGGAATGTTCCAGATATTTACGATAGAAGGTCAGAGGAATCAATTCGTCATTCGTTTTTTTTTTCAGTTTGATTTGATCGCCGTTTGAACGTATTTATTGGTATTTATATATATTTGTAAGTGGTCGTTTGACGCCATTAACAAGATAGCCGGCAGTCGTTTCAACAAAACACATCAAGACAATAAGGACGCGTGTTACGTTAACAATACATAAAATAAATCCAAATACAATTCAAGCGATATCTGTATCTAAAATACAATACAAGCGATATAATTTTGTACGGTTGAAGATTTCATTAAACAACAGGAATATACGATTCGGTGGGTGATCAAATAAGTATGATTATTTTTGAGGAATCTCATGGTTCTCAAATAATCACGATTTTTGTCACTACTGCAAATTTATGTAATAATTTTAATTATTTTCAAATTGAAGCTAATAATGTAGGTATATCTATAAAAAATAATAAATACACTAAAAATCATCTCCATACATGAAAATTATTATTATTAATGATATAAAATGAACGTTTTGTCAATGAGTAAGCCACAAGGTTTAGTTAGGTGAGTATTTACGTTCGGATATTTCAGGTAAAGTTACCGAAATGCTTAGTCATACATATCATCTTGCCATGAAAATTATGAAACGGCTGAAAATTGATGAATTTTCGAAAGGAATTTTCCTTCCAAAAGAAGAAATGTGTGTATGCCACACACACACACACACACACACACACACACATTACTACCAAATTAATAATAATCTGGTATTGTGAGTGATATGACGAACGATTCAATTAAGCTATACAAAGGGTAGCGGGATGTCAATGGTACAGTAAATTGGCGAGAAATATAGAGGCATGGAAGTTGAAAAAGGAAGTCTTTTTTCATAACTGGTCGACTGACTGGCTAGAGACCTGCAATTTTACAACAAAAAAGCAGAATTAAAAAATAATTATTGTAACTCAAATTACTGCGGTTGAAATTTACACAGTCAATGCATTAAATATAGTTAATTAAAATAAGACAAAATGACATAATGATATAAGATTTTGTTGACAAAATAAAATAAAGCTTTATCATATGGATGAAATAAATTATATTGTTTTTTTTACATATAAATAAATAAATGTGATTTTCATAGAAAATGCCGATCAAATTGTGTTTTTATTTATTTGATTTAAAAAAATATTTAAGTGAAAAAAAACTTGCACTCTGAAGCATGTGTTGATTTCTCTTGTAGAAAATAACAAAGATTTCTCAAAAATTTCACCCACATACTGAAAAATAACAACGCTTTTCATAAAAAAATAACATTCTATTCGCTTCTCTACAAAAATATCACCCCTTTTCCAAATAACGCGAATAAAAACACCGCTTTTCTACAAAAATAACACTTCTTTTCAAAAAATATAACGCGAATAAAAATACCGTTTTTCTACAATAATAACACCCCTTTTCAAAAAATATAACGCGAATAAAAACACCGTTTTTCTACAATAATAACACCCCTTTTCCAAAAAATAAAGCGTTTAAAAACACAGTTTTTCTACAAAAATAACACCCCTTTTCCAAAAAATAACGCGATTAAAAACACCGCTCTTCTATAAAAATAACACCCCTTTTCAGAAAAAAATGCGAATAAATAAACAAGTTTTTCTACAAAAATAACACCCCTTTTCTAAAAAATAACGCGATTAAAAACACTGCTTTTCTACAAAAATTACACCCCTCTTCCAAAAAATAACGTGAATAAAAACGCAGCATTTCTACAAAAAAACACTCCTTTTCCAAAAATAATAACGCGAATAGTTGCAGTGGAGAGTAAGGCCGCTGGTCTCTACTGATGGTTGATGATGATTATTGAATAGATAATAAATACATATGTATGTACTGTATTGTCATTAAAATAATGTGTGCGTGTCAAGTATCTATGATGTACATAGGTACGTACATTAATAGACAACCTGAGTCATTAGCATTTAAGTTTTTCGTTGAACTTTATAAATTGATTCTGTTTTATCGAAAGGTTGACTTCAATTTTGCTTCCTTGGGTATCTCTTATTGATATTTTGTAATAATTTCAGCGAACCTTTCAAATAATGTATTATTTTCAAAGGAGATTTCACAAATTCATTCCACTAACCGCTACCTCAGAGAGTTAGTAAGTACCTACCTACCTACTGTTATATTGTTTCCATTTAATATCTTCTTTATCTTTGAACATTTTACCTTTAAGGCGGGATCTACTCTCTTATCGTCCTTCTCTCTTTTTCATTACCTTAAGTGATCCATTTACATACAGCAGTCTTATACATCTTTACTCAACTACTATTAATAAAATGATGAGTGGGCATTCTAAAATTATAAATACTCTTTTCAAACTTTTTTTTCAAAGTATATTTGAATAGCCCAAATTGTTATCTCAAATCAATAAAAAACAATGGAATTTGGTGGAACTAAAAAGAAGGTCTGAACGGAAGGTCGTCATCAAATGGACAAATCAAAAGTTTCCTGACATCTAAGTAGCCACTTCCATCTGGCATATGGCAGCAAGAAGCCCCCGATAACTTCGTCCGCCCTAAAGAGAGTCTTCCCCTGGGCCACAACGTGGAGTGGCGTACGTGGAAGTCACTAAACAGACTGAGAACGGGCGTTGGGAGAACGTTGGATAACTTGTCTACATGGGGCTTCCTGCAACAGGGAATACCAACGAAATGTGACTGTGGAGAGCAGCAGACCACCGCACATCTGTAAGTCAACTGCACCATGCACGATCTTATAGTGGGCAATGATTGTGCTATTGACGTTGCTAGGCACTGGCAGAAGATTATTTAAATGCGTTGCTGACACGATAGAAGAAGAAGAAGTCTAGATTTAAATAACTTTAACATCGCCGTCGCTATCCAATTCGGCTCAGGATCAGTAAGTACACACATGATGTAAAACAAAAGATTCGACAAGATTGATTAGAAAACACGCAGCAATTCTTTTTCTGTCGTATCACTTAGGTTTGTCTTAGTGGCATCAAAGAAATCATGTATTTTCACTTTATTTAACTTCTCAACCGACAATTCTTGATGTAACTCAATAGCAATATTTTACCAATTTTAAATAATGTTATTTTATGGGTAATCCCAAATAAGTTTAATTTATGTATTAAAATGATTTTTGTGCGTGGATTATAAAAACTATTTATTTTAATTGATCGATAGAGTCTCCGATGAAAGAGTTCTAAATATGATGGAGAAAGAGAGAGAGAGAGTTTCTGACCACTGTCAAGGGACGCCGAGATGCATACTTTGGCCACATATAGGAGCGCACAGGAAGAAAAAAGATTTATTTTTTAAACCTTTATTAAGTTATTTTTTATAAACCCAACGATTATATAAATTCCTGGATTTGGAATCCATAACCGACTTCACATTTACTGACATTGGGGTTTTTACAAGAATCAAACCCGTATAAAAAAATAATTGGGTAAGCGTTTCTTATTTATTACTAATTACATGGCTCTTGCAACCTCAAATTGAGGAACATTGGCCAGAGTCAAGTTTGTTATAAAATCATGCATTTGCTAATTACATTAAAATAAACAACAAATTATAAAGTATGTGGAATAAAAAAAAAATGATAACAATGAATGTTTCCTAAAATTAATAAATAATTATTTTTCCTCATAGAAACACGAAAAAATATTGTAAAACACCTAATATGCTATATACAATTTTTCGTCAAGAAGTTTTTTTAAATAGCAAGAATATTAATTTAAATATTATAATGATAAAAATCTCAGTCGGTAGATTTTCATATTCAATTTCGATCGAAGTAAAAATCTACTTCATAGACCTTGTAGTTTTTTAGTTACTTACAATAAAAAACTAAAAAAAGGGTTTTATTAAAACTAATTTTACAAGAAAAGTATTAAAGGAATTCAAATTTCAAAAAAATCATGCAATAGAATAAAGATGTAAATACAAACTGTTCTTTATTTCAAAGACGTATCTTTTGAGGGTACTGGGGAAATTATTTTCAAAATATACTATATAGCCTACTACAGCTTCTTAAGGTGTTCCATAGTCATGGTTATTGTACTTGAAAAGTGGAATTCAGTAGAATGACTGGGAATAGCTAGTGTGGTACGATCAGCAGATCGATCATATTTTTTGTATAAATAAATACCTAAAATTAATAAAATAATTTTAGTCTACAATATTTCTAAAGTCTGAATCTACCGAATACATTTTTTTAATTGCATATACGCAAACATTGGATTTTTTCCATGTCTCATAGATGGCAATAGTATAATTACGTATTATTCAGGGGAAATGTTTACACATTATTCAAATATATAGATCTTTCAAAATTACATTGATAAGGGAACTCAATAAAGGCATAAACCAGCCGATGACAGGTCGTAAGCCCTGTAGGTGCCTGAGTTCCTGGTTTTCGTTCGTCTCTATTGAGATGTTATTGTCAATAAAAATGTCTGAATCAACTTCATGAGCATCCTTGCAGGATTGCTTAGAATTTTCTGAGAAATATTATGTACCTAATTATAAAGAACTACAAAGTTCAATGATAAGAAGGTAATTTTAACTCACGTTGCATGTCGAGTACAAGAGTAGCGGTGACGGTTGGAAGCAGGTGTGAATTGTTAGCTCTGCAGGAGAGCTTTCCCAGTAGGTCAGCTCGGTGCAGGGGTGCCAGGCGCACCGGCAGCCCGATGGGCTTCAACACTCCCTTGGCTCTGCCCTGGTGCCTGGGAGTGTAGTCGTCCTGACTCTGCCCAGCCAGGCCCGTCGGAGGCATTGGCTCGTCTTCTCGGAACCAGCGGATAGTCGGAGGTGGTGTGCCTGAAAATATAACATGTATCGAAGGTTTATTATGATGCATATTTCTTTCAAATAGGAATACTGAAATTACTAGATAGAATCATTGGATGAGTATTAAATCAATATTTGACATAGTATCATCTGTTAGTTGGCCGAGAAGCAATACATTATTTTTCAACACAGAAACAGAATTATATTTTTCTTTTAGAACAGCTAATTTTGATTTCCCAAAAACGTTTCTTAATATCATTAATTATGTTATATTATTGATGGTCATTATTAAGATATTTATCTCCACTGCTACGGAATAGTGGAAGATTCTTTTCAGAATAACATGACAATGATTTTATCACAAAAAATGATTTAAAAAAAGTCTATTTTGATCTCTTTTATCAAAACTCAGGCAGTATTCCACATTCTGATGTATTCACTGCTAGTAATAACTGCTAAAAAACTGATGGCGTAAACTTGTGTATTGTTAATATTTTTATTTTTTTCATCTTATATCATACTAGTAATAAATATAATCCTTCTCCTATCCTTTTTTCTTCCTTTTCCTTTCTATCACAGTTAAACATTCAATAACTCTTCACTATATTTTTATTTATATTATGTTGTAATGTGATTGTTTTATAATAATCATCTGTGGACAAACGTAATTGGTCTGTTTTTTGTTTATTTCATCGTGTATATTTTTTTTTGTATCTTTTATGACAGTGTTTGTTCCTTAAATAAATACCTACTCAAATTATAGATCTCATATTTTTTCCCGATATATGGTTTATTGCTTAACGGATACGAATGGTGTTTAATTTGGCAACTATTCACATTCCATATATATTATTATCAGTAAAGTTTGTAGCAAAGTTGTATTATACTCGAGTGTGGTTCACACAACAGGTTGGCTTTGGGGAAACTTATGGAGTTTGACAAAGTTGAACGACAAATACCAATACAACAGTTTCCCTGCCTTGGTAACTAACAGTCTGACCTACCAAAGAAATATTGTTCACTGTTTTAACATATACTCTGTACAATCTATCTTCGTAAAGAAAATCAGACAATTAGGAGAAATTATTGGGTACGATTTCACCAATCTTTATAGGGTGGAGGCGTGGACCCTCAAAGCTAATATTCTAAACCGCCCTGAAGCATTTGAAATGTGGATCCATCGCAGAATACTGAGAATATCATGGACTGACATGGCCAGTAACACTGAGGTAATACGTAGAGCCAACACTAACAGAGAAATATTCACCAATGTTAAGCTTTGTAAAATAAGAGGTGAAAAATTTAGCATCCTTAAGCTTGTCATGAAGGGGAATATTGAGGGTCGTGGAGGGGTCGGAAGAAGGCAACTTTCCTGGCTTCGAAACATCCGGGAATGAATCGGTATAAGAACTGTGGAGGAGCTGTTTCGCACTGCTCAGAACAGGGAGGCTTGCTATAGTAGTCGTCAACATCGGGGGGACCTGACATGTCGCAAGAAAAAATCAATCATTTGAACTAAAAAAGAAAAAATCATTTTTAGTTCAAAAATTTTTGTTAAACATGGTCTAAAAATGAAAAATTATATTTTGCGTATCTACGTAATAAGCAAAGATGTGAAGAAGAAATAAAAAAATGAGAGTGTGAAAAATATAGGAAGGACACATTATTAATTGCGACAATAGAAAACCATATTCCATATCAAAGGCATATCAGTCAAATGAAAATATTAGATTGTAAAAAAGCATATTATATTTAGGTACGTGTTGTTTAGTAACAAAAAATATTAGATTAGAGATAAATATTACAAGATGTGTGACAATGTGGAAAAACAATGTTTTGTTATTTTTCAACATATAAACTTGATTTAATATCGTTTGACGGTGCCGTGATATTCACAAAGACCATCTATGTATTCTTCTTAGATTCACATCAACCAAATACTGGAATGAATTACCGCAGCAAATTCGTAAGGCAGCCTCACTGCAGAGCTTTTGCAACAAACCATTGCAGTGAATGACTGAATGACTTAAGTGCATTAAATTAACCAATAATACCAGTAATAATGCGTTCTTATTATTTCTTTGATACTTTTCATCTTCTCTTTTTTGTCCTATTAAGATGTTTTCTCTTTTTTTTTAGGTATGGTTTTATTTTTGTATGCTTATCAATATGCATATATATTTTGTGATCGTCCAAGGCATTGCTGAAAACCAGCTGCACAGTGGGTCCACGGATGTACCTACAGCTGAGTAATAGCCTATTGGTGGTGAAATAGATCAAAAAAAAAATTAAAAATAATTTTAATTTATAAATATTATCAAGAAATTAATTATTATTATTAAATGCAAACATGGACGAGTGTGTGATTAGTCAAATTATGGCGACGAAACCTTTCAAATATTTATTTGTGGTATAACCTTCGAGTGGGTATGTACTTTCGTTCGGCAAGGGTAGGGCAAATCTAACGGCAGAAGTTGATCTGTAACCAGGATATCGATTATGGTATCCTCCTGGGATAACGCAAAGTGATGTTTGTGGCGGGGTTAATATAAAATATCATTAATGTAGGTAATGTTTCCTTTTTTATCCGATTGAATTGGTAATGTTTTGTGGCCGGTCGCCTCCATTAGCTTCTGGAAAAAACATTTAACAGAAAAAGAAGAACGGAAGAAGAAAGGAAAGGGGACGTTATTAACCGAAATGTGAAAGGAACAAGGGGATACATAAAGGATCATCGTTAGCAAACAAACGGAAGAGATAAAAACATCACAGGCGCTAACTGCTTTTATTGTTTTTGTGTACCGTCTAAAATGTATTAAAACCTTTGTATTTTATGTAAATTGATTTATGTAAAACAGTAAAATGAATGTAAACCTTTTTTCGCCCGCCATGCTTCATGTTGCGGTTTGCAAAAAAATATGGCAAACGGTTTTTTCGGCAAATTTGAAATATTGTCGATGGAGGCGTAGAGGCAATCAACATCTGATTGTTAATTTCTGGTAGTTGTTTTGGATTGAAAAATGTGTGAACAACGTACTGCCATCAAAAGCATTCATTGAAACGATTACGATAAAGAATGATTGAGTTGTACGAAACAAAGTCCCATAAATAAATTGAATGTAATAAAATTATAAATTTTAGAATTGTGAATTCGGTATGGTGATATTTTGTTTATTTGGTTGAAATACTAAACATTAGTAATGTGAGATGAACTTATTTTTAGAATCAAATTCCTTAATTAAAACGAAAAAAAAGTTAATTACCTCCAGTAACAACACAGAAGAATACAGGTGTGTCATTTTCTCTATATGGTCCTGCTCTTCCACTAACCTCCTTTCCATCCTCGTCGTAGATCTTTGGTGTAGACGGTGGTTCTGTCAAAGAAAAAAATAAAAATATTATAATAACTTTTGATAAGTGAAACGATATAAACGATATATTAATAAATATAAATAAATAACTTTAATTCGTACGAAAGAACAACGAAAAAAAAGGAGTACCGGTTCGGTATATTATGTATATTAGTAAATACCAGTCAAGCCCTTTATAATATATCAATCAAATCAATGATTTCAAAAAACAGACATAACTCGTTGTTGGCGCAGATGACAGATAATTCCTTTTTGTACCTATCCTCATCTTCCTGACATATCTAAACATATTCATACCTACATCCATACCTGAACGTGGCAACAACAATCTCGACTCTGTCGCGCGCGAGCCAGCCACGTTCTTCAGTCTCGCAAATACGCGTCTCAATACACATCTCGTGTTATACAAGCGCCGCGCGCCGTGCGCAACTTATATAAAAACTTTATTTAATACGTTCGCGGCATCGCACGTCCATATAAAATATTCTTACAGACAATTTGAGAACATGTTTTGTTAAACTAGTGCCGTGAAGGAAGAACTAACGCAACATGGAAAAAGAAGAAAACAGCTGACACAGTAAGTCCACTCCCTTCATTTTCCATCTTGTCCTATTTGTTCTGTTACCGATATCACACACTCGTCTTAATCAATTACTCTCAGCATTTCTCGTAAGCATAAAATTTTCAATAAATATTAGTAAAATAATAAATAAATCATAATATGTGTGATATATATAAAATAAATTTGAAAATTGAAAGAGCGTTGTCTTGAAAAATATAGGAAAAATATAGTAGACACATTAATTTTATCTCTTAAAAATGGATAAATTTGATAATCATTGACCAAAACTTATTAAATACCTAGTTAAAATTCGAAAAGTTTTTCAATATAACAATGTAGGTATGTATAAATGTTTAACAGACCGAATTTTATATAGACCTCGTTTTAAATATTTTACTAATCTTTGAGTTTCACATTCGTCGATTGTTCATTTTACACCATGGTGCCGAGTTTGTTAAACTGGAGCTACGTTTCGTTCTTTGCATTTATTTGTCGCTCACTTAGCGTTCTCTGGAGGAGTCGATTACAGTCCCCATATGCGAAGAAAAATTATGGAGAGGTGTAGGGAAGTCAAAATTTGAAGTTATATGAATTTTTGGATGAAAAATAAAAAAAAAACAAAACAAAAATTATATGAAACATAAAAAATGTTATTTTTATCTCAGTAACAGCACCACCCATTGAATCCAAAATTATCTTTTAATCCGGTACCAATCATACAAATTTGGAAATATCATTGAAATCTATTGGGCGGTTTCGGAGATTAGCGTGTACGAACATCGTAACACGACATTTTTATGTATTAAGATATCAAATATTTTAGATATCAAAGCTTATAAAATTCGGACAGCTCTCTGAAAATAACACCATCCCATCTTTTATACTTTTATTGCAGTCTAAAGAGGCAAATCTTTGTCCAGCGATAGCTAGCAATGTTCGCTTACATATTGCATACATGTTATTTGGCGTTTCATACAGATGCCGCAAAACGTACACAATAAAAAGTCAGTTTTACGTTTTACGGTTTACTTCAAAATTTGAGAAAATGAGAGAGCAAAAGTTCATACAATCTGGCGCGGCCACGTCAACCATTCACGTATGGGAATTTATATTGCCTCCCTGTGCCAAACAAACCGAGGGTGAATGGCTGGATGGAGAACCTTTCTTATACAATCTCAACACATGTCGCAGGGTCTTGGAGACCCGCCGATATTGGGCTCGTGACATGGCACAATATCGATTGCGACATTTCGATAAAGATGTTTTTATTTTGTCAATGTCGATATTGTAAAATTCCATCTTAAGGGCTGTGTTCAGATATAACGTTCGACGTCGGGCGTAGGATGTGTCTTGAAGTTGCAGATTATGTCGTTTTTCACACCAATCTCACTAAACGCTTTCGAGCGGCGATTCAATCCGAATGCAGCATCGGGCGTTTTAAATGTCAAATGTAATTTGTCATATTATGTGTCCTTTGTCCTATGTCCTTTTCCTATGCTTGGACATGTTTGCCGGATGGATGATGACCGTATTCCAAAAAAGGTTTTGGACACCTGTCCCGAAGGCAGAAGAAGTAGAGGCAGACCTAGGTTGAGATGGCTGGACGACGTGCTGTGCGATATAAGAGAAATGGAACTAATGAATTGGTGAAGACTGGAGGTCGATAGCATATGGTGCGTAAACTCGACGTTCAATCTGACCTCCACGGAGTGTATGTCGAGCGTCTATTTCCGGTCATTATGAACGGCTTAGAGCGTCACTAAGTTCACTCGGCGTTCTTTGTGAACGCAGCCAAGGTTTTATAAAAATCAAATCATTGATTTATGTTCTGCAAATATTTATTTGTGTATCACTTCATGGTGAGCCTTATCAGTCGAAATGGTCGTTCTGTGAAAGGTTTTAAACATTTTTGAAACATAAATTAATGTTTTGAATATGGTTTCTTAAATATTTAAATAGGAAACATGCAATATTATTTCAAACGGATACGCTTTATGTACCTACAGCAAATACACAAATACGGGTTCATTGCCATAAAGCAATCTCTTCATTAATACAACAATATTCTTAGTAAAAATATTGAAAAAAAAAGAAAAAGATGTGAAAAAATATTTATACTGATCATAGTAACGAGGAAAGGAAGGAGGGATTTGAAGGACGTAAAAGGAGTATCTATAGTTTATTTTGATATTTATGTGGATTGAGATGACTTAATTAATTAATTTATTTATTTATCTTTTTGTACATAATATAAACAAAAATAATGCACACTAGCGGGCTTATTGTCATTAGGAAATTTATTCCAACCAACCAGATTACAAAGTATGGCAAAATTGTATATGTACATCAACAAACGAATGAAAGAGAAAGAATACCAAGAAAATATACATTACACTAAGATAAATAAGAACAAGGAGAGGAAATCGAGATCAGGTGTTAAGGGATAAATATTCTTTCTTTAGTTTTTTATTGAAAATACAAAGTGAGTTAGACGATGCAATATCTGGACTTAGACTATTCCATAATCTTACTGATTGTACTTCGAACGACGAGTTGAAAACTATTCTGGGGGGCAAGTCTGGTTCGACCGGCGAAATCAAAACCCCAGTGATTACCCATATCATAGTATGGAGTTCTTTGACATCTAAAGGTATTGTAGAACTCCATATAATAATTATATCCGTGATACGGGTAATCACGGTGGTTTTGATTTCGCCGATTGAACCAGACTTGCCCCCCTGTGTTAATATTTTTTTATTATTTACTTACACATTGGTACAAGTAGGTAGATAAGACTAAAATGACCTTATAAGTCTGGCGCAATTCAGGGGTGACTTCTATGCGAAAAATGCATTTGTCACCTCAGGTATAAGAATTGTTGCTCTCATTAATTACAAAAAAACCAATTCTCTCAATAGATGGCGTTACAAAAAAAATAAATAAAAATAATAAGAATGTTGTTCATAATTTCACACATAGACGGCTGTAGTAAAAATTCCTTATTTTCATGCGAAAAGTATTTCAGTATTACAATATATAGAACTTTCAAAATTGAATTGATAGGGATCTCATTAAAAAGGCATAATTGGTGAACGTTGCGCAAGCGCATAAAGTGATCACGTAAACCAGCCGATGACAGGTCGTAAGCCCTGTAGGTGCCTTGATTTCCCGGTTCTCCTACAGTAAATATTCCAACTTCGTCTCTATTCAGATAATTAAAAATCTGTAAAAAATATTCTGTGTTATCTGATCTGCCCCCCTAGACAACATGCCATTAAAGCTAAGCGTTATATCGCTAAGCGATAGAAATGTATGAAATTTGTGGCTGTCACGTGTTGTCATAGCGACCAATTTCATACATTTACTATCGCTTAGCGATATAACGCTTAGCTTAAATGGCATGTTGTCTAGGGCCCCTGCCCCCCTAGACAACATGCCATTAAAGCTAAGCGTTATATCGCTAAGCGATAGAAATGTATGAAATTTGTGGCTGTCACGTGTTGTCATAGCGACCAATTTCATACATTTACTATCGCTTAGCGATATAACGCTTCGCTTAAATGACACGTTGTCTAGGCCCCCAGATCTATGTAAATATAGGAAACTTTAGCATTTTATGGTTAGGCAATAATGCATTGAAAGAAGTTTCTAACTTCTAAAGCCCTTGGGTTGTAACAGTTTTCTTGCATAACTGAAAAATAAGAAGTACATTAGTGTAGTGTTGTGTACTATTGTACGAGTGATTGTCTAGAAATATGTACATTATATTAACCTCCTGAGTTCCAGACATATTTTTTTGGAGTTTCTTTCTGAAAATTTTGTAGCACAGTGCTTGACAATGACGTCATTTTATAAAAAAAAAATGACAGGTGACATTTGAAGTTACAATATATTTTTATTACATAAAAAGTCAATGTATGTCACTGGTGAAAATATTTTTAATGCTGCCATTTGAATCAAAGACTACATCTTTTTATTTCTAATGTACTATACAAAGGACAAATGTACTTAGGAGGTTTAAAGGAAAATAATTGTAACTGAGAATGTCAATACGTATCGTGTTGGTGTTAGTTCGCGATATTCAGACCTCAGTATCGTCGAAATTACCAGCGTATTGAGTTGTGTGCCCTCTAGAACCAGTAAATTGAGATCTACATATTAAGTACTAAACAGATGAAGAGGAATTGGCAAAAGTTCCAAGTGGTAAATTGAAAGATAAACCCAGAGAGGAGAAATGAGGAAAAACTATTTGAGAATTAAAATACAATCTGTATAATTTCGTTGATAAAAATCGAATCATAATATTGTGATAAACTATAGCGGGTATTTTCAATCATGTGAAAATATCACAGTTCACGGAAGGGAATGACGACCAAAAACTGAATGTCAAAGTGCTATTTATCTTCTACATAAAATAATATGAAGTTTTTGTCTTTGAACAAGAAATAGGGAAAATATAATGAAGCAATAAAATCTATAAAGACGTTTATTGATTTTGAGAAAATTCCTCCGGAAATATTAAAGCCGTAAAAATATATTTCATTATATTCACAAATAAGCTGAAAACTTGTAATATAAAATATATTATAGTAGAAAAATAACGTAACTTAGAATTTAATAATATTATTAAATCACACTCAAGGATTTGAAAATGAAAATATTTCGATAATTTATGAAAAAACGTGATCAAAAAAGATTTTGTTACTCGGCCCAATTCAGAATTCCAAACTTTCATTAAATATTAAAATACGATATTGTGATAATTGAATTTTAAGATTGACAAATACTAAGTTTGAAATTTAATTTTATAAAATAACATCACATTATGAAATACTCGAGTAAAAATGTTTTATTCGTTAATAGTAAAAACCTTTTTTGTATACCTATAAGAATCTATCAGAAAGGTCCGAAAGGATATATCCAATTACGAATTTGGGTTGAATATTTGTTGGAAGATACCTACTTAATACGAAAAAACCTAGTTCACACGATTTGATATAAGTTGATCAACTTTTCTTTGAAAGTGATTTATTATTATTCGATTTCTTTCACAAATTAGTAAATGCGACCATATTCTTGACATCTCTTATATTTTAATCAACCAGATTCTATTGTGGTACAGGAATTAGAGTAGAATAGTTTAAACTAGTTGCATGTAACACATGAGATCCAACTGTCGATGGCGATAGTACCTATGTATAATTGAATAATACGTACCAAACGATAAACACTTAACACACAAATTTATAAACATTTCAAGATATTTTCTATATAAAACATGTAGATATGTATGTTAGGATAGGATAGTATGGAGGTCAGTCTATTTTCCTACCCAGAATATAACAGCATGATGGTATGTATGTATGTTTGGAGATTAAGTATCAAACTATTAAGTTACCTTAGATATTGTGAAGTAATACTTTCTTACAAATTGTATGAAACGATGTAGTTACTTAATTCAAATTTTATAAAAATTGTTAAAAAAGTTTGGGATGTACTACTACAATTTTCATATTTTTTATAGAAAATTAAATTATATAATTGTTGTGTTTCGGTTTTTTTCGATATTTTTAAAAACTTTGGAAATATATGCATATAACACATAAAAAAATTGTAATAAAATTTGGGATTTTGTATGTCTATATTTATAACAATTTTTTAATTTTTTTTTTTAGCGTTCTAGCTCTTATGGTTTTTGAGATACATGAAAAAATAAAGTAAAAATTCAAAGTAATAATTGAAAAAAATCAATATTTTGAGTATAACATAATAGTTTTGTAGGCCTATAATTTTCTATATTTTCTGAAATATTAGGTTCTGTGCATTGAACGAATATTCAGAAGTTATAAGAGGGGACAGCCACACGAAATATTCTACTCCGAATTCTGAGAAAATCCTTATATGGAACATGTATACCTACTGTGAAGCCTCTAAGTTGGTGTTATTGGCATCAAAGTTGAAAAAAACATGAAAAATATAGACCTGGCATATATAAATCACGCTTGGCTTGATACTTTGTCGATATGTTAAGAGAAATAAAGTGAAAAAATCCACAGTTGGATAATACTTTTAAAAATATATTTAAAGACAAAAGAAAATACACCAAGAAAGAAATAAAAATAAGTAAAAAAAAATTTTCAAAGAAAAATTCCATAATCGTAATTGTATACATTAAGTACCTACTCGTAGTATTTTCATGGATTCGTATGGATTGTTACACAAATTTTATCAGCTTTAACTTTTGTCAGTTGATCAACGAAAGTTGACCAATCAAAATTGATTCTTGTGTACCTGGCATGGATGATGAAATAAAAAAACAGAAACTCTGTACGTAGTTTTGTCAATTTATGGTCGAATTTTTACATCGAAATTAGTATGAGTAAAAATATAAATTGAACATCATTTTGCGGGTAACTTGGAGGAACGTTTCAGAGATAATTAAATTGGGAGGTTTTCAAAGAATTGACTGTATTATTGGGTTAACCAAATGGAATGCGGATAACAAGGGAGGAAAAGTAACCAAATTATTGGCAAAACCAATTTGCAATACATTTATTACTAATTCAAGTACTTATAGAGAAATGTTTTTGTCTTATTCTTGGACTTTTATTTCCTGGTACCGAATTCTGAAAAAAAGACCAACTTATGTTTTGTATCCTATATTTATGTTCAATTTTTGAAGCATACAAAGTTTAAAGACGTTACTTTTAAAAATAAAAAAAATAATGGCATGTGAAACAAAGAATGAAAGATATTGTAGTTTAGAAAGATAGCCGTACAATTTCATGTTTATGAAATTGTACGTCATGAAGTATTTTCAAAATATTTAATTGTTGACAATGAAATAAGTTAAGGTTATTATTTATAATTCGATATGTTTATTTGTTATATTTAATTATGTCATGTAAATGTACTAGATTTTCTTTATATATATAATTCTTCTATACGTGTGTATGTTACTGAACTCTTCCTAAACGGCTGAACCGATTTTGATGAAATTTTTTGTGTGCTTTTGTGTGAGTCTCTGAATATATTAGATTGACAAAATGGAATTTTAAACAAAAATTTAATAAAAGAAAAATAAAGAAAAACATTATTTTTTATAACCATAAATTATAATAATAGGTATCGCGAATGTCAAATTGGCAATGTTTAGTTTTTTCCATCTAACAATACTAAGAAATCTGTCATTTACGTCGTAGTTTGGCTTTTTTGACATTTTAAAGTTCTTTTCGCTCTGTTTCGGCATTGTTCAATTTCAATGATATACCTACATGTGCATGGAATTTTGACTTCTGTTCACTGTTTTGTTATAATTATTCATATTTGAATTCGTTCATTTCCGTTTCCAGACCTAATATGTTGTATTGCATATATAATATATACGAAATGACAATCAAACTAACCTCGAAGTTTTTTAGCGGCTCATCGAACAAGAAAATGTAAGTTTGCTCAGCGAATAATAACATCCATATGATTCAAATATATGTTACATATATTTTTTGTTTCACAAATAGTTCGAAAGGACATCGTCTGTCGGGTCCACTAGTACTTTTATAATATTTATTTAACAATTCACTTTGAAAACCACGAATGATTCTTTCCCACGACAGATGGCAACTGAGAAAGTCAGCCGTCAAAAGCGACATAGTAAAAATATTTTAAAAACCTGCTTTTAATAAAGAAAAATATAATAAATTAAGAACATAATATACCTACATATTTTATTCAGTAATACGAAGAGTACGTTCAATAATACAAATCAATATTGCTGAGAAATGAAATCAAAGTCTCTAAACTATATGTTAAACATGTCCGATAAAATATAAAATATTTTGTTTTATCATTACCCGAGATTTGTTGTAATAAAGAATGGTGTCGTTTTTATTGTGGAGAGAAACAAATCCAAGACTAGCACACTAAAGATAATAATCATTCACTATGTCCTCAAAAACTGTGAATCCTTTTGGGAGACCATAAAGCTTCGGGATAATCAGAATAAAATTTGACCCGAGGCGGAGAAGGTACAGACCTTTCAAGTCTTAAAATAATTGACAGATTTGTATAAACCCTACTTCAACCTCTTTCTTTCATACAAACATCTCCCTTTAAATGTTTTTTCTCTTTTTTGCTAATAAAAAAGTACCCTTCAAATAAACCGTAAATACATAATATACTAAACATTTTGGATACATACTACTTGCATGTAACACATGAGATCCAACTGTCGATGGCGATAGTATGCATAGTTGAAAAATACGTACCAAACTATAAACACAAATTAATACATATTTTAAGATATTTTGTTTTCTATATAAAACATGTTGGTATATATGTCAGGATAGGATAGTATGGAGGTCAGTCATTTTTTCCTACCCAGAATATGAAAACAGCATGATGTATGTTTGTAGATTAAGTAGCTATCAAACTATTGAGTGAGATATTGTGTAGTGTTTACTGCCTTACAAATTGTATGAAACGATATCGTCACTATATTTGTCTATATTTATACCAATTTACAGGGTCCTAGCTTATATGGTTTTTGAGATATATGGAAAAATAAAGTAAATATTCAAAAGTAGATAACCCCTGACTGAAACAAAAATTCAAAATTCTGAATATAAAAGTTTTGTAGGCCTATAACTATCTATATATTCTGAAATTTTGAACTCTGTGAATTGAGCGGATCAAGTTATAAGGGTCAGACGGACACACAACACAGACACACTAAATGTTCTAGTCCGAATTCTGAGTAAATCCATATACGGAATATATATACTGCGAAATAAATTCTCTTGAACAAATCGACAGTTGTATTACATACATATGTAAACAAGTATTTTAAATTATATTAGTTGATTAGAAATGATTGCAGCAGAATTTGGCGAATTCAGTAACAAATTAATAGTTTTATTTATTCAATACCGGCTTCCTAGGTTCGATTCCTAGGGTATAAAGGAAACAAACTCAATCTACTCATACTTCCTGATTTGCGATAAATACCAATACTTGTGTAGCAGACTAGTGGTTTATTAAAAATATCTACTTTCAAAAACTCTGGTTAGTTGGATGAATTTAAGCGCAATCGTATTAATCGAAATAACGCAATCGTATTGCCAACCTCGACGTATGCAAGTGAAACCTGGACATGGCAGAAGTATCACGAAAACAGTATAAATGCAGTTGAAATGAGATCGCTAAGATCAATTTGTAATCCTCATTTTGCCCTTGGTGCTCATGTGTTTGTTATGAATGAGGATCTACAAAACGTCTACAAAATGAGGATCTACAAAACATGCGTCAGACCTATCCTAACATACGTCATTGAATCCAGAGCTGATACGGTCCGTACCAAACAACTTTTGCGCACCAGCAAAATGAAAATACTGCGATGCATAGCTGGCAAAAGTCTTCGTGATAGAGTCAGAAATACAGAAATCTGAAGACATCGTAATTATCGTAATAAGGCAGAAATTTGAGGACATCGTAAGATGGGGGCGTCAAAGACGAAGGTACTGGAACGAACACGTCAGCCGCATGTCCGAAGATAGAATCCCAAAGATACCACGAGCAACGTACCGGATGGGTCTCGACCACGAGAACGCCCACCAAAAAGATGGCGAGATAGTTGGCAGTCCACATCAAAGAAGGCTGAAAATGCAGCATAAAACAGGCCCTGGGCCTAATGAAAGAACAACAAGAAGAAGAATTTGTAATAGAACGATGTATGACAGAGTACGAAACGAGGACACAAGGAAATAATGTAAAATGAAGAAAGATTTAATGAATAAAATGAAAGTTAACGCATTGAGATGGTTTGGCCATATGGGAAGAACGAATGAGGAACGCATGACGAAGAAAATATACGAAGCTGACAGGAACGGAATAAGAGGTCGGGGGCGCCCAAGAAAAGGATGGCACGTCTATGTGAACGATATTCTGAAAGACGTAAATGTAAGAAGTGTGAACAACAAACGAACATGTATGAGACGATGCATAAATGTGTGTCAAGATAGGAAAATGTGGCTGTCGGTTCTCTCTGCCAACGTCGTGCGAATGTTGTACGAAAGTATCCTAAATTATTTTGAGTTATTATTATAATTGTAATTCTCTTATATCTTGGTTAATAGGCTTCATATAATTTCGACGTACGAATTGCCAAGACAAACTAAATCATGGATTATTGGATTTTCATACGAATAGTTTCATTAAATATTAAAAATATAAGTTGATTAAATTGAATAGAAGTTCCAAGAAAAAATATACAAAATGAATATAAGACGTTAAATTCTCTCTGGCTGGCTCGTCAGAAAATAGGATATAGTCTTCTGAAAATCCTTATGCAAATGAAGTCTGTGCAGAAGCAATGAAAAAATATTATACAATACCTACACAGCTGCAATATGAGAAACGAACACTTTTCGAAGTGGGAAGCATTGGAATGATAATGAGAAATAAGGAAGTATGATTAAAGTTTAGTCAGCGGGAGTCTGTGGAACTGGTTTTAGAGAAAGACAGCGAGCGAACTTTCAAAAACAATATTATGTATGTCATTAAAATAAGAAATATAATAATGTTTCATACTTTTATTTCTCTTGAAATAATATATTAGTCCTGGAGCATGAATATATGACAATTTCTTTAAGGAAACACAAAATTCACAAATAACTACTTATACAAATATTAAATGAGCTTTTGATAAGGAAAGTATAAGACCTTCGTGTTATGAACTGGTGAAAAATACAGATTTGTCAATGATTAAAAATTAAGTAATTACTTTTAAATCAAAAAACTTGACAGTTAAATAAATAAAGGAAAAAAAGAACATTCCAGGACATTCCTTCGGGCTAGTGCAGTCTAAACATCTTTATGAGATTGACCGAGAATCTGACTCTTATTGACAGTCGATCGAATTATGTATATTTATTTCCAGGTTCTTTTGACAAACCTACTAGACGGAGTGACTTATCAGAAGCACGGAAAGACCTACATATATCTTAAAATAAATAACAACCTCCACTCGATTAATACTTACAGTAAACCTTCGATTCACACGAACCAGTTGCTTCTCGACCTATTTTATCAACACAGCAGCCCGGCTGTGGAACGATCTTCCGATTGCTGTATTTCCATCTTCTTCAAACCCAAGTCTTTTCAAAACCCGAATATTAATTAATTTATTTATTTTCCAGAGCAGATTGCAAACCCTCCCCAACACTACTTAGTGTGCTTCTTCGGAAGAGTATAATCCTAATAGCTGGTGTCTACTACGTATAGCTATGTTAATAAAAAACTTGGATTTGAGAAATAAATAAATGATAAAATAGGCTTTGGTGTTGGAAAAATGTCTACTCATCAAATTCAACACAAAGGTGAAAAGTATTAAATGTACCAATAGTTTTTTTTGAAGTGTTACATTCAATAGGTTGTAAATTTGAAACTATGCTATATACAAGACTACTATTGTCATATCGAGTTCACATTTATGAGATTTGTTTGAAGGGTCAGCTATAATCGACAATAAGAAACGAAATCCCTACGTAAAAACGCGTGAAAGTATCTCTTCCAAACTGCCCCAACGGATCTGATGGAATGTAGGTATTATAGATAGATACAATGAGAGTTGAAAGCATAGAAATGAAGGAAGGAAGGTTGACCTCCGAACATAAAAAGTTAGATTTAAACATTACGTATTCCGTCGAAGGAGAAATGTATTTCCCTGAAAGCGTCATTACGATCCAATATCTGGCCCTGGTCTGGGGTCTATGGTATTACACTGAATGGTGAATCTGAATATTATATTATCATTTCGTTTATTGTTATACCGAAATTTTGTTATCGATTTGGCTAATGGGCTTGAATTCCACGCATGTGAATTATTGCGGCTAAAGTACCTACGCCCATTTATTTATCGTCAAAAGAAAACGAATAATATCGTCGAGTGAAAGGGAATTGGATAGGTATTAAGTATAATAAATTGCCTTTAAGTGATTTTATAACGCTTAAACAAAATCCACAGTCATGTAGTTAAATTAATAATGTGGTTTGATTGAGAATCGAAGAAAACCTATATAGGTGATGCAAGGAGAATAATCATGTAAAGTAATGATTTAGGTATTTGAAATATATTTTAACAACAGTCTTAAGTAATTTACTCAATGTATCAATGTTCTGAACTCTACGTGTGTCAGTGGCTAATTTATTTATTAAGTTTAATTGACTCTGTCCAATTCCTTTAACGAATCAGTACTCAGATTGAGATTATAATATGTCCTCCGCATTTTTTGACACATCTCTTGAACGCAGGTAGTGTGCAATGGAGTCAAGTCGTTTAGAGTTATGAAGATCATCAATCATACATCAAAATCTATTCGTTTTGGTCACTTGAATCAGTGTTGTTCTATAATTCATGATAAAAACATGTTATTTTTTTATAATGTTAGTTAAAACCTATAGGCATTTGTATATTCCTTAATAAGAAATGCAGAATTATTTAATTCCATAACTACATAATGTACTCGTATATTGATATAGAAAATTTCCCATTTATAAGTATTTAAATAAACCAAAATTTAGTTTAGTGAATTCATTTAAGCGTTGTAATTTTATATCAAAAATCTGAAGCAAAAGTTGATTGTGTATTACATGGTGGCTTAACCTTTTATCTTTATTAATTATCACGATAGATAACTAAACAATTGTTGGATTCTCTGCAACTGTTGTCAAACATACTCAATTTAATAATAGGTATGATTCTGTAGTCAAGAATAATTCGTTCTACGAAAATTTAAATATCAATTTGGATAAGATAAAATTGTCACGGGTTTCGAATTTTCCACTAATCCACCGGTTCGCTTTGAGAGGAGTTCCCGTAAAATCTTTTGATCAAAGTAAAACGAAGGTAGGTACTTACTCGGAAAATCTTCGTTAAGTTAAATTGTCAATATATTTAATGGTCACTACCGCCACGGGCTCTTTTCCTCGGGATGCAGCCACCAGCCACCACTGTGACCTCAAAACGAAGTCGATTTTATTAAAGAACCAGGAAATGTTTTTGTAGCTCTTCAACGTAATTGTTCTAAAAGTGGTGAAATACATTTTAAGAGAAATAAGAAATTCATTTGTAAATTTACTTTAAAAAGCAACTATAGAAAGTATAGGTATTCAATAATTCATTTCATTTCACGTATTAGTGTTATTTACAATCACGAAATAAGGAAAAACTTACTAGATGTTTGTTATTGATAGTAATTACATAATTAATATAAAATCTACAAACAAATATTACTTTTGATATCTGTTAATCAATCAATTTAAAGTTGATTCAATCCCCAGCAGAGGAGAAATTAATATAAATTCATTTCTCACGCAAATATTTCTTTTTTGGGCTGGAAACACTGGTTAATAGGGAGAAATTGCTATACGGCAATAAACTCGCCACTTGCGCAGGGTGCAAGGGTTTCTTCGTTACCTCATAGATGACAATAGTATAATTTCATATTATTCAGATGAAATTATTCAAATATATAGAACTTTCAAAAATAACATCGATAAGGGAACTCAAGAAAGGCATAATTGGTGAACGTTTATAAGGACTTAATAAACTAACTTCTTAATAGATGGCGTTAAAAAAAGGTTTCTTCGTTACTTCACAGATGGCAATAGTAGTAATGTGCTATTTTCAGGTGATCTGTTACTCATCATTTAAATATATAGAACTTTCAAAAATTGCATTGATAAGGGAACTCAATAAGAAAACATAATTGGTGAACGTTGCGCAAGCGCATAAAGTGATCACGTAAACCAGCCGATGAAAGGTCGTAAGCCCTGTAGGTGCCTGAGTTCCTGATTCTTCTATAATATCCCAACTTCGTATCTATTGAGATGTTATTGTCATTAAAAAATGAAGTTTTTATTATTATTATCAATATGTCTAGGAAAAGTTCTTCTAATATATTGTGTTTGTTATTGGTTTTTACTATATTGGATATATTTTTTTCAATTATTATATAGGTTCATTGATTTATTAAGACATACCATCTTGGAATAACCCAAAATCAGATGTGCATAACCACACACAAGTCTTGTATCACCTAAAATGGCAACATTCAGAATGGGAGGTGAACCTCATTGCATGAATATATATGCATATATAGGTTTCACGTCAACTCTCCTTCGTCCAGCAATGGACACAAGTCTCCCCCTGAGACCTCTACAGCTGTCTATCTTGTGCAGACCGCATCCAATCGCCTCATATCGTCAGACTACCTTGATTGAAGTCTTCCAACAATTCTTCTGCCCGTTCTAGGTCACCATTCCAGCACTATTTTGGTCAGAACATGACGGGCACAGATTACAGTTTTAAAATGATTTTTGTTCTGTTTTATATAACGTTTAATTTTTTTTAAAAACATTTACATTTTTTGCACTCCTCGCAATTTTATTCAGCTAACCAGTGTTTCCAACCCTGAAAAGTGAAATTTGCGAGATAAATGTTTTTTTAAATAAATAACTTGTTCCAGCGATATTATTTGAGAACCCCACTTGCACAAAATACTTAAGCTCAGGCAGTCCATAATATACGAGTTTATTATCAATCTTGCTGATTCTTGAATCTTGTTGGATATCGAATGATGGTTAAATTTAAATACTTTGGGGGTATATTAATTTATTTATTAATATCAGAAGGATTGTATTGCAAAGGTGCGTGTTCATATACCTCCAAGTATGATATTGCTTATGTCAGCTAAATAAATAAATTAACACTTCCTTGCACCCTGCGCAAGTGGCGAGTTTATTGCCAAATGGCAATTTCTTCCAACTAACCAGTGTTTCCAGCCCAGAGAAGCAATATTTGCGAGAGAAATGAATTTAAATAAATTTCTCCTCTGCTGGGAATCGAACCCAGGACGCCCGCACAGAAACCGAACGGCTTACCAACTGTGCAATTACATAAATAAAAATCTCATTAATATGAAAATTTGTAGATACCATAGTATTTCAATGGATATTGTGAATATTTTCTTGAAAGTGACTAGCTCCAAGTATGATATTTCTTATGTCGGCTAAATAAATAATTGATAATACATAATTTTACTGTGATGAAGGGTTTCAATCAAATTACTGCTTACATGATCAACACTGGTTTATTCGTAACAATTGAAAATATAATATAAAAAATAACTTGATAAATTTGTGATGTCGAGGGTCGTAACTAATGGGTAAAAATTAAACCTGACTCTAATGTATTCAACGATCAACACACGAATAATCTGTAGGTATATTGGCTTGAATCAACAGCGGTGCGCTGCGATTCGTCGATCTTCGTAAATCTTCGGAAGCATTCAAGAATCCCGGGCCGTACATGTTGCAGTCCACCAGGCGCTGCCACAATACCTTTGAATTCCCGCCAAAATCCTTCTCTAAACCGTAAAACGGATGACCCATAGGAAATTTCGCAATATTATTCATTCGACATATATCAAGATTCATTTGTCGCTGAAAAACATAGTATCGTTTCGTCGATCAAATACCTATATGTTTCATCATAATCGTTGAATTGTTATTTGTGAGAGCTGAGGAGATTCATCGAATGACGAGTTTGAAGGTTAGTACCGCTTCCTTGTTCGAATCACGTCCGAAACGTTTTACAAAGGAGCCAGTTCAATTTAAAATTTAAATTTACAGTCCATTACTCTAAGCCCGAGTTGCAATCCGCAATTCGGCGTTAGCAAATATGTGCAGAGGCGTGGGAAAATATCGCTTTCTATTATAATGAGCGGAAATTTACCATTTAAATAAATTATATGTTGGTTTTTAAATTCACCGTCACGTAAGAAAGATGGGATCGTGTGTCGACTAACACAACCTATTCTAATAATATAAAATAATCCCAGTGCAATGCTTATCTGGGGGTTTTACTTTATTGTTCTAATATATCGCTGTCGAGTGAACTATGATACAATCGGTAAGTATGTACTATACATAATATGTTGGTACCTACTAACATATAACATACCCACCTTACTTTATGTTTGGGAAATACTTGCTTTTTACAATGATCGATTTATTCATTTCGGATATTCAACATATATATCATCACGCCATTTACCTGTTATTGAGGTAGGCAGAACTAGAGACTAAAATATGTTAATACCTATTTTCAACAATCAGTAGGTACCCATTTCGTCATTAAATCGTGCACAAAATCATTTTTTATTTCATCACAGAATATCCCAGAATGTTGTGTACCCAGCGACATATGTGCGGGTCTGAATAATCTTATAAATGGAAGCTCGAAACATGCGTGTATTTCCACACACCTGTCAGTCTCACCTAAAAAGGCAACATTCAGAGTAGGTGACGAATTTCATGTGAGATGTTATTTTGTTTCTCGTATTTCGATTACACGGTTGGTTTTAATGGGACACACGAGAACGATGATAATGATTAAAATAGTGGAAAATCTATTCTAAGCCGGTATTTTGATAAGATGAATAAGACAGTATTTTGTCAATACCTTAATTCTAATATCAGTACATTATCATCTGCATACATCAAATTAGGTACTAATTCAGTCCCATATCTAAATTCAAAGGTTGTCAATTTAATAAAATGAGTAACTATTAACCAAATTCTCCCAAAAATCTCCAAATTGCGAAAGTATAAAGTCCCGATTCCCCACGAATTCCCACATAATTATAATCTCAAGGAAAATATAAGGCTTCATAAAAAATAACAATATTTACACTTTCAACACTTAACACTTTACCCCGGTAACTCTTCGCATCATCATAATATCCATCAAGGCCAGGTAGGGTAAAATCCAGCATAGTGTGAACTAGCCATTCGTCATTAATTTTTGTGTTCGCATAAAGTTATCAAACACTATAAATCCTCTCAGCACAGGCGTCAGTGTTTTAACTTAGATTTGTTGAGCTTTTGAAGGATTCACAATAGATATAGTAGAAATAAGAAGGATCTCTGAAATCAAATCTTTTAACAATGTCCGACGTTGATTCATTATAAAAATCTTGGCCCATTTTAAATTTATAGACGTTTTAACGACAAATGGTAAAATGCTAGAATTCCCACAAAAAGTCGATCCCCACAAAATCCCCAATCGAGTTGAGATTCCCCGTAATTAGGGGAATTCCTCACAAATTGGTAACGCTTCTAGTAACTATACA
This sequence comes from Molanna angustata, assembly GCA_963576475.1. Classification (NCBI taxonomy): domain Eukaryota; kingdom Metazoa; phylum Arthropoda; class Insecta; order Trichoptera; family Molannidae; genus Molanna; species Molanna angustata. Next base: position 15,125,191 of record OY754977.1, on the reverse strand, counting down.
TATAGGCTAAAAATCAAAAAAAGACGTGTAGTTCAGATGGGTGACATCTGTGCGAGAACACTGTCACCTCATTTATAAAGACTGTTGCATTTATTGTTTATAAATAAACCAACTTCTTAATAGATGGCGTTAAAAAAGGTTTCTTCGTTACTTCACAGATGACAATAGTAATAATGTGCTATTTTCAAGTGATCTGCTACTCATGATTAAAATATATAGAACTTTCAAAAATTGTATTGATAAGGGAACTCAATAAGAATACATAATTGATAAACATTGCACAAGCGCATAAAGTGATCACGTAAACCTGTGGTGCCTTAAGTTCCTGGTTCTTCTATAATATTCCAGCTTCGTCTCTATTGAGATGTTAAAAAGTTTGTCAAAAAAAATAGTTTTTCTTATTTATTCCCATTATCAAAACGGCCTAAATAGGAAAAAATAGTACAAAATTATGGGTTCTATAGTATAAACGCTGCCGTAATCGCTAAAATTAATACTTCAAAAAGAGTTCCATTGATTTACATAGATACTAGAATAAAAAAAATGAATGAAATACGTCATTTGGTTCATAGAATTGTATAAAGTGGGAAATCTTTTCAAAGAATTATCTTTGGAACAAAAAAAATAGCTCTTAAAATAATATTTCGACTTGTTTACACAAGGCAGAAATACAAAATGTTTTATAATATACAAAAATTTAATTCAGAAATAGTCTCGTCCTACGTTCACTGTCGACATTTTAAGCAAAAAAACCGGGAGACATTTGTTTAACTAAAAAAACGGGTTGTTCTTGGTTAAATTATTTAAACGAAAAAAAAGGTATTTTTCGCTCCCCCGGAAACGAGCCAACTGTAGGATATTATGAATAAAATGTGATTAGATGAATAAGAGAATTCATTAAAAAGTTGCGACAAAAGGCACAATGAAAAAATGGGAAAAAAAACGCATAAATGAAGTAAAAGTTGCGAAATATGACGGCTCTATACCTATTATATATCAGGTCTAGAATTAATGGGTGTATTTATTTTGTTAAGTCAAAGAATTTTTAAACATTTCGTACTAATTAAATCTTATTGAATGTTTAATTTGTAGAAGGGGACACACGCTTCGTAAAATTTTAAAAGGTTCTTAAATTTCGTAATCAAGTGCTGAATATTTAATCTGACGTAAAAGCTTGCTACTGCTGCTGCCGAGCCTCGAAAAATGGATGAATTAAAAATCCAGTCGGTTTGGCAGCGAAGTGATACATTTTCATAAATTAAAGACTAATTTCTTGCAAGTACAACTATTTCACCAGCAAGAGCGCAGAACGATGATGAGATAGGACGAGTTAATTGAAATTTTCATACCGCCTAAAATCTTGTACCTACGTCATAACTGTTAAAATATTTACCTGCTCGGTTTTTATAAACTCCATTATAAAGTTAATATCTGTGAACCGCATAAAAAAGTCGTTATTATTTTTATACCTGTAATTTGTTCGAAACAACGTTGAAACGACTTTTGTTTATTTTAGAATCTCTTTCTACTATCATGCGACATAAAATTTGGATTTTCTCAACATATTTCTCTACTTTGACACGAATACATGAAACGGACATAACATTTTCCAAGATTTTTATTATTTTTATTTCACGAACTATCTCAGCGAATTGTGACAAAGAATATCGTGTTAACTACAAGTTATAAGTTAGTGTCTATATTATCTAAAATTCCACGAAATAATTCACAAGCAATAGATAAGTGGATCCAAGGCCGTAGCCTCTTTTTTCTTATTTGCATGAAAAAAATAATTATTGAAATATATTTAATAATTAAGGATTTTTATCACATTTTTTTTAGCGTGACACTGCGTCAGGTATACTGGTACATGCTCGCACATACATTAGATTTCTAGATGTTATTCCAGGACGCGTGAGACACACACACACACACACACACACACACACACACACACACACACACACACTAACACTATCATTGCTTTATTACTTAAGAAGATGACTGTGCTTTATGCTCGCTTGGTACTCACACGGGGATACGCTCGCGGAGCGACTTGTTTCTACTGTTTCACTAAGCTAAACCCCCCCCGAAATTATTTTCTGGCTATGGCCTTGAATGGATCTATGGAATGCTATACTGGATTCTGCCAAATCGGTCTATTAAGTTGTAACAATTATAAAAACAAAATATAATGAAACAAATAGGAATCATTTTTTCATCAAGATACCTAAAATATCAAAAGATTAATTTCAGGCAGTCCATATTATGTACTATCAATCCTGTTGATTCCTAAATATGGACATAATAATGACCTTATTTTCAAACGCAATAGGCCCTTATTGTATTCATTTGGTCCAAATGTACTCGAAAATTAATGTTTAGTTCATTTAGAGCACTGCAACCCGTGCCGACTTGCGATGCAAACATGTCCATATAAGTTGTAGGCGCGTTACGAGCAACACATCTACGTTTTATTTGGAGTTTGCTATCGGTTCAGTAATTAGCGCACATATTTTTATTATCGAAGATGTCATTGGAACTAAAGAGTAATATAAAGTGTATTTTCTTAATAAATGAGGAAAATCACCAAATAACGAGTGCGAAATTACCGTTTAATCAGCAAGTTTTCGTAGTTGTGTTTTCCAACATTTGCGAAGTTAAATTGTCTGTTTGTGAATTTAACTTCGCAAGGTGCATTTGGTACATAATATATCATTGTATTAAAATAACTTTCAATTTACACATTATTCTGATAATATTTTTGATAATAAGACGACCAAGTTGCGTAAAAAATATGCCTCTCACAAAATTCATCTTGCCGTCAGTCGTTCAAAATTCCAGTCCTGGATATTCTGTCAAAAATGTAGAAAAAAGTAATCATTATTATCTGTTAGATGTTTGATAATTACGTACAAAGTTAACAGAAACTTTTCTTTTTTACCCCTTAGCCTTGTACAATACGAAATTAATTTCATGTTAATTTTTCATCGGTACTCCTTTACATTTTGTTAAAATAATTTTTAAAAACTTTCTCCAGTACCAATAAACGTGAATGTTCTTGTTCAACCTCATCGGCCCGCAAACTCAACTTTTCAACTCATTTTTATGTCTTTCTCCACCAACAATGTTTTAATTATTTTAATTCCATCTCGAGCAATATTAATAAATCACCACCAAATTTTGTGGGGATAATTTTATTTAAAAAGGCGTTTAATCTTGTAAATTTTACTTTCATCTTAAAAGTGAAGTCATTTTTTAATTTCAAATTATATTTAACTCGGGCTGTCTCGTAAAAACAGGGATTATAGAAACAATTTAATTAGACTGGAAGACAAAATGTCGATAAGTATAAAAGTCATAGTATTATGTAATCTGAACGACTTATTTAAAAATATCTGAACCGTCAATAAGACTTTTCATAGAATGGCGCAAGAGAGATGTTTTATCTTCGATCTTCACAAAATCGAGCTCATTTTTATAGAACTCTCCAAGTCTTTAATGTATTTTGTCCAAAGTACTAAGTAATATATATATATATACATACATACAATCTTTCAATTGATCAATTAAACATATTATCTATAAATACTAGGCACAAAATACACTGACAGAGATTTCTTAGATGGAACCTATTTTTCCTGAGGTTTATGATACCTACTTTCAGTAAATACCGAACCGCGGGCTCAACCCCATTTAGTCCAGTACTCCTGAAGGGAATGCAGTCAAAGGTAGATAGATACTCGAATAGCATCCTATTGTGACGTGCTAATGATCAATTCTGAAGATTGAAAAGGGTCACCAGGACAGATTCTGTCCACTAAGTGAAGTGAAGCTTTATTTAGTTTGAATTTACAATTGATCTTGACCAAACAAGTCACAGTCGACGTATTCGCAGAGGGTGATTTACTAATGATTTGGGTGGATGTGTTGAGCTTTGTTTACTAACGGTCTGTTTTTTGTACCAACTATTTATTAGTTTTTTTAAGTTTCAGGTCATGAGAGAAATTGAATATTTTCAAATATATTTTTTTAATTGCATATACGCAATTTTTTTTAATTGCATATACGCAATTTTTAAATTAATACGGATTTTTTCTATATATCGGGAGTCAAAGGATATTTTTACTGACAATAACATCTCAATATTAGATGGGTCGTGTAGCGAGCGGTACGCTCGCTACGTATTTAAATAATCATCTTTTCAAATTTAAATTTCGCGGCGGTAATTACGTCTTGAACTAGTTCAAGGTCTCGCGGAAGACGCAGCTGTGTCACAAGCGGCCCGCCCCGCTCCCCTCGAACACCTACCGTCTCCCCCCCGTCAACTTCCGCCAGCCAGTCGGCGTCTGTTACAACGATCTTAAAGCAACGCGGTGTTGTTTCGTCCGGAATTAATTAGCGAATTTCAGTCAATTCGTTGTGTTTTATGCCTGAAATCGATGTAAGGCATTGTAACTAAACAGAGAATGTTGTTATAAACTAGTTATCTAAAAATCCGAGTCGGATCTCTGAGTATACCGCCTTACGCGTGATGGAGGCGTATAAACAACATCGCAACACATACTTCGGTTCGGTTTTTAATTTTATTAATTTTTCAAAGTGACCTCGCGTAGGTGTGTGAATGCATAACGAAGTGTTAAAGTCTCAATCTGCTGCGTATGAGCAATAGCTTTTGAATATATGGGCGCAAGACATACTTAGTGACAGTTTTTTTTAATTTTATTAATTTTTCAAAGAGACCTCGCGTAGGTGTGTGAATGCACAACGAAGTGTTAAAATCTCAATCTGCTGCGTATGAGCAATACCCTTTGAATATAGGGTCGCAAGACATACTTGGTGACAGTTTTTTTAATTTTATTAATTTTTAAAGTGACCTCGCGTTGTCGTGTGAATACATAAAGAAATGTTAACACCTCAATCTGCTGCGTACGAGCTGTACCTTTTGAATAAATGGTCGCAAGTCATACTTCGAGACAGTTTTTTAAGTTCATTAATTTTCAAAGTGATTTCGCGTAGTTGTATGATCACATAACGAAGTGTTAACATCTCAATCTGCTGCGTATGAGCAATACCTTTTGAATAAATGGTAGCAAGCCATACTTCGTGACTGTTTTTTAAGTTCATTAATTTTCAAAGTGACTTCGCGTAGTTGTATGAACACATAACGAAGTGTTAACATCTCAATCTGTTGCTAATTTATCAAAATACTAATTTATTAATTTTTAAAGTGACCTCGCGTTGTCGTGTGAATACATAAAGAAATGTTAACACCTCAATCTGCTGCGTACGAGCTGTACCTTTTGAATAAATGGTCGCAAGTCATACTTCGAGACAGTTTTTTAAGTTCATTAATTTTCAAAGTGATTTCGCGTAGTTGTATGATCACATAACGAAGTGTTAACATCTCAATCTGCTGCGTATGAGCAATACCTTTTGAATAAATGGTAGCAAGCCATACTTCGTGACTGTTTTTTAAGTTCATTAATTTTCAAAGTGACTTCGCGTAGTTGTATGAACACATAACGAAGTGTTAACATCTCAATCTGTTGCGTACGAGCTGTACCTTTTGAATAAATGGTCGCAAGTCATACTTCGAGACAGTTTTTTAAGTTCATTAATTTTCAAAGTGATTTCGCGTAGTTGTATGAACACATAACGAAGTGTTAACATCTCAATCTGCTGCGTATGAGCAATACCTTTTGAATAAATGGTAGCAAGCCATACTTCGTGACTGTTTTTCAATTTCATTAATTTTCAAAGTGACTTCGCGTAGTTGTATGAACACATAACGAAGTGTTAACATCTCAATCTGCTGCGTATGAGCAATACCTTTTGAATAAATAGTAGCAAGCCATACTTCGTGACTGTTTTTCAATTTCATTAATTTTCAAAGTGACTTCGCGTAGTTGTATGAACACATAACGAAGTGTTAACATCTCAATCTGCTGCGTATGAGCAATACCTTTTGAATAAATGGTAGCAAGCCATACTTCGTGACTGTTCTTCAATTTCATTAATTTTCAAAGTGACTTCGCGTAGTTGTATGAACACATAACGAAGTGTTAACATCTCAATCTGTTGCGTACGAGCTGTACCTTTTGAATAAATGGTCGCAAGTCATACTTCGAGACAGTTTTTCAATTTCATTAATTTTCAAAGTGACTTCGCGTAGTTGTATGAACACATAACGAAGTGTTAACATCTCAATCTGCTGCGTATGAGCAATACCTTTTGAATAAATGGTAGCAAGCCATACTTCGTGACTGTTTTTCAATTTCATTAATTTTCAAAGTGACTTCGCGTAGTTGTATGAACACATAACGAAGTGTTAACATCTCAATCTGCTGCGTATGAGCAATACCTTTTGAATAAATGGTAGCAAGCCATACTTCGTGACTGTTTTTCAATTTCATTAATTTTCAAATTGACTTCGCGTAGTGGTATGAACACATAACGAAGTGTTAACATCTCAATCTGCTGCGTATGAGCAATACCTTTTGAATAAATGGTAGCAAGCCATACTTCGTGACAGTTTTTTAATTTCATTAATTTTCCAAGTGACTTGGCGTAGTTGTATGAACACATAGCGAAGTGTTAACACCGCAATCTGATACGTAGGATCATTACCTTTTAAATAAAGGGTCACAAGACTTACTTCGTGACAGTTTTGTAATTTTTATTAATCTTCAAAGTGACTTCGCGTAGTTGTATGAACACATTACGAAGTGTTAACACCTCTGTCTGCCACACGGGATGTATACAACTGACAGTAGGCCAACTACCTTGTTATCACCTCGGATTAGGCTTCTCCCCTTGATGAGAGAAAGTGTGGAACGCCTTCAACATTAGATCGCCCCTGTCGCTTCTCTTCTTCACCTCCATCACGGTTGGAAACATCAGGCCTTGTTGAGTACGTGATAAGGCAATTTCACCCCTCCGTCGGAGTAAAGGTTTGAGATCATTGACTTTCGCACACCCCCTTTACGTGAATCGTCCTTAGAATTACTGATATCGACATACCCTTAGAACTAAGTCTGGTAAACAAATTCCTTAATTACTCAGTGTTGGGCCTTCGGCCTGAAAAATAAATTTAATCTGGAACTGACTTTTGAAATATTCAAATACTTAAGGCTCATATAAATGTACAATAGTGATCACTGTTTATATTAATTAGTTGGCCACCCTAGAAAGTAAGACTATTCTTAATCATCAAACATCACCATCATTACCTCATATCACACTAACCCATATGTACCATTATATGCCTAATTAAATTTTGTCTCTCTTACACAAAAGAATATACAGTTTTGTTCTGGTCACGCTCGCTGTTTCTCAATTATCCACCTGTATTCCCTCTGAGAATCAAAGAAATGCTCTACCGTGTGTCCTAGCCGGACGATAGTGGATCCAGCAGAAGCAAAAGATCTGGTATGGATTTAATTTTATGAATAACAATGAATTGTACTTCATTTTATTACAGTCGGTGGCAGAGCGGTTAGCGCGCTGGGCTAGTAATCCAGTGATCGCGAGTTCGAATCCTGCCTCGACCGATTTCATTCACCTATAGCACAAGCATTTATTTGCTTATTTTAGGGAACGTAGGAAGAGGTATATGTACTTGTTTAACAAGGACATATTCATTTTTTATTTAACAAAAATATTTTCTCAATATCTCATCACTTAGATGGGATAAACATATAGAACATGTCACTAAAAGAACACGTCAGTTGGTATATATATTCAGGAGTATAAGAAATATTGTCGACCATCGAACTATCAAAACTATTTACTACGCACTATGTCAATCCATCATTACTTATGGCATTCTTATTTGGGGCAACTGCGCAAATTCAATATTAAATTCCCTTTACAAGAGTCAAAAACTTGTAATCAAAATTATTTTGTCCCGCCCTATAAGATTCCCTACTCGAAACCTTTTTGAAAACTTCAAAGTCCTAACTCTACATCAACTCTACACTAAATGCCTTATTTGCTACTTTACATTTAAAGACACCGATAAAACACGATCACAACAAACAAGATCTACACGTACGTCATCTCACTTAAACTACCATATACCTCATCCAAACACTAGCCTTGCTCAGCGACACTATTCATATCAAGCTCCCACTATTTACAATACCATCCCAGATTCTATTAAAAATATCAATAACTACCAAAGGTTCAAAAGGGAAATAACCCTATGGATCATCGAATCAAACCCACCACAGTAACTTCTTTCTCATTTCTTTAACTTATTGTTTGTTTACTGTATGTATGTGTGTGTGTGTGTGTGTGTTTGTGTGTGTGTGTGCTGTGTGTGTATTTTATATGGTTCAGTATATTACGTGTGTATGGAGAGTGCCTGTGCATGTATGTTAGGAAGTGTATGATCAATTGTGCTAAATCCACTTTAAAATAATGTTGTTTAACTTACAAAACCAAAGACTGCATCCAATATAACACAGGGATTATCCCTAGCATATTGGAGAGCAAAACCTCTAATTGACAACAAAGCGCAAGAGAGTGTCAATGGTCTGGATGTGTCTGTGTACCCTTCCATTGTCTCTGTCTCAAATATATACATAATATTTTTTTTTATATATACCTTTAATATTGATGTCAAACCTCTTAATGTACAATGTCATGTTTATTATAAATAAAAAAATAAATCATTTGAATATTTTCGATTTAGAAATGTTAATACACGAGCATAAGCATTTTTGCTTATGCATTTATTTGTATAAATAGAAAATTGTCTCGTCTGGTAAAGGATTTTTTACGTAAATTGAGAATGCACATGTTTTTATAACTCTCAATATATAATTGACAATACTTAAATTATACATAATATATAGATGGCGTACGAATGAATGAATGGGTCGAAATAATTTTGAATTTAAGCATGCATCAAAATAGCATACTTTTGAGAGAAAAAAGTGTTTGAAAGTAAATGATATTAAATCAATAGATAGATTTTTAATTATTTATCTATTATTTATTTGTATGTTATTCTGAAGGAGTTTAAATTATTTTGTTCATACATGTTTGTAGACACACACAGAAACAAATTTTTAATATCTTAAGGGGCAGGGTAAGGCAATGTAGGCGAGTCAAATGCAAAATTTGAAACTATTGTATGAGAATGTACGTCATTAAAGATTACAATCGTGTGCGCCCAAGTAAGTGAATTTGAATTGAGCGTTACATAAAATACTATGGTTTATTTGATTTTACAAAAAATGAGAAGATTGTGTGAAAACGTATCGAGCGAATGTTTAGATTTATAAATTATCTATCATTTAAAGAAACATTCATGTTTCTAAGCCTTATAAGTTTTGAGTTATGGATAAAAAATCTGAGAAAACAGGTACTATAAAAAAAATAATGAGGTTCTCAGCAGAATTAAGGAAACCAGGCACCTGTCAAACACCATATCGAAAAGGCGTGCAAATTGGATAGGCCATGTGTTGCGACACGAGGATCTCCTACATATCATCTTGGAGGGAATGGTTGAGGGTACAACTGGCAGAGGGCGTCCCCGCCGGGAGTATTTAGAACAGGTGTGCCGCGACATGCATTGTACCTCTTACACGGAGATGAAAAGAGTCGCTGAAGACCGAGCGGAGTGGAGGAGGAGATGCATCAATTTAATGCTGCCAACCAATCTTCAAGATTGAAAAAAAAGAAGAAGAAGAAGATTTAAAAAAATACTATGAACAAAGTACACAAAATAAAAAAAAGTGTATCGGGCCAATGTATAGACAAATAATGAGAAAATAATATATATTTTTGTTGAAGACGTAACTTTTAAGAGTAAGGCGAAATGAGCTTCCAAAAAGTACCTTGGAGCCTATCCCGTCACCTTAATAGAGACGACGTCGGAATATTATAGGGTAACCAGGAATTCAAGGCACCTACAGGGCTTACAACCTGTCATCGTCTGGTTTACGTGATCACTTTATGCGCATACGCAACGTTCACCAATTATGCCTACTTATTGAGTTCCCTTATCACGGTAATTTCGAAAGTTCTATTTATTTTGATATTGAGAAACTGATCGTTTGAAAATAAGCTGTTTTTACCATCACCATCTATGAAGTTACGAAGAAACCTTTTTGTAACGCCATCTAAAGAGAAATTGTTTTTTTGCATTAATTATGTTGAACAGGTAGGAAATGAATAAGAAAAGTTTTTGTTATGATTAAACTCGATATTTTGAAAAAATATATATACATAAAGTAAG
>OY754977.1:14987442-15109942 GCA_963576475.1 Molanna angustata | reverse complement strand
TTAAGTCTTCTTACATATTGTGTATAGGCGACTGCCATACAAAATGTATGAAGCGATGTCGTCACTAAATTCAATTTTTAAAAAAATTGATAAAAAAAATTGAGATCTTCTACAACAATGTTAATATTTTTTATAGAAAATTAAATTATCTAGTTGGGGTGTTTCGGCTTTTTTCGATAATTGTATAAGTTTTGGAAATATAGGCAGTTAAACTCATAAATTTATCATAAAAAAAATATTTTTCTTAATAAAAAATGTTTGAGAAACACTGGAATTTTTTTGAAAAAATTAATTTAAGATTTTTTTATTTTTCTATGTTTGTACCAATTTTCAGCGTTCTAGCTTTTATGGTTTCTGAGATATATGGAAAAATAAAATAAAAATTCAAAAGTTGATAACCCCTGAATGAAACAAAAATTCAAAATTCTGAGTATTAAATTTTTGTAGGCCTATAACTGTGTATATATTCTGAAATTTTGGGCTCTGTAAATTGAGCGGATCAAAAGTTATAAGGTGGGGACGGACACACACACACACACAGACACACACACACACACACACACACACACACACACACACACACACACACACACACACATAGACACACGAAATGTTCTACTCCGAATTCTGAGTAAATCCGTGTACGGAACATATATGCTGCGAAGCCTCTAAGTTGGTGTTTTTTGACTTCAAAGTTGGAAAAGCCGTGAAAAAAGTAGACCTCTCCATACAATTCTCGCGTATTCTGGCTTGATACATTGTCGATATGTTAAGAGAACAAAGTTCTCCTGAACAAATCGACAGTTGGATAAATCTGCATCAATTACTTTTTGTGCTTTTATGTATGTCTTTGTTTTTAGCATAAATAGGTATCTTTTCAGATAAATTTACCTTCACGAGACTTCCTTTGAGTATTAACAGTTTTTTAAAATACCCGATGAATTCATTTCTAAACTTCGTAGAATCTATTTGATGATGTATGTATGTAAAATGACCAATACAGAAAACAAATATTCCAGCGAAAATTCTCTGGATTTAAATAAAGAGAAAGAGGCAATGTTAAGTGCTGATTCAAATTTTGAAAGCAGAATAAATTATAATATATAATAATAGTAACTTTTATTTAGACGTAAAAAAATATAAAAATTAATACATCTAGTATAAACAAAAAAACAAAAAGTATACATTTTTTTGATAAATTAATAAATTCTGGTACAGGTACAGGGTATGACACTAAATTATTTAAAACAATGTAAAGTATGGAGAAAATTAATAATTTTCAACTATGTGCTCAGCACCTAGCCTACGAAAGGTGGCAAGACTTGTGGTTTGTTTTATTTTTGGTGGCAAACTATTATATATTTTAAGACCCTTATGGTATAAACTATTTTGAGTGCATGTTAATCTCGTTTTTGGAAGTCTAAAATCCTGACATCCTCTCGTAGGGTAGGTGTGAACATTGGAATTGAATAATATATCCCTCTGCATATATTTTGGAAGCATATTATTTTTTAGTTTGAAAATCAAAGTTAATGTGTTGTATATAATGTATTGCTTTACTGTCATTAATTTTAGTTTATTTAACATTAGGTTTATTTTTGTATATCTGTTACATTTTAAAATTGTTCTCATTCCCATATTATGAATAATCTGTAATTTTCTATTTTGAGTTTCATTGCAGAGGAAAAGGACACTAGAACAATAATTTAAATGGGGAATTACAATTGAATTAAAAATTAATCTTGATGTGTGAAAATCTAAGTTATTTCTTATTCTTTTTAAGAAACCAATTTTTTAGCCATTTTTTTCATAATATATTCAAAGTGTTTATCAAATTTCAATTTATCATCCATCAATATACCTAAATATTTCATACATTTGACTTTTTCAATGTTCTCATTATCAATATTTAATGTGAAGTTGTCATTTTGTCCTTGGTCACTTATAATTAGAAACTTGGTTTTGGCCACATTTAATTTTAATTTATTTTCATATAACCATAGTACCACACTATTCAAATCAATTTGAACTTCTTCTATGCCATCACCAAGATTTGATTTCGCTATATATATTAATGTGTCATCTGCGAAGAGTTTTATATCACTGAATTTTAACGTTTTCACTATGTCATTCATATATAAAATAAACAATAATGGGCCCAAAACCGAACCTTGAGGAACTCCTTTATCTATTTGCTGAGGCTCTGATGTTACATCTCCGTATTTGGTTTGCTGTTTCCTTTCTGTTAAATAATCTAAAAACCACTTATTTTCATTTCCACATATTCCAATTCTTTTTAATTTCTTGATAAGTTTATCTCTGTCAATTGTTTCAAAGGCGCGCTTTAAGTCCAAAAATACTGCAATTATGTGCTTTTTTTGATCTTTATATGTTTTCCATTGATCTATAATATAATTTATAGCCGTTTCACATGAAAATTTGTTTCTAAAGCCTGACTGTTGGTTTACTAATATTTGTTTTGCCTCTAGGTATTCCATGACTTGTTCCTTTACAACGTGTTCTAATATTTGTTCGTATTTAGGAAGACAGTTAATAGGTCTAAAGTCATCAAACTTTTTTGGTTGTTCAATTTTAGGAATAGGCGTAATTATTGATGTCTTCCATGTTTTTGGAAATATTCCACTGTTTAATGATTCATTTATTATAGCAACCAATGATTCACCCAACACATCAAGAGAATCTTTGATTATATTTATGGTTATACCATCTTGGGACTCTTTTGATTTCATATTGCTTAGCAACTTTTTTAGGTATGATAGATTAATATTTTTGAATTTGAAATTTACATCCTGGTAACAGGGTACATTTTGTTGATTTTCACTCGTAATTGGTATACTTGCAGCTATATCATCTATGCTCGAGATAAAGTATTTATTGAATTTTTTTGCTATCAGTTCCATCCGATCTTCGGTTCCATCTGGAAACACAACACTTTTTAAGACTTCCTTAGGTTTCCCTTTAATAATTTCTTTCAATGTTAACCACATTTTCTTTGGATCATTTTGTTGTGCTTTTAGTTTTTGTTTATAATATAAACATTTTTGTTGTTTAATTTCTTTGCCGTATGTATTACGCAGTATCTTGTAATTCTTCCATTTTTCTTCCGTTGGTTGCATTTTTGCAGATTGGTATGCATTGTCTCTTTGTTTTCGAAGATTCTGTAGTTGTTTCGTATACCATTTATTAGTATTTTTAAACACAACCTTTCTTAATGGCATAAGATTTGCCACTGCTGACTCTAAGTTTTCAACAAAATTTTCTGCCCTTTCATTAAGTGTAGTTAGATTATTTTTTATTGGCACATTTTTCAATAATTCACAAAGTTTTTGTGAATCATATTGACTCTTGTCTCGAAGCATAAACTCCCTATTTTCGTTCTTTATAGGAACACTATCAAACTTTGTGATTAAAGTCTCATGATCTGAAATTTTTTGTGCATCCACTATATTCACATTCAAGTAGTAATCACTTGATATGATTAAATCAATGATGGTCGATGATGTATTGGATATTCTTGTAGGTTTTGTTACAAGTTGTTTTAATCCTGAATTGTTTATTATGCTTTGTAGTCTGTTGCTATATGTATTATTAATTTTCATGTCTATGTTAAAATCGCCTGCTACGTAAAAAATATTATTTCGATTTTGTGTGTTATAAGTGCACCAGTTTTCAAAGAAGTCCAGAAATTTAGAATGGCTTTGATTGGGTGAATGATACAATACTGCATATTTACCTTTGATAAAGTTATTTTTAATTTGAATTCCTAATATCCATGCATTATTTTTATCAAGTATTTCGTTTGATGTTATTTTGTAAGAAATGTTACTTTTAATTACCATTATAACACCTCCAGTATGTCTACTAAATGAATTACATCTCAATGTTATATATCCATTAAATGTTATTTCATGGTCATTTATATCCTCTGTTACACAAGTTTCACTAAGCATTATGATGTTTGGTTTGTTTTCTTGCAACAGTATTTCAATTTCTTGTAAATGTGCTAACAGACTTGATACATTCAAATAATATATGGTTTGATTTCTTTTGTTTAGCCTAAAAAATCTATTTTTCTTTTCTCTGATTCAATGATTCTTTTGTAGACTTGACATTCCTTACTCCATGCACTATGGTTTTCATTTAACTGTAATGCTAGGCGTTCATTAGTTATTTTACAGTTTATGCACTTAATATGGTCGTCATTTTCTTTACATTCCGATATATCGTGTGCATTAGCACATCTTGAACACGATTTTTTATTTCTGCAGTCTTGAGCTTTATGTCTATAACCATTACAATTAAAGCATCTCAATAGTGAAATATAATGTTGAAAAAGATTTATATACATATAATGTATACCTTCGGGTACTTATATAGTTTCCCGTACATTAATTATGAAATAACTTATAATTTTAAGTTTATTTAAGAATCGTTCTTCTTATGTATATTAACATTTAAATATATACAGTGTAAACAGCCGAGTATCTAAATAAAGTACCTACTCGAAAGTGCTGAGTAATGAAGACCTATGTACCTATATATTATGCTGTGAATTATTACGATACATTGAAAGAAGACGTATAGAATAAGAATGAAATATAAAAAAAGGTGAAAATAAGTCTACCTGACATTGGCTGATTCAAACGATCATGTTTTGTGTTCCCATATGTTTTATTAATATTTAAAAAGATTGAAATAAGCAGTCACATTTAGGTAAAGTACACATTTAGGTAAACCACATAATTGAATGAATTCATTTTTACTACTTTTCGCAAGAGAGGTGAAAAATTCCATTTGTACAATCCAAGTTGAATCAAGGCACCAATGTTAGAGATTGACTCAAAGATGGACAGAAGTGTTTAAAGAACTAAAGACGATAAAATGTTTATTAAAGTGTTCTGTTCATTCATGTATGCATATTTGTTACATTTGATTGATTATTTATTTTTCTTTGTAGTGAAAAAAAATTATATAATTTTGTACTTTTTAATATGTAAAATAATATGGTTTGTGTAGCATTGCACTCTCCTGCTCACAGACTGTGATAAAAACTTTATAACTAGTTATCTAATTAATTATTTGATTTGTTTTGTTTCATAAAATAAAGAGAAAAAATATAATGAAAGAGCATATAAGAAAACGAGTGGGTTGTGGCCAACGATAAACTCTTCACTAACAAGTCATTCTATAAAGTATTCAAATTTTGTATGGAAAATATTCAGCATTTAAATATTATGAAAACTTGATAATTCTTATGAAAACTTGATAATTCTTCGATGAAATTTTATGAAAGTGCCTTTTTACCAATTTGAAAAAAATAAATTTCAAATTTTAAGTTTTTTTATGAAAACTTGAGTGATGTGCCTTTTAACCAATTTGAAAATAAAAATTTCAAATTTTAAGTTTCCTGAGCTTGGGTTCACTTTGAAATATTTGACGTTTAATAAAAATGCGAAGCACTATTCAGATATCCTTCAGAATCTCATGGGGTCTAAGCGAGTATTAGATATACATATTTGCAAAATTTTAAAAGAATCGAGTGAGTACTTTAGTCTATAATCGATAAAGTAAAATAAACACGCCGTACATACCACACAGCACATAGCACACACACACAGATACATTGTGATGAAACTTTCAGAATGCAATCTCAGCATGATACTAGTTGATAATCTGCATTAAAAAATAGCCTTTAAAATTGCGAAATCATAACACCCCACTATATCCCTTTGGGTTAGTGAAGAGTCAAAAAGCAGGTACCAGAGCCGGTATTGAATTCTTGACTGTGTTTTGAATTTTACGTCTGATTTATTAACAATTTCCGTGAGCGACCATTATTTTCAGATGTTATTTGAAATTTTTTCGAAGTCAAACATAGTTAATTTTTTCAATGTTGATGGTAATTTCCCGGCGCACGAATATAATATCTCTCTATCTTTCAAGAACTTAATTGAATACGAGTTCCAGATTAATTATGCATTCTGTAAAGTAGCATAACTGTGCATTTGTTTGTACATTTTTCTATTTCAATGGTTGTATTTTTAACATTTGAATTTGTTAAATTTATCTTATAAATTGTTATAATGTACATTTCATTTTACCTAGGTATTTCTACTTGATATAAATTATTTATTAATTTCTGTCTATTGCTTTTGCTTAAGTGATGCGGTGAAAAGTATGCCATCCTTCATCTCGTCATGAAGGGGAAGATTGAGGGTCGTAGAGGGGTCGGAAGAAGGCAGCTTCCTGGCTGCGAAAAATGCGCGAATGGACCGGTATAAGAACTGTGGAGGAGCTGTTTCGCACTGCACAGGACGTCAACGTAGGGGAGACCTGATATGACACAAGAAGAAGAAGAAGTGACGCGGAAGGAAGAGGAAGGTCTCTTATAAGATGGACTGATCAAATATGGGATCTGATTGGTAGATCTTATCGTGGTAAAGCTGCTAGTAACTATCGATATAGGTTAAAAAAAAAAAAAAAATCAGTAGTTCAGATGAGTGACATCTGTGCGAGAACACTATCATCTCATTTATAAGGACTGTTGCATTTATTGCTTACAAATAAACCAACTTCTAAATAGATGGCGTTACAAAAAAAGTTTCTTCGTTACTTCATAGATGGTGATGGTGTTTCAGCTTATACTCAAGCAAAAATATTTTCATGATTAAAATATGTATATTTATAGAACATTCAAAAATTGGATTCATACGGAACGTAAACCAGCGGGATGACAGCTCGTTAGCACACTAGGAGCCGTATTTCCCGGTTCTCCTATAATATTCTAACTTCGTCTCTATTGAGATGCTAACAAATTGAAATCAAAAGTCTCTCGTCCCGTCGTCGAGTCACAGACTGTGTATATTTGTATAAAATTATCAACAATCAAATTGACACCGATCTTCTATCTGAAATAAAACTTCTTTGTTGTGGTCTTAGTTTCTATTATATCTCTTTTCATTTTTATATAGATTCTATTTTAGATTTTCATTTTCTTATAAATTTGTACGCCTAATTTTAATGCAGGATGTGGCCACTTGTAATTGAGTGACTAGTTTTGTAGTAACTTGCCCTTATTTGATAGAAAAACGATGTATAATAACTTGTTAGCTGTAAGTGGTGCTTTAAATAAAAATAAATAAATAAATAAATGTAATTATAGATGACACGTTATCGCGTTGTGCATATTTTGTTGTTATTAACTGTTAATTTCTATGATAATAATATATTCGAATTAATTTAATATTTTCATTTCTAAAATTGTCGAGTTTGTATGAAATACATAGCTTTCCGTTTCACACGACGCAGACGTAATCAAACGTTATTAAACTACTCATTTTATATACAATATAATAAAAGCAGCGCTCATTTGACTACATTTTGGAAATATTAAATGCGATAGTAAAACCGTGTGCATTATGACCGTTAAATACAACTTGTTAAAGTCGTTTAAAAGTTTGATTGTTCAATCAGGGTCGGTTCATAAAAATATACGAGTCGACCATATTCAACAATGTACAAATTTCATCATATCATTTCATCCAACGGATTTGATGGTACAGGTTTTAATTGAGATATTAAAGAACAAGTAATATTCAACATCAATTTTTATGCATTTGATTCTATGAATATTCGTTTAAATAACACAATAATTTTAGTAACTAACATATAACTACATCAAATCGTTCATTCAACTTTGATCTTTTTTACATCCTTCTAATTAACTTCACATGTCTTTCTGTACTGGATTTTGGAAAAACGATGTCACATGATTTAACTACTAAACGAATTACACTGGTTGAAGTGTCTGATGTGTTTGACGCTTCATGATGCTTTAAAACCTGGCACCAGAATGCATTCAAGAGCTGTGTTAGAGAAATGAGCTCTCTGGGAGGCATCTCACACTCAAGTCTTCTGGACAACTGACTAAAGAAGTTGGACAGAGCCAACAAAGTGGCTTACTGTGACCGATGCTTTAGTGTGAGCTCTGTGAATTATGTGGATTGCACTGCCAGATGTCCGCAGTGCTCATGTAAAGAACACTTTCACTAAAGGAACTGAAAACAACTTTGTTCTGTAGATCAGCAAAAAGCTGAACTATCAAAGCCCTTGGAATGATCTTGAATCATTTAACGGCGCCATAAAAATCCCTATTATTTTTATACCATCACGGCATATCCCACAGTGTGGAGTAACCAGCGACAGGTGTGCGGGTCTCCACAATCGTATATAAAGAACACAGCGGGTCTCCACAATCGTATACACATGCGTATCAAGATGTTTTAGCGATCTCATATTAACTGCATTTATTCTACTTTTTTGCGCCTTTGCCATGTCCAGGTGTCACTTGCATACGTAGAGGTTGGCACTACGATAGCGTTATGAATGGAAACTTTGGCTTCTTTTGATTTGTTGCCATCATTATTAACTGGTCAAAGTGCTCCATTCACTCTTTTTCCTGACATAACTCTATTTTCTATTTCCTTATCAAGTCATCCATTCCGTTGAGACATGCTTCCCAAATAGATATACTCGAACTCCATAATTCTTTAAAAAATAATGACACCATAACGACATATCCCAAAATTTGGGGCAACTAGCGAAAGGTAAGTGTATGTGAATGACCTTGTAATAGGAAGCACGGGAAATACGTGTAAACCCACACACCAGTCTCGTCTTATCCCAAAAGACTGTCCGGAATGGGTGGTGAACCTGAAGCATGTGAAATGTAATTTTGCTTGTTGTATTTTCTATAACCCGGCTCTTATGTTACACCCGAAAACAATGATACTAGAAAAGGGTAGAAGCACTATTCTAAGTCAGTGCTTCACAGCTAATTTACCATAGTTTGAAAACCACTGTTTTTATGTAGGTATTGTATGATGCGAGTGTATAAGTGATATAACTATTAAATGTGTGTAATCTTATTTTCTCCCCATCCTTCAATGATAATATTACGAATCAAATATAAATCGTTGGTATTATGGAAATTTCAAACACTTCCCTTTTGCTAAGGTACGACTGAGTCCTATAATGCCGTCTGTAATGGAAGCAAAAATCCTTTGGAGATTTTACTATAAAATGCTCTAATCCGTGAAATTTAATTCCCTTTCTTCCGAACCGACTGCAATCTGGTTGACATACAAAAGAATATTGTACGAATTTAGAAATGTTTTTAAAAGATCACGGGCAGTTGGTAGGAGCATACAAACCCTTTGTTTTTTTAATCTGAAAATAATTTCACAAAAAAAGCATTTTTTAAACAACATACGCATTAAGAGAAATATAAGAATTAACAAAGTGAACATTGATAATTGATAAAATAAAGATTGAAAATATTAAAATTGTTTTTATTATACAAGGTGCCTTAAAAGAAAGTTTATATTTGTTTTCAGAGCGTTATGTTGAGATGTTAGACGACTTCTTGGTGCCTGAACTGCAAAACTTTCCAGGCCATAACCAAAGAACATGGTTCCAGCAGGACGGAGCAATGTCACACACGTCCAATACATCTCTGCCACGAGTTCGTGAAATTTTCCCAGACAAATTGATCTCCAGGAGAGGTGACAAAAATAGGCCTCTACGCAGTCCTGATTTAACATCTATGGAATTTTCCTATGGGGTTATCTTAAATCTAAAGTTTACGCCAGTTAACCGACTTCCCTGGCGCATTTGAAAGAAAATATCCTTCACGAAATGGTAGCCATCACTGAGTCCATCTGCCGAGCCGTCATTAGTAATTTTACTGTTCGATTAAATGAGTGCTGCTAACGCGAATGTCTACATTTGAACGATATTATTTTAAAGAAATAAATTCCCAAATTATATACTTTAATAATTAATAAACATTTTTTCGATACACGGCTTACTTTTTTTTTAATCGATCCACTAAATATAAACTTTATTTTGAGACACCCTGTAAAAGGATTGCTATGAGAGTAACAGCTGAAACTGTAAAGTAAAATCGTTTCGAAACGTGGATAGTTTAACATTAAATAGTCATTTTTTCGGACAATCTTCAAAATAACATAGTCCATATGGTCTATGCAGTGGTCGCGAGTTTGAATCCTGCCACGATCGATTTCGTTCACCTATAACACAAGCATTTATGCTTAATTTGAGGAATGTATGAGGATGTACATGTTCTTTTTACAAGGACAACTTCATTAATTTTTTTTAAATAAAGATGCTCTGTAGCAATAATACATCACATATAGAGCAGGAAAAACGGAAGAAGAAATTTTTAAATTTATAACAGAGGAAAGAAGAGTCTTTCATAATACTTCATGGAACAATCTTCCAAAGTCATGGAACAATCTTACAATGGATATAAGATGTGCCGAAAATATCAATGAATTCAAAAATAAATTGAAACCTCATCTTTTCCGCAAATCGTATCCAGATTGTCCTTCATCCGTTCAATATTCCCTTACCTAATACTTTACTTTGTGGCTGTTACATTGAATCGACTATTTTTTATAGTTAATTTGATCTGGATTATGTAATATATATATATATATATATATATATATATATATATATATATATATATATATATATATATATAAATATATATATATATATATATATATATATATATATATATATATATATATATATATATATATATATATATATATATATATATATATATATATATATATATATATATATATATATATATATATATATATATATATATATATATATATATATATATATATATATATATATATATATATATATATATATATATATATATATATATATATATATATATATATATATATATATATATATATATATATATATATATATATATATATATATATATATATATATATATATATATATATATATATATATATATATATATATATATATATATATATATATATATATATATATATATATATATATATATATATATATATATATATATATATATATATATATATATATATATATATATATATATATATATATATATATATATATATATATATAACTAGATTAATTTATGATTTTGAAGCGCCCTTGAGATGACCATGGTTGTCACTAAACGGCGCTTTATTATTCAAACAATATATATTGAAAATATTCGTTTGTATACGAAAATATTCGCAATATTTCGACATGCACTCCAGGTGACTGCCCTAAGCTCGGTTCTTTGACACGACACTGCAACTTCTTCAACAAACTCTTTTACTGTAATTTTATATTATGATGCTATAAAGAATAAAAAGACCACAAAGAAAATATGCAATTATTACTATTACGATTCAACTTCAAAGACCTGAACGCAATAAACGAGCAAAGTGCTATGTTGAAGAAAAAAACATAATTGTGTCTTTGAATTCCCTTTAAAACTGAAATGAAGAGTCATTCTTTTAAACAATTAAGGTTATTATTATTGTATCGTTTAGCAAAGTAAAGCTTCTCATACTGGATATTATTGTTACACAACTTTCGTATAACATCTCGGATGTATTAATTTTCTTTGTGAACGTTTACTTCAACGAGGAGCCACGAATAAATATTTATCTCCTTTGAAATAACGTCTTGTGGCAGCTTGTCTAAATGGAAAAAAACACGTGCCGCAACTTAACGTCGATTTAGCTTGAGATAAAAGGACACTCTTCCGTAATATCCAAATGCAATATGCAAAATATCGATCATCAAACAACATAACATAAAAAAATGACTGGGTTATAGCTCCTCACTAACAAGTAATTCCATAAAGTATTCAAATTTTATATGGAAAATATTCAGCATTTTCATGAAATGAGTTTGTTAAATTATTTTTTTTCATTTAAATATTTTTAAAGAAAACTTGATAACTTGAGTGATGTGCCTTTTTACCAATTTTAATATAAAAACTTCAAATTTTAAGTTTCCTGAGCTTGGGGTCACTTTGAAATATTTGACAGTTAAAAAAATGAGAAGCACTATTCAGGTATCCTTCAAAATCTAATGGGGTCTAAGCGAGTAATAGACATACATATTTGCAAAATTTGAAAAGAATCAAATGAGTACTTTAGTCTATAATCGATAAAGTAAAATAAACACGCCGTACATAGCACGCAGCACACAGCACATAGCGCACACACACACACACACAGATACATTATGATGAAACTTTCAGAATACAACCTCAGCATGATACTAGTTGATAATCTGAAATAAAAAAATAGCCTTAAAAATTGCGAATTCATAACTCCCCACTATATCCCCTTGGGTTAGTGAGGAGTAAAAAAAATTTATTGTGTTGGTGATAATTCATGAAAATTATAATAGCTTATTTGTCAATAATATCTAAATTGATTTTTGTATATTTTTTATTAATCATATAAACATACATTTGTTTAGGCTTTTGCATTGTGCTAACACCCAAATTCAATTCCTTATAACAAAGAATTACGTTCACCTTAACAATACCACGTTTTTCAGTTCTCTTTCTTGATTTTTTGACAAAACCCCGCTTTATTCTTTTTGTGAAAAAAAAATGTAAAATTTGAAGAAAGGGAAAATGAAATATATGTAGCTGCAGGAACACAATTAATCCTCATGCGTTGTTTAACTTTAAGCCGAGAGGGGGGGCGATTTGCACGTAAACCAACGAAGTAAAAAGATACAAATTTGGGCTCTGCGCAACCAGAAGCTCATTCAAGATGTTAGGCGAAAATATTTCACATAATCCCCAACCTCACCAGGATTATGCCTGTTTCGAGGTAGGCGATTTCTCACAATTAGTGCGACATCATTCACAAATATGCATGTTGCAAGTAAACACATTCGGGTACCTCACACCTATTCAGAAACAATAATATTGTCACCGCACAAATGTAAGGCATCCATCTACTGTAGTACCTAGCTAAGTTAATAGTATGTACAATTATTGTGATACATATGTATATTGACATAGTACAAAACAACAAGGCCAAGTCAATAAGTATGTAAAAATATTACATCAGTAATAACTTAGAATTGAGTAATTTGGATATTTAAGATTTGCTTCTGTAAGAATGAAGTTTTTAAATTTCCTTTTGAATGACACGAATAAAGAAATTGTTTTAATAATTTCGGGAAGAATCTCAATTTCCTTTCCTTGTCCTTACCAAATCACTTTCTTTTCATTGTTATCTTAGTGTAATATATATTTTCTGTTCTTTTTTTGCTTTCATTCTTTTGTTGATGTACATTCACAATTTTGTCTAACTTTGAAATCTTTGTTATCTGGTTGGTTGGAAGAAATTGCATAATGGCAGTAAGCCCGCCAGTATACAATATTTACTTTTTATATTATGTATCAAAAGATAAATAAAATGAATAAAGATAATTGAACATTAAAGGAGCTTGATAAAAAAGTCACTTTGACCTATCATATATAATCAAAAGTCTACTTTAAACGGACGCTGTTTTCAACGGGTTTCAGGTTTACGACGGGGTTTTCAACGCGATGGGCAAAAAAATAGAACGTGTTCTATTTTCAATGTGATTTTCATCCTTTTTGGTAAAACAAAAATCTGTAAAATTATTCGCTGTTGTCGTTACCGACAAGTCAACATGGCTGCCGTTTGCGTTGACTATTACGTGTGACATTCGCTCGCGAAGTATTTTGTTTATTTGGAAAGTGTCGAAACTTTCGATTTATTATACTCATAGAATAATAATAGTATAGAATAATCTTTAGCCTGCAGTAAACGCGACTGCTTTATGTTGACTAATTTGGTCAACATTTTGCAAAGAGCATTCAGTAATCATTTGGCCGTCTGCGTGATACGTTCTCCAAATAGATTTTTTTTAACTGCTTACAAAATTCATTTACGCAGTCATAATGAGTAGAACTATACGAACAATGTCTACCAGCAGAGTCATATATTGACACGAGCAGGCCAATAAAACGGGTTCACTTTTTCAGCTAGGTATTGTATCGGAATGAGTATTCTATAGTTTTATTATTATTCTATGATTATACTATACATTTGATGCATATAATATAATCGTGTAAACTGTGTAAGTACTGTAAAGCGATGCTTGGAGTAACCTCTATTTTGGATGCTGTTATAAGCGTTGGAAATCGGGCCGCGTTAAAAATAGTGTGCGTGTAAAGTGCACTTAAGCTTTGACCAAACGATGTTTTTGCACTTACAGTTTTATAATTTAAGGTGATACGATCCTGTTGAGTTCTGTCTACAGTTTCAATAATATTATAAAATTTGCATAAACCTTGAATCATGCATAATGATTCAACAGTCGTCACATTACACTCCTTAAACAATAAATGTGACGGATATTGGAAACTTGTATTGAATGCAATTTTTAAAATCAATTTTTGAGCGATATTACATAATTTAATGGTTCCGCATTAGTTTTCATACAGGATCCCCAACATACACCATTACAAGATAGCACGGATTGATTTGATAATAAAACAATGATGTTAATATGTGTCAATAGTCCATTGCATATTTGAGTTATTGTTGTTCGGTAGGTAGATGTGGCAAATGTTTAATATAGAGGTATTGTGTAGAAATTATTTCCGGGCGTGTTTCAATATTGCCACCGGATGTGGTACATAAACGTACCACTTGGTGTGTTCCGCTAGTTTCATTAACTTATGTACCTACTATGTGTGTACCTAGTATGTAAGTACAAGTGGAAATAGGAGGCATGAGGTGGTAAGGTCCCTAATTCATGTACCTACCTGCTTACAGATTGAATTTTGGATACCTATACAACTTATTGTTCCCATGTAAATCAATATACACGAATAAATTCCACTGTAACGGTGTTTCGTGAACTGTTGTTATATAACTCGCATCGCATATGTTTTATTTAGTTTGTTAGTATATTGTTATATTAAGTCGTACAAATCAAGGTTAACATGTTAGTTTGTATGTTTATAACTACAATACAAAATCAAAAATCACTTTTGGAATATGTTAGCTGAAATCGAGTGCTTAAATTTGTAATATTGAAATAATAAAACAATTTTAGATCAACATGTAGAGAATTAGATAAATATTTAAAATGTTTTCTTTTCAAAAGTCGTCGTATCTATTAATTTACAAAATTCTCATACAAAAAGTGTACAAAGACAGTTTTGTTGCCATAAGGCAACGCTAAATAATATATTATGATTTCTTTCCAAGTGTGTTCAAACAACAATGAGACAAAAAAATTGACTTCAATAAGGAAGGAATTATAAAACACACAAAGAATATCGTTCAAGAAAGATAATTAAAAAAGTTCTTTTAAAAATATGTCTACAGATTGAGATAGCGAAACAAATCATTTAAGTTATTTCTTAATCTATAGGACAATAAATTTTATTTTGTCTGGATTGCTCTTTAATATTATAAAATTCGCATGAGCAATGAATCTTAGAGGGTGAATCAATGGATCTGGAACATGATAGAGACCGGTGGAAGTCCACAAGCGGGAAGCCTTTGTCCAATACTGGACTCAAGAAGAGGCTGAGTAATTAAGTATGAATCTTTGAAGAAGCCTCAAATATCAACGAAGAGTTTCGATCAATAATAGGACAATATTGGATTGGAGCATTTCCCCAGGATGTAGTAAATTATATTCAAGATAGAACACGATCAAAGAGAATGTATTTTTGAAGATTTTAAGATATTTTTTTTTACAATTAGAATTTCTGTGATTTAACCTTCCTTTTTATTTGGAAATAATTTTACATACATACCATCACGCATGTCTCTTATGAGGTAAGCAGAGAGAACCGAGCGTCATACTCCTCTATTTTTGCACACATTTCTGGCTTCCTTTACATCCGTGCATCGTCTCAGACATGCTCGTCGATTGTTTAAGCTTCTTTTGTTTTCTTCTTTCAAAATATCATTCACATGATCATGCCATCTCCTTCTGGGGCGTCCCCTGCTTCCATCTGTTACACCCAAGTTTATTTTTTGGTCAGTCGATATGTCCTAACCACCTCAAAGCATTTACTTTAATTGTACTTATAATATCCTTCTTTATTTTGCATTCTCTCGCCTGATTATGAAATTCAACCATTCATGCATGGATTGCCGCCTTATTATGACATTCAACCATTAGGTGTCGCCATAATCATAACATAAGAACATAGATTGCCGCCTTAATAACAGCATCCAAGCATGGATATTCAACCATTAGGTGTCGCCTTAATCATAACATGAAAGCATAGATTGCCGCCTTAATTACAACATCCAAGCATGTATTTCCGCATTATTATGACATTCAACCATTAAACGTCGCCTTAACAATAGCATTCGAGCATAAACATTCATTAGATTGCCGCCTTATTATGACATTCAACCACTGAGTGTCGCCTTAATCATAACATAGATTGCCGTATAATAACAACAACAACATTCGATCAATGAGTGTCGCCTTAATTATAATATACGATCATTGACTGTCGCCTTATTACAACATTCGATCATTGATTGCAGCCTTAATTATAACACTCTGGCACAGAGTGCTACCTTAATGAAAAATTAAGTTGTAAAAAATAAAGATGTTTTATTTTGTTATATTATTCTCAGAAGGATACTCTGTGTTGTTGAATACAAAGAAATTATATTTAAAGAATGAAAAAAACAGAAAAAGTTGTTTGAAAAATGTATACAAAATAATTTATTTACAAATGAACTGTATAATCATTTGAAATTGATCTATATCATTAGAAATTATAAAGCTATTGGAAAAGAGTTTTTCCGTATTTTATTTTTCATAGGTAATTAAATATCTAATCTAAATGTCGATTTGTTCAAGTGAATTTATTTCTCTTAATACATCGACATTTTTTAACCAATACGCGGGTACTATGAAAGAAGTAACATTTGGTATAGCGGTGGACATTTTGCATGCAAAAAACACCAACTTATACGTTTCGCAGAATATATGTGTGCGTGCGTGTGTGTGTGTGTGTGTGTGTGTGTGTGTGTGTGTGTGTGTGTGTGTGTGTGTGTGTGTGTGTGTGTGTGTGTGTGTGTGTGTGTGTGTGTGTGTGTGTGTGTGTGTGTGTGTGTGTGTGTGTGTGTGTGTGTGTGTGTGTGTGTGTGTGTGTGTGTCCGTGCCCCCCTTATAACTTTTGATCCGCTCAATTTACAGAGCCCAAAATTTCAGAATATATACACAGTTATAGGCCTACAAAACTTTTTTACTCAAAATTTAAGAAAAGTATTTTTTTTATCATAAATTTATGAGTTTAACTGCCTATTTTTCCAAAACTTTTACAATTATCGAAAAAAGCCGAAACACCCCAACTAGATAATTTAATTTTCTATAAAAAATATTAGCATTGTAGTAGAAGATCTCAATTTTTTTAAAAATTGAATTTAGTGACGACATTATATCACTAGCTATGTGTAACCATGATCCAATTTGTCTGGTTCCCCTTTCTAAGGGTTACAAAGGTCAGATGGCAGTCGCTTCAATGTAATAACCAGACTCGCCAATTCCAGGATCATGGTCAAAGCGTACCCCGATAGAAACGGGACAAAAGCGCTAAGGGTAAAGAAGAAGAAGAATTTAGTGACGACATAGCTTCAAAAAATTTTGTATGGCAGTCGACTATAAACAATATGTAAGAAAACTTAATAGTTTGATACTTCATCTTCAAACATACATACAAACCATCATGCTATTTTCATATTCTGGGTAGGAAAAAAGGACCTTCCTCCATACTATCCTATCTTGACATACATATATAGGTACAAGTGTTGTATAGAAAATCAAATATCTTAAAATATTAAACTAGTTGCATGTAACACATGAGATCCAACTGTCTATAGCGATAGTATGTATAGTTGAAGAATATGTACCAAACTATAAACCCATAAATACAAATTATTGAATATTGTCAGATATTTTGTTTTCTATACAACATATGTAGGTATGTATGTCAAGATAGGATAGTATGGAGGAAGGTCCTTTTTTCCTACCCAGAATATGAAAATAGCATGATGGTTTGTATGTATGTTTGAAGATGAAGTATCAAACTATTAAGTTTTCTTACATATTGTTTATAGTCGACTGCCATACAAAATTTTTTGAAGCTATGTCGTCACTAAATTCAATTTTTAAAAAAATTGTTAAAAAAAATTGAGATCTTCTACTACAATGCAAATATTTTTTATAGAAAATTAAATTATCTAGTTGGGGTGTTTCGGCTTTTTTCGATAATTGTAAAAGTTTTGGAAAAATAGGCAGTTAAACTCATAAATTTATGATAAAAAAAATACTTTTCTTAATAAAAAATGTTTGAGAAACCCTGGAATTTTTTTGAAAAAAACTGATTTGAGATTTTGTATTTGTCTATGTTTATACCAATTTTCAGCGTTCTAGCTTTTATGGTTTCTGAGATATAGGGAAAAATAAAATAAAAATTCAAAAGTTGATAACCCCTGACTGAAACAAAAATTCAAAATTCCGAGTATAAAAGTTTTGTAGGCCTGTAACTGTTTATATATTCTGAAATTTTAGGCTCTGTAAATTGAGCGGATCAAAAGTTATAAGGGGGGGACGGACACACACACACACAGACACACTATACATACTATCGCTATAGACAGTTGGATCTCATGTGTTACATGCAACTAGTTTAATATTTTAAGATATTTGATTTTCTATACAACACTTGTACCTATATATGTATGTCAAGATAGGATAGTATGGAGGTCAGTCCTTTGATCCTACGCAGAATATGAAAACAGCATGATTGTATGTATGTATGTTTGGAGATTAGTATCAAATAATTAGGTTTTCTTAGATATTGTGTGTAGGCGATTGCCATACAAATTGTATGAAGAAATGTCGTCACTAAATTCAATTTTTATAAAAATTGTTAAAAAAGTTTGAGATGTGCTAATACATCTTGTATATTTTTTATAGAAAATTAAATTATCTAGTTGGGGTGTTTCGGCTTTTTCCGATATTTTTAAAATATTTGGAAATATAGGCAGTTAAACTCATAAATTTATCCAACTGTCGATTTGTTCAGGAGAACTTTGTTCTCTTAACATATCGACAATGTATCAAGCCAGAATACGCGAGAATTGTATGGAGAGGTCTACTTTTTTCACGGCTTTTCCAACTTTGAAGTCAAAAAACACCAACTTAGAGGCTTCGCAGCATATATGTTCCATACACGGATTTACTCAGAATTTGGAGTAGAACATTTCATGTGTCTGTGTGTGTGTGTATGTCTGTGTGTGTGTGTGTGTCCGTCCCCCCCTTATAACTTTTGATCCGCTCAATTCACAGAGTCTAAAATTTCAGAATATATAAACAGTTACAGGCCTACAAAACTTTTATACTCGGAATTTTGAATTTTTGTTTCAGTCAGGGGTTATCAACTTTTGAATTTTTATTTTATTTTTCCCTATATCTCAGAAACCATAAAAGCTAGAACGCTGAAAATTGGTATAAACATAGACAAATACAAAATCTCAAATCAGTTTTTTCAAAAAAATTCCAGGGTTTCTCAAACATTTTTTATTATGAAAAGTATTTTTTTTATGATAAATTTATGAGTTTAACTGCCTATATTTCCATTTTTTTTAAAATATCGAAAAAAGCCGAAACACCCCAACTAGATAATTTAATTTTATATAAAAAATATTAACATTGTAGCAGTACATCTCAAATTTTTTTTAACAATTTTTATAAAAATTGAATTTAGTGACGACATCGCTTCATACAATTTGTATGGTAGTCACCTATACACAATATCAAAGAAGACTTAATAGTTTGATACTTCATCTCTAAACATACAATATACATATACCATCATGCTGTTTTCATATTCCGGGTAGGAAAAAAAGACTGACCTCCATACTATCCTATCTTGACTACCTAGGTACATGTGTTGTATAGAAAACTAAATATCATAAAATAATAAATAATTTGTATTTATGGGTTTATAGTTTGGTACATATTCTTCAACTATACATACTATCGCTATCGACAGTTGGATCTCATGTGATACATGCAACTAGTTTGATATTACTTAAATTTCCATTTTATAAATCAAATTAACTGAGTCGAAAGGAATTTGAACCAACTTGTATACAACATTCAAACTTGAACACAACATTTGAAATTGGTATTATTCTAGCTGTACCTACCTATCAATAAATTTAGAAACCAATCAAGCATAAATAAATTTGAAACTTGGTACACAAATAGGTGGGTACATAGGTGGGTACATACATTTGAGAATCCCTGAGGTAGAGAGAGAGTGTACCGTTTAATTGATACATTATGTACCTGAATACACAGAGGCATGTTGGTACAACTTATGGCTAGTGCTAACATATTACCGTGGAACATGATGTTTTGTTTCTATGCGTCCAATATGTTTTGGTCCTACTATACACTTACACTACATTCATTAATTGTTTCACTCTTGTATTTAAACTAATTTCAATTCTATTTTGTATAAACCATTTAGTTTAAACCACTAAAAACCTGTTTCATCATCTGTTGTTTTCATCCGTCTTGAGGAAGAAACTTCAGCTTCGAAATCGATATTTATGTATATCAAACCTTCAGGGATATTTAAAAAAAAAATTGAGAGCAAAAGTAGGTATAGATTTAAATTAGATATCACAATGGATAATGGAAGGTAAAATAGTACATAGGACGGACCTACATTTTTCACATCCATTCCATTGACAATCTCATACGTTTTGCTGTTAGTTAATGTTTTTGGTCCCAAATATGCTAGGTACAGTCCCTTTGTTATATTGGGGCAGTCTCAATATTATTTCAATTGAACACGTAGATGTAGCACTAAATTAAACCGGTGGTATAATATATATTAGCTGCTTGCAGTCAACTAGAGTAAGTGAGATATACCCGATAATAGTTATTGCCCCTCCAAATTTCAGGAGAAAGGCAGCTGCAGACTCTGAAAGAAATAAACGGACCAAAGACATCCTCTGTTTAGCCACATGCCTCCAACGGCGAGATTAAAACCGAGAAAAATTTTCCTGACCACGACATCCCTCTTCAGGTGCCGCTGGTATAAACACTGGATTGCACAGTTCAGTGGAGGTCGAAACAAACTGTCGAATACTTTGGGACCGGGACACCATCTACCCTACCGCACATGGAAGACACTGAATTGACTCCGTGTAGGTTTCACAAGATGTAAAAAGAACTTGTACAGGAGGGGTGTAGGTCGAGAAATAGAAGTATCTTGCGATTGAGGGGAGGTCCAAGATGATAAGCATCTTCTTGTCTGCCGAAACATGGTACAGGGATGTAACGAGGAAAACTTGGTTGTGGAAAATGACTTGACAATTGTTGCTGCATCGTATTGGAGTTGAAAAGCATAATATGTATGTACGGGCACGCTAATTAAAGAAAGTAAGGATTTTAGAATCTTGGAATTTAGAATTTGTTAGTACAAACCATTTTGATTTCTTAATTTTTTTTCGATTTATTGTGGTATAATATCTCTCTGGTGGACAAAATATTTAATATACTTTACTCTTAAAAATACAGTAGATACGAACTATGAACTATATGAACTATGCTACCTGTTAATTTTTGAAGTAGGAAAAGACCAAAACATTACGTAATCAAAAAACTTCTTTGGAATATAGTGGTGAAGAGTAAGAAGACAAGTAAAGCTGTTAATTTTAATTATTTTTTGTGTTAAAAATTTGATCAATTGGACTTTCTTCCGATTAGTTAGATGTTTCGAAATGTAAATGTGAAAGCTGTCGGTGAGTTTCTGAAATGTTCTAGAAGTGTAGGAAACTGTTGCTATCTAGAGATACGGGAAAAGATGGGATGACGTGATATATTCATCGATGTACGTAGGTATATATTTGTCGCCTCAAATTTTCTGGTAAATTTTAAACATTTTAAACATGGAAAAATAATGACGATTTAAACCACTTATTTCTTAACTCCAATAAACTTTTTTTTTTTTTTATAAAAAAATGAATATGTCCTTGTTAAACAAGTACATATACATCTTCCTACGTTCCCTAAACTAAGCATAAATGCTTGTCCTATAGGTGAACGAGATCGGTCGAGGCAGGATTCGAACTCGCGACCACTGGATTACTAACCCAGCGCGCTAACCGCTCTGCCATCCACCCATCCAAATATCAGTGTTCACTTACATGTCCAGAATTAATGTAATCAGTGTTCACTTTAGCCTGCATTGTGTGTGAGTGTTGTCCAACAGAATTATAGTATGTATTATTGTATGTCACTATACATATGTAGGTATATGGTATGCAGGTAGTTTCATATAATAGTCTGGTATTTAGCGTAGCACGTTGTGTCGAACTAATGGAAACCGGGATTAGTATAATTTATTTGTGGCTGGATGGTCAATCAGAAATACTCCCTTTTGGTTGGTCCATTGTTCCATGTGGTGCATTACATCACCTAATGTCATGGTACAATTATATGCACATATTACGCAGTCTAATCGAATACTCAATTTGATTCAGAAGCCAATTTTGAACCAAATAACTAACCGAAATTATAAGATTATATAATAATATAGTTTTGATGAACAAACAGACTATGAAATAATCCAATGATACTTTATCTCAATCCATCTTCTTGAATAACCGTGTCAAGTCCTCCCGATGTTATCTCTCACCTGGGAAAATGCATATCTATCTTGGGTAATATAGATCAGCTTTCTGACTGTACTAGGCTCGAATATTGTGAAGCTTTAACATAAGTAAAACTTCTGCTCACACCACGCCTCCCATTGATCTTTATCTCGACGATGAGCTGCAGAAAAAAATACACCTCGCCTCGGAGTATGTTGCCAAGATATGAATTCTTGCGTATTTATCGTCGTCAGCAATTCCTATCAGTATTCGTCCTTCTCAGGGCCTTGGAGTTGCTGTACCATGGTATTTGCAACATCCGTCGATGAACCCACGTCTCGAATGCATTTATTCGGTTCATCGAGTTAAATCCGAGCAAAAATTGAAGACAAACTTGTTTTGCACCAAGTTCTCCATCTCTCCACTTATATCTGTTGTCCGCAAGCCTCTTAATCTCTTGGTAGCTGCTACAGTGCACGTCACTGATCACCTGGTCCATATAACTCTCTCTATAGTTTCTACCCTCTGTCATTCCTTCGGTTGTAGTAACAAGCAGACCCGGATGCCTGTTGTTATGGCCTATTCATTTAGATCGTTGTTGGTCAACCCTCTTTCAGGAGTTGTCTCGTTACTCCGACTCCGACCTAATATCCTCGTAGAAAAAAAAATATATTTTTGAACAAAAATATTCTTTCTGCGTTCAATCCACACTGCTTATTGTTTTATTTTTCTTTACTCCTTAGGTAATATGAATGTCAAAAAATATATATAACTTACCAACTATGACAAGCCTAACATGCGTGAAGCGTGAAGGCTCCGCCCTGAAGTCCGCCCTGCACCTGTACAGTCCGCCGTCCCTCGGGCGCACGGGGCGGAGGGCGAGTCGAGCGGGCCTCGCTGACCAGCGTGCCCTTCCTCCGAGGGCGGGCCCCGCCCAGTGGGAGCCGGGGGCCCCTGCCCCTGCCACCCTGGCGTCCCAGCTGCGAACACAAAGGAGAGAGTGATTAATGAACAACAGCTTTGCACTGCGGCTTTGGCCATTGTAAATTTTTCATCGCAATACACAAGTCAAATGTTGGAGGGCTTTTTGAAACAGTTCTAGCTAAGTGACGAATTTGCTGTCGAATATATGTAGTATAATTTTTTTTCAATAATTTAGGTATATCATATTTTTTTAAATACTCGTACATATCGTTTAATTTAATTTTATTTTCTATTGCCCCTCGGGAAACAAGCAGGAAGGTTACTTATGACATATTCTTTATCTTAAAAATCTATAAATCAGGGGGGGCAAGTCTCGTTAACAGGCGAAATCAAAACCATCCATGTTTACCCATATCATGGATATAATTATCTTATGGAGTTCTATAACATCTCAAGATATTTTAGAACTACACATGATAATTATATCTATGATATGGGTAAACATGGATAGTTTTGATTCAGGCGTTTGACTAGACTTGCCCCCCCAGTACTCGATCATATTGTCGGCCTTCGCGGCTCAGTTGGTTAAGTATGTGACTGTTGATCCAAAGGTGTCGGGTTCGATTCCCGGTGGAGACACAGTTTTTAATTATATTTTCAGTCTGGATCTGTGAGACGATTAATATCGTAAGTCTCCAGAATGTGGCAAATTGTTATTGGGTGCGTGTAAAATTAATATTCGACATAGTTTCTGTTAGTAGGCTGAGAAGCAATATAACTTAAAATTAAAATAATCGAATGTTAATCTTACTCTTCATTGAATCATAAAAAAATGTTAAGCTAAATGTTTAATATGAAGCTATCATTATTTTTTGTATAAATTTAACCTTAACGATGTCTAAAGTCTGAAGTTGACCTTTATCTTACTTTAATCAAATTTATGAGTTTCCCATTTATGGTACTATGTCAAATATAAATTTAACACGCACACAATAAATATTTTGCCACATTATGGAGACTTGTGATATTCATCGTTTCACAGATCCAGACTGAAAACACAAGTAAAAATTGTATCTCCACCGGGGATCGAAACCGGAGTCTTTGGCTGAGGAGTCTGATATCAAACCAACGAAGCTACGAAGACTTACCTGAAATATATCATGAAATATTTAGAGTGAATTCCATTTTATTACATATCATATCTATTCAGATACTCTTATAAAAGTAGATTAAATCATTATTTTTGTCATCATTATAATAATATAGCTTCAGATTTATTAATGATTAAATCTTATTATATGTAATAATTTAATTTTAATAAGATTTAATCATTTTT
Source organism: Molanna angustata (assembly GCA_963576475.1). Taxonomy (NCBI): domain Eukaryota; kingdom Metazoa; phylum Arthropoda; class Insecta; order Trichoptera; family Molannidae; genus Molanna; species Molanna angustata. The sequence goes on along the minus strand of OY754977.1, from coordinate 15,085,063 downwards.
TTGTCATCATTGTAGTAAATATAAAAAAAATGCACCAGATGTTTGCTGCGAAAATATTTAAATATTTGTCTGGCATATTTTACATAACTCTAACTTTACTACAAAAGGTATTACAAAAACTATATCAAATTTTCAAAACTGGACATTTTGTAAAATACAGAGCACATGATTTTTCTTCTTCTTCGATAGTTAAGAATCATTTTTTTGGAGCTACATATTGTATACATTTTTTTACAAAAATAAATAATCAAATCATCTTGACCTTAAAAGTGTTTCAATGACGCGATGTCGAAAATCAATTCGATCTTTGTTCATGCAGATATTACACATCATTTAACTTATCATTAGAATAATAACTATACTCTATTAATTGAGAAATTAATTATCATCATAAATGCCATAGTATTATACAAAGTTAGATCTAGGAATAGTTGTTTGAATTGTGAGTTATAAACTTTTAAAAGTAAACGCGTATTATTAATATAAACTTACTAGTTGAAATTACTTTATGAGCTTGACACTGAATTTTGATAAGGATCACTGTAATAAACATTGAACATTATTATTAAATAACTTTTTGTTGGAAATAACATGACTAGGAAATAATATTATAAAGTTGGTCCTTTGCCTTTAGCAACAATAGGAACTTTAAAAAACACATCGATCTATATTAAACAATTAATATTGTTATTTCAAAGTGGCCTTTATTAATTTATTTCTTGTTTCTGTTGAGATTTAATAAATAATAAAACGAGAAGATTTTATGGTTTCACCACATTTCACGAATGACGATTTGAATGATATTAATTGAATTCAAATTGTTTTTACCTTAAAGATTGATTTCCTTAAAGAGTGGAAAAGATAAATGTTCACAAGCATATTTTCCATTTATAAAAACACCCTAGCTCCTAGTTCTAGTTGCGAGTTTAATGCCTCATGGATATTTCTTCCAACCAACCGGCGTTTTTCAGTACAGAAATTGTATGAGAAAAAACATTAATTTATCTAATAAAAATATTTTTAAAGTTGCATATACATATGCAAACGATGGATTTTTTTCTATCGGTAGGAATATTTATTTTTTTATTTTATATCACTTCTCGGGCAATTAATGCGTACTATGTTCAATATTATATGCACCCAACAACAAGTTGCCATATTCTGGAGACTTACGGTATTAATCGTCTCATAGATCCAAACTGTAAACACAATTAAAAACTGTGTCTCCACCGGGAATCGAACCTGAGATCTTTGGATCAGCAATCAGATATCTAACCAACTGTAGCACGAAGTAATATTATAGGAGTTCTGGGATATTAAGGCACCTACAGGGCTATAGGATTGATAGGGAATTTAATAAAAAGGCATAATTGGTGAACGTTGCGCAAGCGAGTAAAGTGATCACATAAATCAGCCTATATATGCGATCTACATGACAATTATCAATTATCATATTAGTTACTGTAATATATTGATGTTGCGCCTGGTATTAGGCGAAGTGTATAACAAGTCACGAGATCATACGAAGTATGATTCGGGAATATTCGGGATTGAATATAAAGGTAGGTCGGGGTTTTCTTAAGGGCTTTTTGCTGTTTGGATGTATAAGCGATAGTGCTCTCACGTTGTGGTTCTTTGATATTAATTGTACTTCTCTCTGTTAAAATAATTACTGTAAATTGTAATAAAATGTGTTAGTGAAAACGCGTGTGTTAATTTATTATAAACTGAGTATTTAAAGTAAGCAGTCACCACAGTTATAATTATCAATTTATATTCAAAGTTACTTTACGATCGTGGGAAATAAATATGTATAAAGCGCACTATCGAACATTATCTCACGATGGGTAGGTAACATCTTGTATTTTTAGCCGAGAATCGGGGCGATTTGCACGTAAACCAACGAATTAAATAGTTACAAATTTGCGGTCTGCGCGACCCGAAGCTCGTTCAAGATGTTTGGCGAAAATTTTCGAAAATCAGCGAAAATCAGCGTAAGTGTACAGGCGTACACTCCCTTAAATAGTTCTAGTGTTGTAAAGCTATACCTGGTGTTGAGAGTTAATTGAATGAGATGATTCTAGAAGCACCGATAAAAGTAGTAAAAACACCCGTCGGGTTGTTTCGACTTTTTTCGGTTTCGCGCGAAAGTACTTAATTAAATTTAATGAAGGCAATCTGCCACAAGCCGATGACAGTTCGTAAGCCCTATAGATGCTTTGATTTCCCCATTTTCATATAATATTCCAATTTCGTCTCTATTGAGATGTAATAATTTATCTGTTGTGAATCGTACAGATCGTTAACACAAATGTCTAACGAATTTATTATTCAGATAATATCTGAAAACTATTTTATTTTGTAGTACTTTATTTGGGAATATTAACAGTTTACATAGACGATAAGTTTAAAAAATATGGAAATATAAAATTAGACCAATTAAAAGTATTCCACTGATTGATCTAGAAACTATTGACAATTACCTACAATATGTACTTTGGTGAAGGAAAGACTGGGAGGAAATAGGGAGTAAGAATAAGGTAAAAATGAGAAAGAGTCGAAAGGAGATTTAGTTATCTGTTGAGTGTGTGAAATGGTATTCAATACTTGTTATATTTTGTACAGTTGAGTTAAAAATATCAATGTGATAAAAATTTGAGTTGAAGGAGTTTGTTGATCTGTAAATGAAAGAGTGCTTTTTAGAGTTTGTATTGCATCGAGGAAGATAAATGGTATTAGATTGTCTGTTGTTGCGAGTTGGAGTGTCAAATGTAAGTCGCCGAAGAAGGTTAATATATATATATCCTTCTTTGACTCTTACTCTATTAAAAGACTAGTTATACCTTATCAAGATAAACAATGATTGACAATAAAACGTTACTATTCATTGTTGAGTAAACTGTTGTATTGAGTCGATTGTTTTTTATATTTCCAGAATGTCTTGTTTGTTTGATAAGAAAATATGTAGACACCTTTACAAGACTAAAATTAATTAAAAAAAGTATTGATTAATTAAAAATATATTAAAAATACCATATTCGCATCATATAGTTCACAAGTTTCACTTAACAAAATTCACAATAACAGAAACCGTCCCGTTTTTTCAACCGCGCAGATAGGATTCAAAATGTTTGATTTCACGTATGCAAATTGATTTCATAATTTCTGAGAACTCTGTAATGGAGAGCGAACAAACTTTTGATTTAATGCTTTTAATATTGAATTTTTGAAAACACTTTTTCGTACCATACGGGAAAAAAAACAATGGAAATAATATAATTAATAAATCCGTTCGTGTATATGTCGGTCTTTTTTATATATTTATTTGACACTCCTTTATGCTTCTTATATTGTAAAATTCCCTGTAACATTTTTTTCTTCTTAAATTATTCACATAATTTCCTGTATAGATATTTTTTCTTCTTATATATAATTTTTCTTTTATTTATTCTTTAGTTGTGCTAAATGCGTTATTACATAATTCATATTTTTGATCTTGAATTGGGACAAGGTCCGTGAAAGAGCTGTTCGAACCGCTCGAGGTAGGGAAATGTACTCTCGAGTGACAGTAAACGCTGGAGAAGATCAGACACGACAAATTTGTATTGAAAGAATAAACAACACAAGCTAATTACAAAAACATAAAAATGTCATACACTTCGTAATAAAACTTCCCCCAAAAAGATGTAAAGTTGTGTTTTGAAAGGAACTGTTACTTTTTTCATAAAAGATATTAAAAACAAAATAAAACAAATCATTGTATAAAATAATAATAAAGAAAAATAAAACCTAAAACAAAACAATATAAAATCAATGAGTGTTGTTATTTTTTTAGATAGCTCTTAACCCGTCAAGAGTGTTCTCAGCTATATAAACTTACTGCTTAACTTGTTCAAGTATAAAAATGAACGTAATTTTTGTTTATTTATTTATTTTAATTAAATTTTGTGTAAAGATTTTAATGCCGTTAATTTTGATGAATTTTTTGATCAAAATGTTCACCTCCCTGGAGTTGTAGCTTAACAACGTCCTCATATTTGTTGTCATTGGAATCCCAACCTCAGTGAGGTCGGTATAAAATATCGAATACCTTTTATTTATGGAACACTCGAGAAACAAATGATCCAGTGTCTCATCACTTATCATACACTCGCAGAGACTGCTATTAAAAATCCCTTTTTTTTAATGATCTCTGGTACAAGAGTGTCCCATGCGGATACTATATACCGATACATATAACGCTGATGTCAAAATCTTTATCTTGGAACCATGGCCTTTTGAAAATTGTTTGTTAGGTTATCTTGTAAAGTCTACCCTTTTTCTGTGCGCTTGTGTCCCAATATGCTGCCATTTATATAACAGATGGATTGGGCAATTGGTAGGAGGTCGTTCTGTGTAATGTTGGGAATTGTTCTAGTGGTACCATGTGCTCTCTTAGCTAATTCATCCTGATAAGTGCCTGATATACCACAATGTGGAGTCAAGTTATTAACAAATAATTATAATAGATACGACACAAAACTAATTAGTCCATTTAAACAATCAAATAGGTACTTTTTTTAACATTTCTTCTAATAATAATAAAGCAAATGGAAAATAGTCATGCTTTTAAAACTGAAATCAAGGATTGGCTCTAAATATCAGGCATACATTATGCAGAGTTTTTCACCCATAGCTTTCGACCCCATACTTTATTTTGCTCTAAGTATATAATTTTTTTATATCATGTTTTTTTTATTTACATTGTTGTTTGTGATATTATCACTTTTTATATACGATTTATGTTGGCATCAAGTAATACAGTGTCACTGTCTCGAGATGCATTGGCTCATTGGCTCCGGAACAGGTTTTTTGCCTAGTGAGGCATTGCAGATTCAATAATTATTGTAATGTCATCAATGTTTGTATGAATAAATAAAATAAATAAATCAATGTTGCCTGTATGTCTGTGTTCAGACAGCAGTTCGTTGAACCACTTTCATCAAGACACTCATCAGTGTTCCGTATGGAGTCTGGGTATATTTTGGTCGAATTTAAAATATTTGTGAACACATTTCAAATTCTGTATTTTAGTCTCACATAAATGACGCTGCAAACTGAATTTCACGTTTAATTTAATTTGTCTCTTGGGGCACCGCCCTCCACCACACGCCCCCCCCCCATATCTCCCATAACTCCGCCAATACATTACACACCCAAGAGTGTATTACGACTGTATACCCGGGGGTGTTCGACCGATTGGTTTAGAACCACTGATATACATCAATTTATGTTTGCATGTGCCTTTATCGTAACCCAAACAGCATTCATATTATCATACGTGGATATACGTGGATATTTAGATGGGTCGATGGCAGAGCTGTTAGCGCGTTGGGATAGTAATCCAGTGGTCGCGAGTTCGAATCCTGCCTCGACCGATCTCGTTCACCTATAGCACAAGCATTTATATGCTTATTTTAGGGCACGTAGGAAGATGTATATGTACTTGTTTAACAAGAACATATTCATTTAAAAAAAAAACATGCAATGAAAAAGTTGAGGTCGCAGAAATTATAAGAGTATTTTTTTAAATGAAAAAATATGTCCCTGAAAGATATACATATACATCCTCATACATTCTTTAAGCTAAGCGTAAATGCTGCCCTTTAGGTGAACGAAATTAGTCGTGTCAGGATTCGAACTCGCGACCACTGTCACCGCCCATTCAAATTTATTTATTTAAAAATAAATTAACACTTTTTGCACCCTGCGCAAGTGGCGAGTTTATTACCGTATGGCAATTTCTTCCAACTAAACAGTGTTTCCGTGAGAAATAAATTTAAATAAATTTCTCCTCTGCTGGGAATCGAACCCAGGACGCCCGCACAGAAACCGAACGGCTTACCAACTGTGCAATTACATAAATAAAAATCTCATTAATATGAAAATTTGTAGATACCATAGTATTTCAATGGATATTGTGAATATTTTCTTGAAAGTGACTAGCAAACTCAGAAATGTTATTACTTTTCAAACTAGTTAGTCTTTCTAAAATATTAAATTATAATAAGCAAAAATTGATTTTTTTCTCAATAGAGACGAAACGAGAAATCAGGCACCTACAGGGCTGAGGACCTGTCATCGGCTAGTTTACTTGATCACTTAAAGCGCTTGCGAAACGTTCCCATATAAATATATAGACATATTCCCACTTCGTCTCTATTGTGATATTAAATAGGTAAAAAGAATATAATTCAGTTATTTCATGTTTGAATTATTTATTAAAATTATAAAGTACTAAGAAGAGTAAGAAAATACGGAATTGAAGAAATTAAAGAAGAAAGAAAAGAGGGAATTAAAGAACGCATATTTGTATAGATCGAGATAAATGTACCTACTACATAAAAAAATATCCACCATTGAACCTTAAAATCTCAATAGAAAACTTCATTTGTTGAATGAATCGAGTGAATTATAAGACGTTAATAAAAAAATAGTATCGATTGAAACTGAAATTTTATCAGACAACTTAGTTTATTTTTATCTTATAGTTATTACATGAATGGAGTCCTTAATTATACATCGGTATCCCTTGTAAGGTTGTACATTTTGAGATGATTCTTTTCTTCTGTTGTCATTTTTTAGGAATTCTATAATATGAAAAAAAATAATTGAGATATCTATTTTGGCAGATATGGCAATAAATATATTTATGTATGTTTACAAAAAATAATTTAATCTGGAAAATACAAATTAATATAAGAATAAAACTTTTATTTTTACCTTTATAAAACGGCAAAATTCTTCCTTTCTCCATACTCCCTGTTTTTTTTTATTTTTTAAATTATATAAAAAATACTCAATTTTTTCTTCCTAACTTAATCCTTTTGTTCTCCTATCATTGCTATGGACTTGTAACACATATGAGTGTTTTATTATTGTAAAGGTTTACTTGGGTTTTGAATGTCGTATTCAATTAGGTCGGGACCTAATTGAATCTTCATAATATATTGACAGATGTTAAACTAATTGAAAATACATTAATTACTTGCCCCCCAGATATTAATCATTGGTTGCTACATCCACACTTTTTTGTCTTTACCAACCAACCCAAACAAATCTAAGTCTCGAGTTAATTTAGTTCAGTAAAATATGTTTATTTCTAAAACGACAGATAGACAAATAAATGTGTGGGTAGGTGTACATACTGATGTAATAAATTCCATTGTATCTAATGAGATTATTTATTAAAATGGCGAAAAACTTTAAATAATTTAAAGTGGTGGTAACCTTATGTCATTTATTATGTAGGCATACTTTCCCCTCGAAAATGGATTTAGTAATTTGGCCAAAGCAGGGAAATTGCTCGGCGGCTATTATGTTGTATAACTATGTATATAACCATATTGTTTTCTCTTGCAAATTGAGCCAATGGTAAATGGTAAATTCCGCATGGCCTTCAGACATACACTTGTTACGTCAATATATTCAACGGATGATAGATTATTTTATTTTATTTGAAAAATGAGAAAACAGGGGTATTTTCTCATAAAAATACTCTCTCATAGAACGAAAAAGTGCTGTTTCATGTGCAATATGTCGAGATTTGAGTTTTCCTCCGTTGTCGGGGTTAAGTATTCCGCTTCAACAGAAATAACAAGAAGAAAATTTCTTCCTCGGAATAAACACCGGAGGAAGAGTAATAAAATGGGTAAATCATTCGTAAAGTGTTAACTGTTTTAATTAAGTAGTTAATTATGTTCGTAATAAAACGGCGTTGTCTTTCCTCTGGATATTTAAGTCCAAAATTGTACCGTAAATAATAGTTTTCTCGAGAAACATCTAGTTAATTTCTACGGCTCTTAATCATTTGCTAAAAAGACGGATAATTTAACGTACGGGCGGAAAGGGGGGAGGGGGGGGGGGTATAAAAACGTTATTATAAATAAGACTTTCAGTAATTTTATTGTCAGATTTACAACAGGGATTTATAGTGTACTCGGAGACACATAAACCGAAAAATAACGACTCGAAACACGAAAGGTGGTAGCCCTTACATTTAATACTGTTTGTGCTAAGATATCATTCACGTAATAAATTTTGCAAGTAAACCTACGATAAGCCCGTTCCTCTAAAGTCGGCTTATACAATAGCTCCTAATTTAAGGAGCATTCTTTTATCTCCAACCATTATCTGAGTGGAGTCGTAAAGGCCTTCCATGTTATACAGGGTAGATTTTGCTCCTACAAATTATCCAAACTTCTCTGTTTCCTAACTATTTCACCTACACGAAAATCTTTTGAGGAATGCTAAGAGGTTAATAAAAATTCTTCTGCGGTCTTTAACGTATAGGTAATAATGTTCCTAATGTCATTTTCTTGGATTTCATAGGATAATAAGTCTTTGTTGCTGTGTCATATTACTTTTTTCTATACAATAAACACATTTCCCGTTATTTATCATTTTCAGCTCGAAAGTGTAGGTAATATACCTATGCCGAGGTGAAATAATTGCGAACTCAAAGAGCTCATTAGCATTTTGTGTCAACAGAGTAATTTGAGAAGACACGGTGTGAATTAAACAAAACAATGGGAGACAAATTATCTGCTAAAAGAAAAACGTTCATTGAAGTACTACTGCTAAGAAAATGAGACCGAAGAAACAGAGAGGAAGAATCATTTAGAGGAAACCTTATACAGAGCAGCCACTTAGTTTATGGCTACCATTATTTGGAAAAAAAAAGATGAAACAAGGTAGCCAGAAAAAAAGTATAGCACAATAATACGAATTCAACACCAAATTACAAAAATTACAATGATAAGGAAACTCAATAAGAAGGCATAATTGATGAACGTTGCGCAAGCGCATAAAGTGATCGCGTAAACCAGCCGATGACAGGTCGTAAGCCCTGTAGGTTCCTCGAGTTCCTGATTCTTCTACAATATCCCAACTTCGTCTCTATTGAGATGTTAAAAAAATTTTTGTTAATAAAAATATCATTTGACTCCCGAACGGGAAAAAAATCCAATGTTCACGTATATGCAATTAAAAAAAAATATGCCTCGAGTTCCTGGTTTTTCTACAATATCCCAACTTCGTCTCTATTGAGATGTTAAAAAAATGTTCGTCAATAAAAAAAACGAATTCAACAATTTTAGCATCATAATATGTGTTGTATTTGATGTAAATTCAACGTGTTTTATAATTAAATTAGGCAATTATTATTTTATACTTTTTTTGTCGAAAGTATCAAATAAAGTTTATTTGAAAAATATTTATCTTTCCAGTTGCAGGGTTTTGATTTCATCGATGCTCGAGCGATGGTTCTATGTTCCTTTTTCGTATTAAAAGTATCGGATATCTTTATTTTTGGTTTGGTTTGAAGATAATTATACTACATTGGTTTGTTATTTTTAAAGTAATCCATTCATTCATTAATTTATACCATCACGCCAGATTCCACGATGTGAGGTAACCAGCGACAAGTGTGTGGGTGGGCATAGCTTATAAAAGGTAGCACAATACATGCGTGTATACATACCAGTACATACCAGTCTCGTCTCACCTAAAAACGCAGTATTAGATTGAATTTATTGAATGTGTATTGACATCAGTAGCGGAATAGCTAATAGAAGCCGAAAACCTTGGCTTGCCTATAAATTTAATATGTAAAGAAATATACAATCACAGGTTAGAAAAATTGTCTTTTTAAGATATTTTTTTGATTATAATAATCACTGATCATTGATAGTTTTATTGACACCATACTGTTAGATCCAGGTATTTAAACGTAGAAATGGTCCTTTTAAGGGCCACAAAATGTAAATATTATTTTGGCATGTGATTGAAAAATAGCTTTCACGGCCACTATAATGAACAAAGAAGAACTGATGCTAAAAATTCTTTGAATATTCGACATTTTCCAATTTTCTTTCATGGTTTGCGTAGTCTGAAGATTCTAGGCATGCCCCTGATTGACATCATATTCAATTGGTTTTGATACTGAATCATATTTACAAAATTAATTTTTGTTAAAATTTATTTTGTTTTTATTAACCAGTTAGATCTATGAAACCCTCTGTATTTGTGTATTCCCGATGACAGTGCAAGAAACTGTTTCCAGAATTATTCATTTGATATTTTGATAAAACTTGCAAAAATTTTGAATTTCATACTATGTAAAAACAAACTATGCGTTTCCGGCTGAGAGTTGATCGAAATTTTGATTTCATTTGGTTAGACGCAACGAAAATATTTCGACATGTTCAATATCACAATGATATAAAATTGATTAATTTTATCATTCTAAAGTTTTTGTTTAAACAGAGTGGAAATATGTATTAAAATTAATGATCGGCATTATCAAGGTCTTAAAGGAAACTAAAAACTATGACTAAATTTTAAGAAGGTAATACAATTGAAAAAACGACTACAAATGGAATATTTGAAAAAAACTTAGACCTCATTTTTTTAATTTTTTGTTATACACGTACTAAATAATATATTATTTTTTATTAAGACAACTCGGTGTAGAGACTTCCCTGGTTTGTGATCGTGTCCCAAAACACACATAAAGGAAAACATATTTATTTAACAAGTTTTTCTATTTTTATATCGTTTTTACAAGCTATAAGCTTTTCCTCATAAAAAAGATAAAAATGAAGATCACACTAGTATGTATGTATGTTGTTACAAAGACGAGATGAAAAAAATATATTTTACAGCATCTTCCTTGGAATATACTCGTTATGAATTGGTTGGTGCCAACTAACATTATACGAAATATCCGTAAAATACGGCGGAGTTTATGTTGTTAACGTTGCCTTAACTTTTGCTCACCGTAGTTTATGTCTAAGGTTTCATAAATACGTATAATAGAAAAAAAATAGACTCAAACATAAAAACCAATGGTAATTTTTTATAGTAATAATATGTTCATGTATTTTATTTAGAGGGTTTCATGCCATATAACAATCTTGTTTAACCAATACATCGTGAAAGCTTTTGAATACTATGTGTATGTATATACCAAATTTTAATTCCAAAATATTAATATAATTACTGAAATTTTGAGATATTTTGTTTTCTATAAAAAACAAGTATTTCGGGATAGGATAGTGTCGATGTCAGTCCTTTTTTTCTATCCAGAATAAATACACAGCATGATGATATGTTTGTATGTATGGAGATTTAATATCAAACTATTGAGAGTACCCATGGAGTTTTAGATGGGTGGTGGTTGAGCGGATAGCGAGCTGGATTAGTATTCCAGTGGTCACGACTTCGAATCCTGCCACGACCGATTTCGTTCACCTATAGCACAAGCATTTATGCTTAATTTAGGGAATGTTTGAGGATGCATACGTATTTTTTTTAAGTACATATTCATTCTTAAAAAAAAAACATTGCAGACTCTGCCATACATATTGTATAAACGACGTCGTTACTAAAGACATCTTTTTACAAAATTTGTTTAAATAAATGATATATTTGAGGTAAAAAAATGAAATTATATAGTTGAGGTGTTTCGGAATTTTTAGATATTTTTAAAAACTTTAGAAAAACATAAATTTGTCATAAAGATAAGGTGGAGAAGATACAAAATAAACAAATTAAAAATTTAGATAATACTAGTTGCATGTAACACATGAGATCCAACTGTCGATAGCGATAGTATGTATAGTTGAAGAATAAGTACCAAACTATAATCCCATAAATACAAATTATTTAATATTTTAAGATATTTGATTTTCTATACAACACATGTACCTACATATGTATGTATGTCAAGATAGGATAGAATGGAGGTCAGTCCTTTGATCCTACCCAGAATATGAAAACAGCATGATGGTATGTATGTATGTTTGGAGATTAGTATCAAACAATTAAATCTTCTTAGATATTGTGTGTAGGCGATTGCCATGAAGCAATGTCGTCACTAAATTAAATTTTTATAAAATTTATTAAAAAAATTTGAGATGTGCTAATACAATGTTAATATTTTTTATATAAAATTAAATTGTCTAGTTGGGGTGTTTCGGCTTTTTTTGATATTTAAAAAAAAATGGAAATATAGGCAGTTAAACTCATAAATTTATCATAAAAAAAAATTTTTCTTAATAAAAAATGTTCGAAAAACCCTGGAATTTGAAAAAAAAACAATTTGAGATTTTGTATTTGTCTATGTTTATACCAATTTTCAGCGTTCTAGCTTTTACGGTTTCTGAGATATATGGAAAAATAAATCAAAATTTCAGATAACCCCTGACTAAAACAAAAATTCGAAATTCTGAGTATAAAAGTTTTGTAAGCCTATAACTGTTTATATATTCTGAAATTTTGGGCTCTGTAAATTGAGCGGATCAAAAGTTATAAGGGGGGGACGGACACACACACACACAGACACACACACAGACACACGAAATGTTCTACTCCGAATTCTGAGTAAATCCGTGTATGGAACATATATGCTGCGAAGCCTCTAAGTTGGTGTTTTTTGACTTCAAAGTTGGAAAAGCCGTGAAAAAAGTAGACCTCTGCATACAATTCTCGCGTATCCTGGCTTGAAACATTGTCGATATGTTAAGAGAACAAAGTTCTCCTGAACAAATCGACAGTTGGATAATGTCGATTCATTAAGAGAATTGAATTCTCATGAACGAATCGAGAGTTGGAAAAAAACTGCCATTCAACAACCCGACTCAATGCTCTAAATATGATGGACACATTTCCTTAGAGAACCAACGCACACTAACTGATACAACTTTCTTATATAAGATTACAAAAAATACTGTAGATTCGAGCACCTTGTTGAGTAAATGAGCTTTGCATGTAGGATTACAAGATCAACGCATACCTTCAGATATCCCAGCTGTGATACATATAATATATTGGATGTTGAGTAAATGAGCTTTGCATGTATGTAGGATTACAAGAACAACGCATACCTTCAGATATCCCAGCTGTGATACATATAATATATTGGATGTTGAGTAAATGAGCTTTGCATGTAGGATTACAAGAACAACGCATACCTTCAGATATCCCAGCTGTGATACATATAATATATTGGATGTTGAGTAAATGAGCTTTGCATGTAGGATTACAAGAACAACGCATACCTTCAGATATCCCAGCTGTGATACATATAATATATTGGATGTTGAGTAAATGAGCTTTGCATGTAGGATTACAAGAACAACGCATACCTTCAGATATCCCAGCTGTGATACATATAATATATTGGATGTTGAGTAAATGAGCTTTGCATGTAGGATTACAAGAACAACGCATACCTTCAGATATCCCAGCTGTGATACATATAATATATTGGATGTTGAGTAAATGAGCTTTGCATGTAGGATTACAAGAACAACGCATACCTTCAGATATCCCAGCTGTGATACATATAATATATTGGATGTTGAGTAAATGAGCTTTGCATGTAGGATTACAAGAACAACGCATACCTTCAGATATCCCAGCTGTGATACATATAATATATTGGATGTTGAGTAAATGAGCTTTGCATGTAGGATTACAAGAACAACGCATACCTTCAGATATCCCAGCTGTGATACATATAATATATTGGATGTTGAGTAAATGAGCTTTGCATGTAGGATTACAAGAACAACGCATACCTTCAGATATCCCAGCTGTGATACAAATAATGGTCAGAACTTGTTTATTTATACATAATGCAATATTACAATAGTTTCTATGACATTGATCTTTTCAATAACTCTCTTCAAAAATTAAGGACGTTATTTATTTCGAGCGTTATTTTGTAGTGCATGCCCCAGCCCTTTTTTACTATCTCTCCTTTTTTCTCATTATTGGCCCCTTTTGCCGTTTTCCCACTAATCAAGCATATTTTTTTAATTTTTTTTTCATGTTTTTTTTTAATGGTTAACATGACTAGGGTTGTGCATTAGAATATTATATTGTAAAGCTTGTATGTTCACTAAATATATAAAAAATAAAAAAAAAAAAAATAAGAACCTTTAATGAATTTGAAATAAAAACAGACTGATCACAGCTGAAAGAAAAGGATGAAAGGAATGGAGTTACACATAATTCATGGTAGAGAAAATTATTTTACTAGTTACATGTAACACATGAAATCCAACTGTCGATAGCTATAGTATGTGTAGTTGAAAAATACGACGCAAACTATAAAACCTTAAATCCAAATAATTGGATATTTTAAGACATGTTATTGTATTCACATACAAAATGTTCATGTCAGGATAGGGTAGTGTAGAGTTTAGTCCTTGTTTTCTAACACCAATATGTAAATATCTTGATAGTATGCATGTAATTATGAAGATTCAAAATTAAACTATAATAGTCCCCGTAGATATTTTGTTTTCTGCCATACAAAATGCATGAAATGATGTCTTAACTAAATTACATTTATGCAAAAAATGTTAATTTTTTGCATAAATTATGGATAGTTGGAACATATTGCCATTTGGCAATAAGCTCGCCACTGTGCACAAGTAGTCAAAAAGTTATAAATAAATAAATGTACATACTGCTACAATTGGTAAATATTTCATATCTAATTAAATTATCTTGTTACGGTGTTTCGGCGTTTTTTGAATCATTATATTTGTTTATATTTACACAAATTTTCAGCCTTCTGGACTAACGATTTTTGAGATATGTGGGAAAATAAAATTAAAATTAAAATGTTGATAGCACCTGATTGGAATGAAAATTCAAAATTTCGAGTATAAAAGTTTTGTAGGCCTATAAGATATATCCTGCGAAGCCACTAAATTGGTGTTTTTTGACATCAAACAATGAAAAATGTACACCTGAAAATGTATATTAATGTGGACCATCCTCAGTCGTGAGGTCATGGAGGATAACATTTCTCGTCAAATGTTAAACTAATAAGACAGTTGCCCAATACAAATAAATTCGCTCAGGGACAATAATTCTCAATTGTAAACGAGAAAGAGCAATTATTTCTATTAGAAAGCAATTACTATCTGATACTAAAAGAATTGATTTGTAGGGTATTCTTTTTTTCTAAATTCTTCATGGAAGAGTAAATAAAAAAGCCGATATCATTGAAACAATCGGGGTATAATTCAATGTCTTCGGAATGGATTTAAGATACTAAATAATGTATTACAATAAAGTCAATCAATCAATCAGACTCAAGGAATGGGGAAGCCATATTGTTTCATAATAGGCGTGATGACAGTATGAAAAAATCATTGAAATTATAATTTTATAAGATAAAATAGGTTATATAGATTGGAAAAAATATATTTATTTTCATTTTAAAAGAGCGAATAATATTAATATTATTAAAATAAAAATACAAAATATGTAAGTCCGCCATTTTATGAGAAACACCAATCAGAGTGAATCAATAATTATGACGTCACAGTTTCAATACAATTTATGAAATTACTTTGCATCGAACAAAGACTTTTGCTCGTCAGAATTTAGAAACGTAAAAACTTACATATAAGCGTATTATTATTATTCTATGCATATAAGTACTTTATTTATCTATAATTTAAATACAACTTACATCTCGAAAATCGATAAAATATGTTCCTTCTTCTCGCTACATTATGTGTTCATAAACTAAAAGCATACCTACGCGGTACTGTGGTAGACATGACAGTTGTAAAGCTGCGTTGCACCGCTCAATTGCGTCGATTCTGTTCACTGCGACGGGTGTGTTAACTCACTCCTTCGAAATGTATTGGCTCACGGCGCAGTGAGTCGTGAGTGCTAGACAGGGAGAATGCGAACAGTGTTAGGGTATTGAGTTATTGAGTTGCCTGCTTTTTAACCGACAAACTATTACTTTTAAAAGTAGAATCGGGATTTTTAACCGACATACTATTACTTTTAAAAGTAGAATCGGGAAAGTTGTGATATTTTTAAACATGTAGGTACATGAAATATAATGAATTCAATAATAATCTTTGCTTATATAAAATACAATACCTGCATATTATACTTTTATTATTATTTTTTAACTAGCTTAATGACCCGGCGCAGTGAATAGGCGTGATGAGAGTAAGAAAAAATCATTGACATTATGATTTTAAAAAATAAAATAGGTTATTGAGGTTTAAAAAAATTTATTTATTTTCATTTTAAAAGAGTGAATAATATTAATATTATTAAAATAAAAATACAAAATATTATAGACTGCCATTTTATGAGAAACGCCAATCAAAACGAATCAGAGCGCATGACGTCACGATATTCTAGGTTCACGTCCAGTTTTGCCGATTTGTGGCACTTGTGCCGATTTCGGGAAATTCAGACTTGCGTCGGCACTTAATCGGGAAACGCTTTAATTCGGCACTTTTTGGGATTAGAATGTATAAAAAAAATATATATATTTTTGTTTATACTAGATGTATTAATTTTGTATTTTTTACGTCTAAATAAAAGTTACTATTATTATTAGTAGTAGTAAACATACAAAGTAAATATAAGTTATTTCATTTAAATAAATATCATTCTATTATTTCACTGGTGCTTACATAGTTTAAGCTATTTCTTTTTGTTTGTATCTTTGTTACTAGCCCCGTCACTAGGCATGGCCTGTGCTAAGGTAAGCTAATAGTTTTATGTTATTGTCTATTACGTTGTTTATTTAGTAAGTATGTATGTAGGTATGTCGGTTAAAAAGCAAGCAACTCAATAACTCAATACCCTAACACTGTTCGCATTCTCCCGGTCTAGCACTCATGACTCACTGCGCCGTGAGCCAATACATTTCGAAGGAGTAAGTTAACACACCCGGCGCAGTGAACTGGGTCCATGCAATTGAGCGTCGTAACGCAGTGGTGTTACACAGGCCTAATGCCTAATTCGCGGGAAACTTAAGATGGCCTATTTTGACGTTTGGACATTCATGAAGTTCTTTATATGCTTATTGCCTAATTAATGGTAAATATTTAGTAAATTAATTATAGTATTGAGAGCTAAATGTGGGGGAACAAATACTGTACTTCATTGTAAACGCATACTTAATAAAATACACTTTCTGTGTCTCGCATTGCCAAATTTAACTACTTGTTTCTCGTTTATATTCGCGTGGGACGAAAACAAATACCTCAGTAGGTGTTTTTTTCGACGTGTTTGTACATTTAGGGACCGCACAACACTTATGCACTTTTGAATTTATTTTAAATACACAAATCGTCTTAGAATACATATAGTACATATAGTAGTGATATGCGGTCTACGAAACCGTGACGTCACCGTCAGCTCCGACGGACGCCATTACACTGCAAGCGTTTTTTGACGTAAATGTCAAATTGGATTTTGAAATGGCAATTTTTGCTACTAAACCTTTATTTTATGTTGAAATGTATATATATTTGAAAACAGTGGATGCGTAAAAACATCGTGAGATAGTTTCTCAAAATTAGTCATCATGCCTATTGACACTAAACAATACAATGTATTCGCTATGTTTCAAAAAATGACACAATTTACAATAACGCCATGAGTTTTTGAATTAAAATCGCATTTATATTCGTCATGTTTTGTCTAACGACTGTTGATTTTTTTTTCAGTACAAAAATGAAATATAAAAGAGGCAATGACAATACTATTTTTTTACAATAAAACATCTGTTTTATTTCATTTCTCAAAAAGCATAAAATTCTTGTGCTGAGAAAGTGAATACATATGTACATATAGTAACGATTCAATTTCACAAAAACTTGAAGAAATTGACGGATATCTATAAAAAACTAACCAGCTCTAAGTTTATGGACTTTACATATTATATTATATCAATAGGATTATTGTTTGGGCTGCAGAGAGGACACAAAAAAACAACGTAAATGATGAATTCATAGAGGAGATATTAAAAGTTGTCTATGGAAAACTAATGAGGTCTAACTAAGTCTATGCACTTTACACATATGACGGTAATATGAAGTCGATCGGACTTATCATTTGGGCAGTAGAGAGAACACAAAAAGGATAATACCAATACATCACGACGAAATTCATCGTGTGCACTCTCTACATGATACCCGCTGAGAAATTGATGTAAAAAATACGCTTACAAATTGTGAAATAGGTACCACTATTCCATAGTGTGGAGGGTAAAAATATATGTATCGCATTGTTGTCCAATAATTAGTATTGAGTAAATAAGTATAAAAAATCTACAGAGTTTGTTTTATCACTTGTTAAGTTATGGGAAAACAGATTATCTTTGTCTGACGAAAAATGACATCAAAAGCACGTTTTTATTTATAAATGATGAGATGGATTTTATTTATAAATGATGAAATGAGATGGGTCGGTGGCAGAGTGGTTAGCGCGTTGGGCTAGTAATCCAGTGGTCGCGAGTTCGAATTTTGCCTCGACCGATTTCGTTCACCTATGCACAAGCATTTATTTGCTTATTTTAGGGAACGTAGGAAGATGTATATGTAATTGTTTAACAAGGACATATTCATTTTATTTAAAAAAAAAAGATTTTTTATATTTATGCAATATTTTTACATGTTTAAACAAGCTTTTAAATATATTTCACGAGCAAATTACTCAGCATTTTTAATGTTATATTCGTATTTTAATGTAATCAAAAAACATCGCTTCGTTTGAAAAATTAATAATTGTCATTATGTAGGTTTAATTAACGAGATGAAATAAAAAAAAAACGAACGTGTTTCATGCTTCCTATAATCTCGTGGAAACGGTTTAACGTTGAATTAAGCCAAGCAGAAGGTTATATCGAGCTCACATCCTGAATTTTATGCCTCTGCTAAAAATTGCCATTTTAGTCACGCGATATTAAGATTAAGCTTTGACAAAAGGGATGCATATTATATTATGTAATACAAACACGAATTGCACCTTGTTTATGATACATTATACTCTATAACGTAGAATATTATTATTCTATGTTCCATAAACAAGACAGTTGAGTAATATTCGTTTACTTTAATATATCTACTAGAGTGAATTTACATCGATACCTTTATAATTATATTTTCAGCGTTGCTTTTGCGACACATTTTAAACAGTTTCGCAAAAATCATTCTTAAATATCATATACACAAGTAGTAAACTGCCTTTGAAGGGAGTTATACAAACACATCAACCAAATATTGGAATGAATTACCGCAGTATTTTCATACGGCAGCCTCACTGCAGAGCTTTAGCAACAAACCATTGCAATGAATGGTTGTTTAAGTACACAAAATTAACTAATAATACAAGTAATAATGCGTTCTTTGTTTATTTTTTTATCTTAAGTTTTTTTTTTCAATTCTTTTCTTTTTTTCCTGTTTAGATGTTTTCATACATAATTTGTATCTAAATATATAATATGTTGTGATCGTCCAAGGCATTGCTGAAAATCAGTTGCACTGTGGGTGTTGCAGACGGGTGTACAGCTGAGCAATAGCCTATTTGTTGTAAAATAGTGCAAAAGATGTATAATTGTTTGTTATTTTTATATTTATTTATTAAGCTCGCATTTAGGAAATAAGCTCGTTTCTTATATCATAAAAGATTGCAAAATAATTAAATACTTCAATGGCTTTGTATTTAATTTATTTTTGTTATAAACTACAATTTAGTTTATTTCAATTTCAGTGAATTTATTAAATATAATAATTAGTGACTGAGAGGACATGTCTCAAAGTCATTTATTTATATATAGGTACCTACTTAAAAATATTAATTTTTCATTTTCCAATTGAAATTCCAGATTCTTTCAAACGAAACTTTTGTAGGTACTCTCCTAATTACATCAGTAGAGATAATAATTATAAACGAGTGGGTTGTGGCCAACACTGAACTCTCCACTACATACTAAGTGTCATTTTTTTCTTTTTGCAAAGTTGACGAACATTTCTATTGAATATATGTCAAGTTAGTAGAATGTGGTGTTCGTTTCTCTCTGCCTACCCTGTAAGGAAGTTGGCGTGATTATAAAAAGAAGAAGAGTAAAAAATACAAATAATCAATCATCATTACAATTATTAAATCATTTGTGTAGCGAAGAGTAAAAAATACAATTTCTATAAAAACACATACAACATCCTTGTGAAGTTGATAGCCCAGTATTCCTATAGAGAAGCTATTTGACGGTTGTATACATTTACGCACTTAATACAGTAAAACATACTATTTATATTTTTTCTTTAAAGGTTGGCAATCCCGGAATGCACTTTTGAAGAGTGTTTTTATACTGTATCAATTATGCAAATAAAATAAAAAAAATCTTAATTTTCCAGACCGGGAGAGTATTTTTAAAAAATTGTACAGATGAAATCACAGAGAAGTTGTCTATGGAAAACTAATCAGCTCTAGGTCTATGCACTTTACACATATGATGTTGATATGAAGTCGATCGGACTTATAGTTTGGGCTGTAGAGAGGACACAAAAAGGATACGGCGTACGCCATACATACAAACACATCACGACGAAATTCATAGTGTGCACTCTCTACATGATACCCGTTGAAAAATTGATGTTAAAAAATACGCTTACAAACTGTGAAATCATGACTCTCCACTATTATGGAATAAAAAATATGTATGAAAATTGGAAAATCCCAGTTTCCTATGTATGTACCTATGTACAATTACATACACACTAGTAACAAAAAGTACCTTCTATTACAGCGGTATATGTATGTACTGTGTATCTTTATATATTCTATGTATGTTGTTACTATATATCTACTCTACACACTCAAAGCCATGGTGATGTAATTCCGGCTCAACCCGTTTTTATTTTTAAAATCACATGAAAATAAATGACACATTTCGGTAAATGCGAGTGAGTTTTCGTGAAACAAAAAAAAAGATAAAACAGACAACATATTAACACGTGAAATAATAGAATACAACGTGATATCACGTACATAAATAATACACGTTAAAGTAAGGAGACTTTTTGTATTAGTGTAAGTACCAAAACGCTTTAAGGCGATTTTTAGAGATTACTTTTCTCTTCTCGTAAAGTTGTTGCAGGGTTTAAACGAGTAAAGTACGTGGCTCTATTCACTCGGTGGGATATACATGCTAATAGTGATGAGCAAATGCATTACCATGACCAGTATTTGTCTTGGTTTTTCATACCCAGTCATGGTTTTGGCGTTGTATACTCTGTCAATTCTTGGTTTTGCATATCCCGTCTTAGTTTTGGTCTTGCATACTAGGTAGAGTATTGGTTTTGCATACCCTGTCATGGTTTTGGTCTTGCATACTCGGTCCAGTATTAGTCTTGCATACTTGGTCGAGTCTTGGTTTTTCATACCCTGTCATGGTTTCGGCATTGTATAATTCGGTCGAATCTTGGTTTTGCATATCCTGTCGTGGTTTTGGTCTTGCATACTCGGTCAAGTATTGAACTTGCATACTTGGTCGAGTATTGGTTTTGGCCTTGTATACTTGGTCGAATCATGATTTTCCATACCCTGTTTTGGTTTTGGCCTTGCAAAATTGGCTTAGTTTTGTTATACCCTGCCTTATTTTTGGTCTAGCATACCTAGTGTTGGTCTTGAAAAATATATTTATTTTACAATGAAATTAAAAAAAAATAACAATGAGTTAATGAGAGTAGTTAGCTGATAACTTACTAAAAGCTTTTAAAGATTTTAAAAACCACGAGGCTCGAGATTTTTGATCTTTCAGTGACACATACAATCTTGGTATTGCCTATTACGCAAGACTTAGACCAAGACAACAATTATAGCAAGACCCTCGCTCAACACATCATAATATAGGTACATAAACTTACCGTCATAGATCCAGGAGACAGTGAAGTTACATGCCGTCTCTACCTATAGGTATATACCTTTATACATCCAGAAGACGATGGAGTTACATGCCTTCTCCCGTGTCCTCCAGTAGGAATAGCACTCTGTGTCAAAGGTTAATTCCGATCTTCGGATTATCAAACGAAGGAACTGGTTTAGAATATGACCTGGTTTCTTGATACGGACCTACGAACATTTACGACTCAAGGACAGATTTGAACATCTCTGAACAAACTTATATACACGACATTATGTTTTTGTAGTAATCGAATTGCTAATTCGGCAGATTAGATCAGTTTAGGGTTTTCACGAAATACACGGTCACTTCATGAAATATGTATGAAAACTGCTATTTTTGGATTTTCTCATTTTATCATGTCAATCGTCATGGTGTAGTGGTTAATACTTTAATATCTGTGACGAAGTTCTAGGTTTGATTCTCAGTAGATTACTTAATTAAAAATATTTCAAAGGCAATATTTACTTTTGTGTGTTGAAATTCATTCGGAAATGAATTTGCAACTTGCATAACATGTAAGAAAATGTATACAAAACCACAAAGAGTCAATACTGCATAAAAAAATCAGAAATATGGTAAATACACTATAGCCACACCAATGACCATAGAATCTTATTAACGAATTTTATCGATCATATATTTATTTGTTAAAACATTTTATTTGAGACGAATGTTTTGAAATTGTATCAATAAACAAATGTAAGTACAATACTTTTATTCTTTTTTTTACAATCTGTCATAGAGTTATTTGTTTTCATTTTGCATTTACAGGAATGTTGCATGTATTGGATTGATGTAACAATTGGAATACGAACTTTGCGCACTTGAACAATTAGAGTCGATTTTATTTATTCAATTTAAAAGCCAAAGAACACATCCAACCATTAGGTACAACAATTTCTTGACCATGTCTTTAACCTTTTCTGAGAATCGAGGCCGCAATACACGAAATTCAAACAACTTATCACTATGCTTCTAGTGATTTAAAATATGCCCAAAAGCTTGAAAGTTTCTTTATTCAAGTAAATTGCGTTTTTCGGCTAATATAAACAGGACAGAATCCATGATAAGGCCAAAGGGTGCAGATATGCCAAGTGCAGATAAAACATGAAAGCAAGAAGATGCAGTAAAATGTTAATTAAAAAGTAGAGATTTTTTTAAAAAAGATCTTCAATATAAATTAATAGAAATATTAAGATGCATTTATTAACGGATTCATTTATCTTATTTATTTGCAGTAAAATGATTCAGCGTAAACAAAATAACCCATATTTTTTTATAATTTTGCCATTCGCCAATGAAAGAAGTAGGAAGCGCCAGAAAGGGCCTTAATTTACATTGATCCGGTTCATCTTCTTATTCTTTGTCAGCGATCTCTCCACTGCTGGACGTAGGCCTCCTCCAATGAACTCCATCTCTCTCTGTCTTGTGCTTCCCTCGGCCAACTCGTTCCCGCAACCGGAATAATATCGTCGACCCATCTTTTTTGTGGTCGCCCTACCGGTCTTCATTTTTCCCACGGTCTCCACTTTAGTTTTTTGGGTGTTCACCAATCGGTACCCTGTCTCGCAACATATTCTGCCCACTGCCATTTCAATTTTGCAACACGCTCTGCTATGTCAACGACTTTTGTTTGGCATCTGATTTTGTATTGGGAACATAAAGGATTAAAAATTGATGGTGTTTATCTGAACCACCTTCGATTCGCAGATGACATTGTGCTTATCACCGACGATCTGGAAGAATTGAAAGGTATGATAAAGGCATTCCATAACGCTTCCTTGGAGGTGGGCCTAGAGATGAATATCTCGAAAACCAAAATCCCGAGTCCATCCAACAGCAATATGAAAATCAATAACAACACAGTTGAAACCGTTGAAGATTACATAAAATGGGAAAAGATAATCGATAAGCTGAGATACCCAGACGAATCGGACTAGGTTGAGCTCGGTCACATCCTGAAAAACAAAGATATTCCGATGAATTTGAAAAGAAAGTCTTTGAAACATGTATCCTCCCAGTGCTAACATATGGATTGGAAACAATGACACTAACTGCCAACACAATACACAAATTGAAATGTTCGCAACGAGCTATGGAATGGCAAATTTTAGGAGTGAGCCTCCGGGATAAAATAAGATCCGGTTCTGATGAAAGGTATTTTTAAGTATGTATGTATAATAAGGAGAAAATATTTAAGAAGATTTTCTGTACCAGAACATTTCAGAAACCTCAACAATTATCATTTATCTCTAGAATATTCCCTACTTCATTTTTCACACACTGTATTTTCTTTACTCAGCGTTAAAATAATTCTACCCCTCTTGTTAAAATCATTTATGACTACTTTGCATTTCAGAGTTGGCGTTGTCTGTTTAATGTTTGTGTCTATCATTTATTTTGTTTGTGATATAATAATTTCAACCAGAAATATGGGTCATAAGAGAGCTTTCGGTTTATTTTGCGAAGTAACGCGGATGCCGAAATTGAGAAAATTTCATTAAAATTTTTGGCTAGAATAATCACAGTTGGATAAATTTGTTGTAAAATTACAGTGTAAATATTTGAATCTTAAATTTGTACAGCATCTCGTTGTCTTTATCAGATAAGTTGGCGGAGATAATGGATCGAGTGAAGGCCATATCGGGGTGCATTAGTTAAAATGTTCAATTTATACATACAACAATTTCTATTAAACTATGTTTCATTTCTTCGTCGTAAATTTTTGATAGAACACCGATCAGTTCATTGAAATAGAATTTGGTTTTATTTATGTATGTATTTTGTATATTTTCTTGGGCAACTAACAAGTTCTATGTCTAATATTAATTCTACACGCACCCAATAACAAGTTGCCACATTCTTGAGACTTTTACAGGTCCAGCCTGAGATCATTATTTAAAATTGTGTCTCCAGCGGGGATTCAAAGCGGGTATTCATGACTAAAATATATATAATTCACAAAAATTGAAATTGAATTGAAGGGAACTCAAAAAGAAGGCATAATTGGTGAAGGTTTAGCAAGCGCATAAAGTGATCACGTAAACCAGCAGATGACAGGTTGTTAGCCCTGTAGCTGCCTTGAGTTCCCGGTTCTCCTACAATATTCCAACTTCGTCTCCAATTTAGATGAAAATTTGTCATAAAATAGTAAGTATCAAATATTCATTTTGGTAGGCACGCATTATTTTATATATCGGATATAGAAAATTCGACCTATATTTCAATTGATGCATAATCAATTTATTAATCTAGTCCAGTATTTTGTTCATTATACAAAATTAGTTGTATAATTTCATTTACAATCTGTTTAAGTGATGTAGGTTATGGATATGTTAATTATAATAATAATAATAACGTTTTGTTTATGTTTCATTGGAGTAATCTGCATAATAACATGATTAACATATTTTCAATTTAAATTGTTTGTCGACTGAAAATTACGCTAGTAGTTAAATAATAACTGTTTATAAATTGATTTCAACAAAATAAAAGGTAGATATTAAATTACCTCATTCTAGAATGATCTACAAAGAAGAGTTATTTATTAACAAATTTGTTGAATTATTAAATTTGTTATAAATTATTGAGCTTTCCGTATACTTAAATATTAATCAAAATATTGTATATAAAATAATTGGATTTTGATTTAGATAAATAATAAACATTGTGTAAATTTTAAACTACTTCAGAATATTTATTTTAACCTGGTGAACTAGTTAACGATACCCTTGTAGTTGGTATACCTACCGGTTACTTCGTTTTAATATTACTTACTTTACTTTCCGTGTCCGGATTCATCAAATAAAGAAGTTCCAGTAGTTGGCCACATGTACGGCCCTGTCATTTGCGGCAATTAGGTCCTCCCGCGCGCATGTCTCTCCGACTTTCGGACATATCATAAGGTGTTGGTGGTCCTGTATGTCCCCGCACTCGCAGGTATCGTCCTCCTTGTAGCCCCATTTTTTGAGGTTACTATTGCAGCGCGACACCCCAGTTCTCAATCTATTTAGTGCTCTCCAAGTGGGGTATGGCAGGTTGTGTCCAGCGGCCATCTCTTCGTTTTAATATTGAAAAATTAATATTAATATTGACTAAGGAACACTTGAGCACGTCACGTGGGTGCGCAAAGTGTATTTTATGTTTTTTGTTTGGTTGGTATATGCTTAAATCGCTCCACTCCACGATTAAAAAACTGAAGAAGATTGCATCACAGTGAGAGTTTACATCTGTTCTAATTTTGAATTTCGATCTATAGATTATGTATTTTTAGACACATGATATACGAAGGACACCTACATTATCGTTGCATTACAATGGGCATTAATTTCTATTCTAATTTTGAATTACTATTTATCGATGTATTGCGACACACGTAGGACGCCTACACTGTCGTTGCATCACAATGAGCATTTATTTCTATTCTTTTTTTTAATTTCGATTTCCTTTTATTATAATTCATAGGTTTTCATATAATACATTAGATGTTGTAGTTAGCAAATTTTGTATGAATCGAATGTGAGTAATTTTTCTGGGGGGATTTATGACCTTTTGGTTGGCAGACTACATCGTATTTCTATAGAAAATAACGACTAATGTGAATTGTTTTCGGATTTATTTGTCTAAGACATTTTAATTATTAATAACTAGCTTTTATGTCCCGCCGTTGGCCAAGAATGTAAAATTGTGAAGGAAAAAGCAATCGTTTTTATAATATTGTCACCCAATTATTTTGCAATATGCGTAATGGTTTTAAATATGACTGTTTATCAACGTTGTGGCCACAACCCCCATTTTTAAATATTATCATCGAAAACAAATTGTAATGTGTACCTATTGAAAATTTAGTAATTTTGGATGTTGGGATGTGGTTAAAATTTGATTAAACAAACGTAGGTACTGAAAAGATCTAGTATTGGTCACATCCCATTCGTTTTTATATTTTTTCATCAAGTGTGCATTATATTTTTGCTCAATTCGACTGAAAGTCTTCATTAACGAAGAAGAAAAAGACTTGAACTATAGTAAATAGTTTTTAATTTGAATATAAATGTTGTGAAGAGTTCAGTAATGGCCACAACCCCCATTCTTTAAATATTAGGTGTTGAAAATTATTCAAAATAGGATGATATAAATGGTTTAAATTTAATTAAACAAAAGTATTGAAAAGATTCTAGTGCAGGTTATATCGTCACATCCCATATCCCATTCATTTCATATGTATTTTCATCAAGTGTGCATATCGTTAATAATATTTCTGCACAATAGACTATTAGACTTAAAACTAACCCAAAAGACTAAATAAAAAAGAGAAAAATAAGTATAAGACTATAAGAAATAGTTTGTATAAAAAACTATTCCAATGGTCTACATAAAATAAGTAAAAATACATATACCTAATAGAAGAATTAGACTATTGGAAATAGATTGTATAAAAGCTCACCCAAAGGTCTACAAAAAAGAAGAAGAAGAATATTTAGACTATTGGAAATAGTTTGTATAAATACTGACCAAAAGGTCTACATAAAAGAAAATGAATAAGACTATTGGAAATAGTTTGTATTAAAACTCTCCCAAAAGTCTACGTACTTAAATGAAGAAGAATAATAATTAGACTAAAGGAAATAATTTTTATAAAAAAATGACCCAAATGTATACATAAAAGAAGAAGAAGATGAATTAGACAATAGGAAATAGTTTGTATAAAAACTGCCCTAAAGGTCTACATAAAATTAAGAAGAAAAAGAATTAGACTCCAGGACCCGCCGCTTCAGGCCCTTCAGTACCTCCCGTCCCTTTAATCCCTCATTACGTCCCTTCCCATCAGGCCCTTCAGTACCTTCCGTCCCTTCAGGCAGTTTTATACCTCCCGTCCCTTCAGGCCCTTTAGTGCCTCCCTTCCCTTCATTACATCCCGTCCCATCAGTCGGTTAAGAAAAGTTTAAATCCAGAAACCATCCTGGAAGAACCGCGAAGAGATGAAAGAACCTTCTTTTCCCAGGATGCTCTACTTAATAGGTAAAATGACTAAATACACGAAGAAGAAGAAAAAAGTTTAAACCCAGATACCTGCGAAGAGATGGAAGGACAGTTGGACCTTCTTCTCCCAGGATTCTCCAATTTCATAGGTAAAATGACCAAAAATACACGATGAAGAAGAAGAAGAAGAAATAAGTTTAAATCCAGATACCTGCGAAGAGATGGAAGGAAAATTGGACATTCTTCTCCCAGGTTAGTCCACCTTCAAAGGTAAAATGACCAAATAGACGATGAAGAAGAAGAAGAAAAAAGTTTAAATCCAGAAATCTGCGAAGAGATGGAAGGAAAATTGGACCTTCATCTCCCAGGATAGTTCATCTTCATAGGTAAGATGACCAAATACACGTTGAAGAAAAAGAAGAAAAAAGTTTATATGCAGAACCCGTCCTGGAAGACCTGTGAAGAGATGGAGGTACAGTCGGACCTTCTTTTCCCAGGATACTCCCCCTTTATAGGTAAAACGACCAAATACACGAAGAAGAAGAAGAATAAGAAAAAAGTTTAAATCCAAAAACCATCCTGGGCATACGCTCGACAATTCACCAAAGTTTCATTATAATCGGACAAACGGTTGATAAATAAATAAATAAAATAATTTTCCTATAGGAAATCAGTATAGGTATATTATTGTTGATTTGTAAGTAAATAGTATTAGGTAGGTACCTACCTACAACAACCTTCTAAATAAATTCGATTCCTAACAAATTTTATTTGAATATCACATTCTTTCTGTAGCCATGGAAACGATTCGAACACGTAAGTAATATCGAATGGTTCGGATACATTTTTTGAATATGTAGGTACCTACCTACATTGGTTTGTTCGATGCCATAAAAATGAAAATTGTCAGAAAAATCAAATATTATTTACAAATTATGCAATTTTATTATGCCTATATCTTTACTAATAAATAACACATTTTTACAATATATGTCTTAAACTTGCCGTAATGTCTTGTGTTTCATTTTATTATTTCATAATTACATTTATTTCAAGGTTTATTTTAAGGTTTATTATTTTCAAGAACATATTCATTCGGTGGGAAAATGAAATATTGTATGAAAAGATATTAAAATGGCGGCGTTTATGTACAAAAGGCTTACTTTAAAAATAAGTTAAACATTATAATTATATAATGGAGTGTATTAAGCAAATTAAATCGTTGTTCTGTAAAAAGAGAAATTTATTATTAAAATAATTATAAAATACAATAAAAGTAATAATAACATAAACATAAATAAATAATAATGATAACAAATATAATTTTACCTATAAAAAGAGAAACGACATTAAATGCTTTTAGTTCCTCCTTTTTAGAATCTTAACTGTCACTTTAAAACAAATATAAAACTAAAATTTTAATATAGAACCAATTCAAATAAAAATGAAATAAGTACTTCTAGGTGACATCTATGTAAGTATTTGTTTTACATCTTCCCCCCCCCAAAAAAATTATATAAAACAATACTACTTAATTAATATAATTTTTATACAAAACAATACTTAATGTAGTACAATTTTTCATTGGCTAATACAATTTTTTTTTTCTATATATTTAATCAATAATTGGAACAAGTTTTGTGATATGAAAAAAGTTTGATTCTGATTTCTTGTGACCTGTATCTATTCTGTATATTGAGTTTGAAATTTTTTCTAAAATTTTATATGGTCCAATTTTTAATTCATCCAATTTTTTTCTGTTTAATCGATTTCCGTTTTCAACAAATACAGAGTCTCCGATTTTTAATTCGCATTTTGTCCTGTTTTTGTCGAAATGTTGTTTATTATAATTGTGTGATTTTATCGTATTTTTTAAGGCAAGTTTTCGATCTTGGAATAAATCATTAAGTGTTTTTTCCTGTTTTAATTCATCTGGCAAAATAGTAATATTTTTTCCTTCTAATAAATATTTAGGGGCAAATCCAGTTACTGTGTGTTCTGTTGTATTATATCTTAGGATACATTCATGTGCTATTGTCGTCCAGGCCAATTTTCCTTTCCTTTCATTTACCTTACATCTTATTTTATTAACGATTGTTTGGTTAAGCCTTTCATTCAGGCCATTTGAAAAGGTGCATTAACTGCGGTGAAGACAATGGGTATATTCTCATTACTTAAAAAGTTTTTAAAATCTTTTGAATTTATTCCCGGATATTGATCCGATAGAATCATACCAATTTTATTTCCTTGCATCGCTTTTCGAACAAGGTTTATAAAGTCACTCGAACTTTGACTTTTTGAAGTCAAAATATAGGCATACCTCGTGAAATGATCTACAAGAAGATGTAAGTATGTCTTTGTAGAACGTGAGCCACCAAATCCACCAATTGTATCTATAGACATTATCTCAAATGGGTAAGTTGCAGGACCTAAATGAGACATAAGTCCAAATTTATATTTTCCTCGAGATTTGTTTTTTATGCATATTTCACATTTTTCGCAGATTTTTTTAATATTATCGGTTAAATTTTTTGCTGTGTAGAATGGTATAATTTTATTTTGCATTTGTTTTGTTCCTATATGACAGTAAAGATAATGTATATTTTCTATAAATTTTTTACTAAATTCCTCTGATAGTATTATTTTTTCTTTTTTTCCAATTTTTTGTAGTATATTTCATCTTTCAATTTTAATTTATTTTTATTATTTTTCAAATCTTCATTATTTTTCTGATCATTTTGTATATCCCCTAGTTTTATTAAGTTTACGATTCTTAAATTTTCTTCCTGATTTTCATGTGGTTCTAACACCGGATTTCTGCTTAAACAGTCTGCTTCTAAATGTTCATTAAAGTTTATTTTATATTCATCATTACTTTCATCCTTTTTCTTTTTTATTATATCCAAATATTTATTATTATTAATATATGAATATTTTTTTTCTTCCATTTCATTACCTGAGAACCCAGGAATTATTTTTTTATTATTTTCATTATCTACTTTGTCATTCTCGTTTTCTTTTATAAGGCTTATGTATTTTTTTGAGTAATTTCTAATTTTTCATTTTGCATTAACTTGAAATTTTCTATGCAATCTAATCCAATCAAGAAATCATAATCGAAATTGTCTTTATCCATAACAAAAACATTTATGTTTTTCTCAATATCAAAAATCTTAATCTTTAAGGTTACAATACCCATAGTTTTTTTCACACCATTAATCGTTTTTAAATTAATATTTTTCTTATTATTATTTATTTGATTATGTTTCAAGCACAATAATCTCGAATTGATTAAAGATACATTTGATCCTGAGTCATAAATTCCCCAGATTCTTAAAGTATCATTTATTAACAATTTAGTTTTGATTAATGGTGTAATTATAAGTTTTTTTGGATCAATTTCATTTAATTCTGTTTCTAATTCAGAGTTATTAACATTTCTTATATTATATTCTCTTTTATTTTCATCATTATTTTTGTTTTGGAACCAACATGATGATTCGGGATGATAACGAATTCCCTTATTTTGTCTTTCACAAATCCTGCATGGTTTGTCTCTGATATAATTTTTTTTTATTATATTTTGAATACTAGTCTTTTTTTCTGAATGATTTTTATTTGCTAAATTTTCTAAACCTCTAATGTTATTAAATAAATCACTAGTTTCCTTCATGTTGTTTCTATCAATTTTATCAGATATAATATTTGGTAGTCCCGTAGCAATCAGATCAATAAGAGTGCATTTATCTATCGATTTATTTATTTCCAATAAAAGTCTTTCTTTTTTTAAAGCATATTCTAATAATGAGCCTTGTATATATTTGAATGACATTGCATACCTGATTGGTGTCCAACCTTTGTCTGCATAAGTTTTACAAAAGTTATCTTTCCATGTTGACCATTCTGAGTTTACAGAATATTTTATAAGCATTGACCTGTACCAGTCAAGACATGACTCATCCAGAAATAACCTAAGTGTTTCAATTTTCTTAATATCTTCTTCAATTCCCAAACGAGTACATTCACTTTCAAAAATAGTTATCCATTGTGATACGTTAGAAGTTTTTGTCGTAAAATTTTCTATAGCAAAATTAACTGCTAATTTTTTTATATTATTAGGTTTACAAATATCTTTTTTAGCTATAAAATTTTCATTAATTTTTGTCTCCTGTATTTTATTTTGTGTAATTTCCTCCAAATATATATTATCAAACTGTAAGTTACCATCTTCATCTATGTATGTTTTTTGTAACTCATCTATTAACGTTATCCAAACTCTTCGTACTTGATACCTTTTTGTTATACTTCTTTTTACTTTAATAAAGGCACTTGTTTTTATTATTTCTTTGTGATTGCTCACTGGTTGTAGATCTTTTGGTATGGCATAAACCTTGTTATCAGTTGTGGTGATTGAGATTATATTATAAACATTTGTTTTTCCATCAATTCCAGGTAATATTTTAAATTCAAAATGAAGTTTCACCATTTTATGTATATTGATTTTGTCGTTAAACAATAATGTCGTTTTATAATGGAGTGTATTAAGCAAATTAAATCGTTGTTCTGTAAAAAGAGAAATTTATTATTAAAATAATTATAAAATACAATAAAAGTAATAATAACATAAACATAAATAAATAATAATGATGACAAATATAATTTTACCTGTAAAAAGAGAAACGACATTAAATGCTTTTAGTTCCTCCTTTTTAGAATCTTAACTGTCACTTTAAAACAAATATAAAACTAAAATTTTAATATAGAACCAATTCAAATAAAAATGAAATAAGTACTTCTAGGTGACATCTATGTAAGTACTTGTTTTACAATTATACCAAATATTCACCATGTTTTTCACTTAAACGCTAAGTTATACTACAAAATATATTTTTTTTGTGTAAATACCTAATTCTAACTTTTAAACTAACAGATATTTGCGTGCAAAATGTACACTTTTTTGACAGA
Organism: Molanna angustata; assembly: GCA_963576475.1. Lineage (NCBI taxonomy): Eukaryota > Metazoa > Arthropoda > Insecta > Trichoptera > Molannidae > Molanna > Molanna angustata. The sequence continues at coordinate 15,052,332 of OY754977.1, read as the reverse complement.
TATGACTTGGAAAATTTTGTATGAAAAAAATAATTATTTAAATATTTTTAAAATTCAGCATTTTTATCGCATTCTTTTTAGCGTGACACTGCATCAGGTATACTGGTACATGTTCGCACTTAAATTAGATTTTTAGATGCTCTTGGTTTTTCAGAAGGCGTGAGACAAACACACACACACACACACACACACACACACATACACACACACATACACTAACATTTTGATTGCTTTATTACTTTAGATTTAGAGAACATTTATCTAGGATGTGTTAAAATGGAAGGAAAACTGAAATATGTTGCCAGCCAAAACGTCAAAATCGCGATATTCCATGACTCACTTTTTGCACAGAGTACTACATCTAGGTATATTATAATAAAAATCTATGTTATAATTCATTCATTTATGTTATAATTGCATCACGATGTATATTATATTTGTTTATATTTGAATTTCGATCTTAATGTATTAGGACACACTTTGTAGGTACCTCTCATAGATTTTTATTATAATATATGTACTAGATGGAGTACTCCGTAAAAAAAGTGAGTCATGGAATATCGCGCGTTTGACGTTTTGGTTGGCAACACATCCTAGATAACTGTTCTCTAAATCTTAATAAACAAAGTGGTATTTTCGACAAATAAATCCGAAAAACAATTCACATTAGTCGTTATTCTCAATAGAAAAACGATGTGGTCTGCCAACTTCATACAAAATTTGCCAACTACGACATCTATTATATTATAATAAAAATCTATGGTACCTCCTTATATTATCTTAGCATCACAATGAGCGGCTTCTGTTTTAATTTTGAATTTCGATTTATCGATGTGATGGGACACAATACATGTAGGTAGGAAGATGCCAACATTATCGTCGCATCACATTGAGCATTTTCATCACGTCCAACTGTCACGGGATGGCTGTAAATATGTGCATCTTGTGAGAGCAATAAACCGCACTGTGCACTGCGCTGCACTGATGTTAGCCAGACTAGCATTTACCTATGTATGCACCTACCTTTTATATTATATATTTACATCATATAGATACGTTGTAATAAAATTATGACTGGCTTTGGCTGTGTCGCCTTGACCACTATATCTTTAACGTCATGTCCAAAAATATAAAATGAACAACGATTTCGTTTTATAACTATTACGTTGCGCCAAGTATTAATGATTGAGTTTTACTAACCGAAGTAACGAATTGTAGGTATAGTATAGTCATAGAATTATAATAATTCTATGAGTATAGTCTATAATGGGTCTATAATCTTCCAAAATATTTTGAAAAAATAAGGCGCTTAGACTACAGGATAATCTTAAAAGTAATTTTACGTTAATACATTGAAGAGGGCGTTCCTGTCAGCGAGCTGTAAAGTGTATATTCTCGATGACTTTTGAAGATTTACGACAATTGACGAAGATCGACGAACCTTAGCCCATCGCCGTACAAGCGTCTGGCTACAGACGGATCAAGGGACGGAAGTCGGAAACACGCATGTGCATAAATATTGAGATTAATAAATAAAAAATAATAAACAGTATTAAAAAGAGTAGGTATCTTACAACTACGTAAATAATATGTAGATAAATATAATTTATTTAAACAAAGTGATCAAATGTGAATAAATATTAAACTTATTACTAACCTCAAATGGCAAAGGTGTTGATAACAGTTTTTCCGCGACCAATTCCCATTCAATGTATAAATCAACTAGCTCACGCGAGTCGATATAATTAATAAGGACTAACTGTATCTTACCAAAAAATTGAGGGGAATGGGATTTATATTATTATTTATAATTACACATCGTATTATTATTTCGCTGTCGTATTTTATTGTATCCCGTATAATTTTCCCTAGATTTTCATCTGTCGCCAGACGCTAGTCGAACCTTAGTCCGTCGCCGTCGATCATACAATTATTCTTATCATTCATGCGTCAATCGTTTAACAGAATAGAGTCGCGTTAAATCTTAATGTATTAGTTCCGACATCGTAAATAGTTTAACATATTATTTTTATTGTATCTTTCTTTAATTCGAATATACCAGTGTTGATCATGTAAGTAGTTATTTTATTTGAAACCCTTCATCACTATAAATAATAAATTATCGAATATTTAATGAACTGACATAGGCAATATCATAATTGGAGGTAAATGTTTTTTTTTATCCTAACATAATTCTCTACTCTGTGCCTTCATAACCTGAGAATCTCTACCATAGCTTGGTGCCATCCATCATTTCCACTACAATTATATGGGCTTAAATAACCGAGAGTTCGCGGTGTGTTTTCTGATAATTTTTCTTTTCTTTTTCTTTTCTGACTATGTTTAATTATCTCTGTTAATTATTTTGCATTCAAAAACATGTAACCATAGGGCAAATTGAAGCAGTACTGCCTCAGAACAGACTTGTCTAGTGAGGCAGTAAATTTCCAAAAAGGAACAATTTTACATACTATGCATATAAGTATTTTTAAATTTAGTTATTTTTTTGTTATTGTTATGTATAATGTGTAAATAATGGAAAATTTCAAATAAAATCCTTTTGAACACGCAAATTTGTAATTTTATTATAATCCTTCTGATAAAATCAATAGATAAAACATGTACCCCCAAAATGTCAACTAAATTCAATATGACAGATGGCTGCCATACATTTTTTAAGTGCGTGTGATTCGGTCAATAGTTGCTTTTTCATACATTGTTATAAGGAGAATCACCCGAAAATACCACTATTTACTATTCTTCTTTTTACTCCTCACTAACCCAAGGGGATATAGTGGGGAGTTATGATTTCGCAATTTTTAAGGGTATTTTTTTTATTGCAGATTATCAACTAGTATCATGCTGAGATTGTATTCTGAATGTTTCGTCACAATGTATCTGTGTGTGTGTGCTATGTGCAGTGTGCTATGTACGGCGTGTTTATTTTACTTTATCGATTATAGACTAAAGTACTCATTCGATTCTTTTCAAATTTTGCAAATATGTATATCTAATACTCGCTTAGACCCCTTTAGATTTTGAAGGATATCTGAATAGTGCTTCTTATTTTTTTTAACTGTCAAATATTTGAATGTGACCCCAAGCTCAGGAAACATAAAATTTGAAATTTTTATTTTCAAATTGTTAAAAAGGCACATCACTTTCATATAATGGCATTGAAGAATTATCAAGTTTTCATAATAAAATATTTTATAAAAAATAATTCAACAAACTCATTTCATGAAAATGCTGAATATTTCCATACAAAATTTAAATACTTTATAGAATGACTTGTTAGTGAGGAGTTTAGCGTTGGCCACAACCCACTCGTTTTAATTAAAACTTCGCTGTGCCTATAACGAAAACTTCGTTTGGACAGAGACGGTTCGGAGTCATTGCTCCTAGAATATTCAACAAACTTGCTAAGAGCATTAAAGAGACCAAAAATAGTCATTCTTTTAAATGTAAAATAAAGGAATGGCTATTGGTATCGGGCAGACACTATGCAGAGGAGAGTGTTCACCTATAGCTTTCGACCACATTTTAATTTTATATCTTATTAATGACTGTTCCACGTATGTCCCTATATGTATGTATTTTTTTTTTATTTCAATTTGTGTTTATTTATAAGTGCTTTAATGTAATTATGTATCATATAAATTTTATAAATAGCCATTAAATTATATCTCTAACAACAGCCCCAGAACAGGTAATGCCTAGTGGGGCGTTGTTGATCACCTAACATGAATATGCTGTATTGTGATATAATAAATAAATAAATAAATAAATAAATTGTGATAGGTACAATTAATGTACTATTTACTCTAAGGGCACTCGCAGACTGCAGACTTTTTAATCGGTCGATAGTTTGGTCGGGCCTTAATCGATATGGAGATAAGTGATATAACAGCTGTCTCGACTGCATATAAACTAAAGATTTGGGTGACGGACTAGTGAATAATCCAGGGGGGCAAGTCTGGTTCGACCGGCGAAATCAAAACCCTAGTGATTACCTATATCATGGAAATAATTATCGTATGGAGTTCTATGACATCTAAAGATATTATAGAACTCCATATAATAATTATATCCATGATATGGGTAATCACGAGGGTATTGATTTCGCCGATTGAACCAGACTTGCCCCCCAGGTGTGGTACTGAAAACAAAAAAAAAACTTTGCTTTCGCTACTGCTTTTGGCGTCCGTTACTGCTTCTGTTTCCGAAATTTTTATAAAGGAAATTCGATCGGAACTTAACGACTGGTGAGTGGGGAGGGGCACGGGCGCGATGGAGTTCCAGCCAGCGAGCCGGGAGCGTGTTTTTGGTATTTGTCGCAACGCGTTTGTTTACCCAACATTTTTACTTTACACTTTGTGACGTGACGTTGAAGTGTAAGCGCGCTTGATAAGCCTTATATAGTATTATAAAGAACACCGAAACAAATTATTAGGTGTAAAAGCGGAAACACTACTAAAAAAAAATGTAACTTACCGCCATCTAATTTTGTGCACTTGTGCACTTGCTGGATATGAAGATGTAGATATAAATAAATAAAAATATATATTTAAAAATAAATTAATAAATAAATAAACAAACAAATAAATAAATAAGTAAATCAATGAATACAAAGACAAAAAAAAAATAAAAAGACAAAGAAATTAATAAATGAATAAATAAACAAATACAAAAATAAATAAATGAATAAATTAAATTAAATAAAACAATTACTAAAACATTTGTTTTTTTATTACCACTTCCACAGCTAATTTTGTTTCTGTTTCTGTTAAAATATATTTTAAAATATATATACTTGGCGTAGTCCTAGTGAGGTAGAGATTTTATAAGTGTCGAGATGATATAATTAAATATAAATAAAAAACATCTGTTTCCGTTTCAACTTCCGTATGACACTTCCGTTGCATTACTTATGGAGATGTTGTATGCAATTGCGCATATTACAACGATTCGGTGTCGACTTATCTGACATAAAAACTAGTCCAATGCCGACCAAACTATAGGATGATTAAAAATTCAGTGCGATTTATGGTGATTTTTCACAAATACCCTTTGATTGATTTTTACCGAGATGGACTTAAAATCTAGTCGATGTTTGAATTTAATACCTGTAATAAGAACACGCCAATTAAAAATATTTTACAAATGTCGATTTGTTCAAGAAAATTTATTGCAGTTGTACCTACATCTCAAACTTTTTTTAACAATTCTTATAAAAATTGTATTTAGTGACGACATCGTTTCATACAATTTTTAAGGCAGTAAACACTACACCATATCTCACTCAATAGTTTGATACTTAATCTCCAAACTTACATACCAACCATTATGCTGGTTTCATATTCTGGGTAGAAAAAACAGACTGACCTCCATACTATCCTATCCTGATATACAAAATATCTAAAAATATTTATTAATTTGTGTTTAAGTTTTGTACGTATTCTTCAATTATACATACTATCGCCATCGACAGTTGGATCTCATGTGTTACATGCAACTAGTTAACTACATACCAACCATTATGCTGGTTTCATATTCTGGGTAGAAAAAACAGACTGACCTCCATACTATCCTATCCTGATATACAAAATATCTAAAAATATTTATTAATTTGTGTTTAAGTTTTGTACGTATTCTTCAATTATACATACTATCGCCATCGACAGTTGGATCTCATGTGTTACATGCAACTAGTTAAAATTAATATAAAACGACAAATGCATGAAAATAATTACAAAAATTGTACTCAATTATTTCCTTTAATTTTTAAATTTTCGAATTATAATTAGTACCTACTAATGAACATAAATTTATAACGAATTAATAAGATTGAGCGATAATAATTTCTCTCTGGCAAATTATTCCGATGTCGATGGTAGTGAAATTTCAAGAGTTTGACTTCGTTTCACTCAGCTCTGATAATCCCGAGGTTCATGGATGGGATAATACCTTAAATGGGAAACACTATTTTACAAAAAAGAGATTTCGTGGTTTTTGACTCGGCCGCCCAAGACTCACAATACCTTCGTTCCGGCTAAATAATTAATTACGAGATTCTTGCGGCGATGCAGAATAAATTTAATTAATTACAACATCGAGTTTGCAAAATATACACAGTTTTGTGCCCATGCCCTACCGAATTGAGAGCAATGAATAAACTCCTTCCAAGATAATGAGCCGGTTCAATTAATTTTTAATTAACTTTTGGTCTGAATCACTAACGCCACGTACTAGTAATAGTCTTGTGTTTCTAGCAATTTCCCGGAGCCTCACTTTACCAAAATAAATAAAGAAAAGTCGAACTTGTTAGGAATGTTTAACACACAACATTCTCCTTGGTACGGAATCTCCAATACAATACGGAATTCTCTCATCTTTTCCTATTTTCCCTTCTTCTATAACCAAAAGAAACTACTCCCTTTCCCCAAATGAAATGCCATAATAGCCAATAAAAAAAGTTTAGCGCGATAACGTTCGTTATGAATACTTGAGCCTTAAATAAATCTTTTGTTTTGTTTTCAAAACTAATTAAGAATATTCATTTAATTAGTTGATTAATTAAGATGGCTTGTATTCCTCGAGAGGAGGAAATTGAAATGCGAAGAATGAATTGAAATGGCGAGAAAACGAATGATCGAAGTGGGAATTGGAGTCTGACCCATTCCTAAATAAAACTTGCAAAAACTTTGTTTGGAAATGGTTATTTACGTCAAGACAAAGCCATAGTAATTTACAGTCAAAATATTTTAACTTTCTTCGAAATATAGAAAACGAAACATGTATCAACGAAATCCAGCCGATTCCTGCCTCAAACGATTTCGTTCACCTATAGCACAAGCATTTATGCTTAATGAGCATGTATGAGACAGTGTATCAATGTTGATGAGGCGAGAAAGAAGAATGCGGTGTTCGGTTCTCACTGCCTACCCCTTGAGGAATATAGAAGTGGAGAGTAAAAATATACGCTTGTCTATAGACACATAGAATATCAATATGAAGTTGATCACTCAATTTTGCCATCTTCTTCTTCTTCTTCAGCCCCTTTCACTCCACTGCTGGATAAAGGCCTCTTCCTGAGTTTTCCACTTCTCTCTATCCTGGGCGCTCTGTTTCCACCCATGTCCCACCAGTTCGACAATGTCGTCAGTCCATCTCCTCTGTGGTGTCCCTACACCTCTTCTATTATGGTAGGGTCTCCAATTCAGAATTTTGGGGGTCCATCTATCATCTTTCTGTCTTGCCACATGACCTGCCAATTTTGCCATACATAAGCTATTTTACTTTTGTTATATACATTTTTCATACAACTAGTTGCATGTAACTCATGAGATCCAACTGTCGATAGTGATTGTATGTATAGTTGAAGAATATGTACCAAACTATAAACCCATAAATCCAAGTTATTGAATTTTTTAAGATATTTTGTTTTCTATACTGCAACATATGTAGGTATGTTTGTAAAGATTGGATAGTATGGAGGTCAGTCCTTTTTTCCTACCCAGAATATGAAAACAGGATGATGGTATGTATGTATGTTTGGATATTACATAAGTAGCAAACTATTATAAATACCTACAGTAAAATGACATTGTTACGTAATGTAGACGCCAAAATAAGGGAAAGAAAATGATTGTAGAATATTATTTTATATTTTTAATCTAATAAAGATCGAGAAAATTCATAAAGGCGACGCATTTATAAGCGAGAAATTTCTTCGCAATTTTCATCACTTTATATAAAGAAGCAGTATTCGGAGAAATGTTATGAAAGTCTTTTAGCTCATTAAGCACCATAATTTTTATACACAAACCTTCGTAACGAGGAGAATTTTTCCACATCCAATGCATTAGTTTAGCAATAATGATTTTTTGAATAATATAAAAAGTGCCTTACGTTCTGGCTCTCTGGCATAACGAAGGCATTAGGAGATTTCAATTAATATTCTCCAGAATTAATTTTAAATTGTCTTTATAGTTCGTTTCGTTTTTTCAATCAATTGACGTTCAAATCAGATATAAGCTGAGCTGTAGCAATTGAGACTACTTTATATTACACTAGGAATTTGTTTTATTTGTATTTATTTATTGATTTTACTTAACAATTCTAAATTGAAATGACAAGATAGATGCTTAGTCTCATAATCTATGTCGACAGCTCTTTGATACATGTCATCATATTATAACGATGGGTGAATGTGTTCTTTATACTATAGATCATAGAAGGCAGAGAAGAGAGCAAAAGACTATTCCATAAAGTGAAATGGACAAATAAATACATTGTAGATACTATTAGACTACCTTACAGTAGGTACCAATAGATTAACACTATACTAAATATAAATATATGTAATGGCACTCCGACACAGGCATTGGCCTAGTGGAGTGTCTTATCCAGAAATCATCTACAAAATATAACTCTATAATTAGTAAGTGATTAAAATAAAAAACATAAACTTTAATTTTAAGTTCATTATAGTACTATATATTTTAAGTTATATTGTGCATACATAATATGTTATTGTATTTGTAAGAAATGATTTATAATAAATAAATAAATAAATAATTATCGCTTATTTTGTAAAATCACGTATACCTACATCCTCATACATTTCTTAAACAAAGGTGAACTAAATCGGTAGTAATTTCAAAGATTTTCATGACGTGAGACAGCACGTTTAGTGCTTATTAATAATACAGAACTTAAGAGTTATTGAAATTTTATCGAACCAGTAAAAGAATATTTTAATGTAAATTTTTAAATCGCCAATGCCTAGTAGGTACCTACCTATTAATTATTTTTCATCTTCAAAGATGCATTCATGAATAATGTAACTCCCAAGCGCAGTACTTCGTCTAATATCTATCACACTTGAGGCAGGAAATATGATACCAAATATATGCTAATAACAATTTTATTCATGAGTTAGTATGTAACGGGAAACTTCTTGTTCACATTATGTATTTTCAAAGCGGCAAGACTGTCTATAGATCTATATTCTATAAATATGTAGGTAATATAAAGAAATACATATAAATAGAATTACATGTGTTCTTTACATTTTGCAACTTTATTATTCATATCGAACAAATTTTATTCTTTATGACAGATAAATGGATCTACAAACGTGTGCATGAATATTACTTCAAATATAAAGTACGAAGATAGATTCACATTGTTTTAAAATTATGATATAAAGTCATATTTATCAAATCATTTGAATGACAATGAAGTCCTTTTTATTAAAGACTAGCCTTTATGTCCCGCCGTTGGCCAAGAATGTAAAACTGTGAAGGAATAAGCAATCGTTTTTATAATATTGTCACCCAATTATTTTGCAATATCGGACTATGAAAAGTGGTTTGAAATTTGATTGAGTTTAAGCATTGTAAAATGTTCAAGTGATGGCCACAACCCATTCTTTTTTATATATTGCTATAAAGTGTGAATGAAGTATAATATACAATTTCTGCATGCATGGACTACGCGAAATGGTTTTAAATATGACAGTTTATCAACGTTGTACACAACCCCCATTTTTAAATATTATCATCGAAAACAAATTGTAATATATACCTATTGAAAATTTAGTAATTTTGGATGTTGGAATGTGGTTTAAATTTGATTAAATAATGTACTGAAAAGATCTAGTGTTGGTCACATCCCATTCGTTTTTATATTTTTTCATCAAGTGTGCATTATATTTTTGCACAATTAGACTGATAGACTTAAAATTGACACAAAAGTCTACATTAACGAAGAAGAAAAAGACTTAAACTATAATAAATAGTTTTTAATTTGAATATAAACGTTGTGAAGAGTTCAGTAATGGCCACAACCCCCATTATTTAAATATCGTCAACGAAATCAAATATGAAGGTGTTGAAAATTATTCAAAATAGGATGATATAAATGGTTTAAATTTGATTAAACAAAAGTATTGAAAATATTCTAGTGCAGGTTACATCGTCACATCCCACATCCCATTCGTTTTTACATATGTATTTTCATCAAGTGTGCATATTGTTAATAATATTTCTGCACAATAGACTATTAGACTTAAAACTAACCCAAAAGTCTAAATAAAAAAGAGAAGAATAAGTATAAGACTATAAGAAATAGTTTGTATAAAAAACTATTTCAATGGTCTACATAAAATAAGAAAAAATACATAAAATAGAAGAATTAGACTATTGGAAATAGATTGCATAAAAACTGACTAAAAGGTCTACATAAAAGAAGAAGAAGATTAATCCATAGGAAATAGTTTTGTATAAAATTCACCAAAGTTCTACATAAAATAAGAAAACGAAGAAAAAGAATTAGACTCCACGAACGGTCGCTTCAGACCCTTCAGTACCTCCCATCCCTTCAATCCATCATTACGTCCCTTCCAATCAGGCCCTTCAGTACCTCCCGTCCCTTTAGGCCCTTTTATACCTCCCATCCCTTCAGGCCCTTTAGTGCATCCCTTCCCTTCATTACATCCCGTCCCTTCAGCCGCTTAAGAAAAGTTTAAATCCAGAAACCATCCTGGAAGAACCGCGAAGAGATGAAAGGACCTTCTTTTCCCAGGATACTCCACCTTCAAAGGTAAAATGACTAAATACACGAAGAAGAAGAAGAAAAAAGTTTAAATCCAGATACCTGCGAAGATATGGAAGGAAAATTGGACCTTCTTTTCCCAGGATACTCCACCTTCAAAGGTAAAATGACTAAATACACGAAGAAGATGAAGAAAAAAGTTTAAATCCAGATACCTGCGAAGATATGGAAGGAAAATTGGACCTTCTTCTCCCAGGATAGTCCACCTAAAATGTCCAGGTAAAATGACCAAATGCACGATGAAGAAGAAAAAAGTTTATATCCAAAAACCGTCTTGGAAGACTTGCGAAGAGTTGGAAGAACAGTTGGACCTTCTTCTCCCAGTATTCTCCAACTTCATAGGTAAAATGACCAAAAATACATGAAGAAGAAGAAGAAGAAGAAAAAAGTTTAAATCCAGAAACCTGCGAAGAGATGGAAGGACAATTGGAACTTCTTCTCCCAGGTTAGTCCACCTTCATAGGTAAAATGACCAAATACACGATGAAGAAGAAGAAGAAAAAAGTTTAAATCCAGGAACCGTCCTGGAAGACCTGCGAAGAAATGGAGAGACAGTCGGACCTTCGTTTCCCAGGATATTCCGCTTTCATTGGTAAAATGACCAAATACACGAAGAAGAAGAAAAATAAGAAAAAAATTTAAATCCAGAAACCATCCCGGGCATACGCTCGACAATTCACCAAAGTTTCATTGTAATCGGACAAACGGTTTAGGAGCACATAGCATACATGCATCCATACATAAATAAATAAATAAAATAATTTTCCTATAGGAAATCAGTATATTGTTGATTTGTAAGTAAATAGTATTAGGTAGGTACCTACCTACAACAATGTTCTAAATAAATTCGATTCATATCAAATTTTATTTGAATATCAGAATCTTTCCGTAACCATAGTAACCATCGAACATATAAAATATTACTATCAAATGGGCTCGATACATTTTTTTGGATATGTAGGTAGGTACCTACATACATTGGTTTGTTCGAAGCCACAAAAACGAAAATTGTCCAAAATATCAAATATTACATACAAATTATGCAATTTTATTATGCCTATATCTTTACTAATAATTAACAGACTTTTACAATATATGTCTTAAAACTTGCTGTAATGTCTTGTGTTTCATTTTATTATTTCATAATCACATTTATTTCAAAGGTATATTATTTTAAAGAACATATTCATTCGGTAGGAAAATTAAATATCGTATGAAAAGATATTAAAATGGCGGGGTTATATGTACATTTGTACAAAACGCTTACTTTAAAAATAAGTTAAACATTATAATTATACAAAATATTCACCATGTTTTTCACTTAAACGCTAAGTTATACTTGAAAATATATTTTCTTCGTGTAAATACGTACTTCTAACTTTTAAACTAACAGATATTTGCGTGCAAAATGTACACTTTTTTGACAGATATGACTTGGAAAATTTTGTATGAAAAAAATAATTATTGAAATATTTTTAAAATTCAGCATTTTTATCGCATTATTTTTAGCGTGACACTGCATCAGGTATACTGGTACACGTTCGCACATAAATTAGATTTTTAGATGCTCTTGGTTTTTCAGAAGGCGTGAGACAAACACACACATACACACACACATACACTAACATTTTGATTGCTTTATTACTTTAGATTATGGTATATTTTTACAATGCATCTTATTATAAGACAAACAAAATTTAAAACATTTCTTTTTTTTTTACTAGATTAATTTCAAAGAAGAAAACTTGATTTTGTATTTAGTTTGATTTGTGACTTAAGTCAAATAATATTGTTATGTATACTGAGTAGGTATATACGTTGGGAAAACCACAGAACAAATTTTTATGTCAAACTGCTACATTTTTCCGATTTTTCCTCTACAAAGATAATTGATTTACCCGGCATAACGATTACACTTGACGAGGTCAAAAGTGCCATCCTTGCTTTAGACACCTCAAAATCGGCTGGTCCTGATGGAATACCTAACATATTTATAAAGAATTGTATAGAAATTATGTCTAATCTGTTACTTACCTTATTTAATAAATCCTTAAAAACAGGTATTTTTCCGAGTATCTGGAAGTCCGGCTTCATTAGCCCAATACATAAAAAAGGAGAACTTAATCTTGTGACTAATTATAGACCGATATGCATATTGTCTGCAATTCCTAAGCTCTTTGAATCGATAATTACTAAAAAAATAAGTCAACCGATAAACAACATTATTACTGCTTCCCAACATGGCTTTATACCCAAGAAATCTACACTAACTAACCTAGCATTATATCATAACTACATAGCCAATGTAGTTTCTAGGAGAGGTCAAGTCGATTCCGTGTACACTGACTTCTCAAAAGCTTTTGACAAGGTGTCACATTCCTTACTTCTATATAAGTTACGTGGATACGGAGTAGATGGTATCTTCCTACATTGGCTTAAAAGTTACTTGTGTGATCGTACTCTTAGAGTAAGGATTGGGAATTGCATATCTCAGCCAATACAAGCATCTAGTGGTGTTCCGCAGGGATCGCACTTGGGACCAATTTTGTTCAATTTATTTGTGGATGACATAATTCAGATCTTCAGAGGTGTTGAAGTCGTGTTATTTGCGGATGACTTGAAAATTTTCAAATCTATTGAAAATATTGAAGACTGTTTAACCATTCAAAACAATCTGTCATCTTTAAGCGAATGGTGTAAACGTAATAAACTTATTTTAAATGCTTCAAAATGTCAAGTTATCCGTTTTCATCGAACTAGATCCCAATTTACCTATAATTATACTATTGACAATGTTATTCTTGACAGCGTTACAAACTTGAGGGATTTGGGAGTCACATTATCTGAGGATCTGACCTTTAATTTACATATAGAGGAGGTCGTCGGTAAAGCTATGAGGGTGTTGGGCTTCATCACGAGACTGGCAACTGATCTTAAAAAAACTGAATCATACAGGTTACTATTTGTTTCTCTAGTCAGACCATTATTGGAATATAATTCTGTAATCTGGTCCCCCTACTACAATGTTCACTTAAATCATATTGAAAGGGTCCAGAGAAAATTTTTACGATTTATAAATTATAAAAAGGGGATTCCAATAGAACACATCAATTATTCAGATCTAATGCTAGAATTTAAACTTTTAAATCTTGACGTTAGAAGAAAGGTTTTTGACCTTTCCTTCTTACACAAAATATTGAACCATGCTATAGACTGTCCTGAACTCCTTAAACTCATCAACTTTAATGTTCCGGCTAAAACTACTAGACAGTGTGTTATGTTTCGTGAGAGCCATTCTCTAAATAATTATGTCTACCACTCCCCAATACCAAGGCTACATAGACTTGGTAACATTGTGGGAAGTCACTCCGATGTTTTTGCCGACGATTTTTCTTCCTTCAAAGCAAAAATTGTAAATTTTCTTTCTTTAAACTCTTGTATTTGAATAAAAATAAGCTTTCAAGCCTTTAGTGTATTTAAATAAATAAAATTAATTAATTAACATTTTAACTCATGTAATGTTAATCTAGTAATCGTTGTGTCTGGGTTTTTTTTGTATTTTTTAATGTATTTTGTTTTTAAATTGTGTATAGTATATTATTATGGATATTATTTATTATTATGTTTGTTATAAATTTGCATTGTTGATATTATTGATATTATTGATATTATTATGTTAGTTTAAATTTACTTTTATTTTATAATTCAAAGTTTTAATCATTATATACTTGTTGTTTTTTATATAGGCTCTCAAGCCGTAAATTTGAAATAAAATAAAATAAAAAATAAAATAACATAAATGACAACAACGGGTGTGCATATTATGGTAGAAATAATATTAGAATAATACATACATACATACCATCACGCCATGTCCCTCACGGGGTAGGCAGAGAGAACCGAACGCCACATTTTTCTATCTTGACACACATTCATCGCCTCATCAACATTCATACATCGTCTTATACATGTTCGTCTGTTGTTCATGCTTCTTATATTTCCATCTTTCAAAATATCGTTTACATGGTCGTGCCATCCTTTTCTTTTTTTTATTTTTTATAATAATAACATATCAATATTAACTGTATCGGTTTATACTTTTGTGTTTAAGATATTAGTAACTATGTAGGTAATATTGTAATTTGTTGTGTTGTGATGTCTGGTGTCCGTTCTAATATTTTTTTTGGAAAAAAAATAACTAGGTATGTAAAACCAAAATGTCAAATACTTGGCTTAGTGAAATTGTAAATTGCTAGCCCTAGAACTGGGTTACCTAGTTGGGCAGCAGTAATCTTCGTAATAGTCTTTGTGATAAAGGTGTGAAAAATAAAATAATTAAATAAAATAAATATTTTTATATAATTTATAGTATATAAAGTTTATAAAGATTACAAATCATCGGAACGTCAGAAGATCTTCTATGAATGTGAACGTATGTATGAAGTGCATAAGTGCAGAATTCAGAGGTTACATCTCATAGAGATAATAATTAATGAAAAACATTGAGTTGAGAATCTCATTTAGCTCCGTGACACAATCTCATAAAACCGAATGAAAATGTTTTCAAACAGTAGTTGTTCGTATACTTAAATCATGGACTGAAGCTAGCGGAACACTCTCGCGTGTGGAATTACTTGAGTAATAATATTACGTGTATATCATTCCGCCAAGTTTTTCTTAAAATAATGTCACAAGTGCATTGTAGCACTTAAGCTCAGAGAGAAAACTTGTGAAAAGGATGGCGTTGGCTATTTGTTAAAACACACTAAGTGCTTTTCCTCTCTTAATAGTGTTTTCACTGGTAAAAGCCATTGCTTCGCCCTCAAATCCTTCCCACGACCGATCCCACGAGACCCCAACCCAAGAACAACGCACAAATCAATTTAATGCTTAGTTTTGGACTTGAAACGTGCAATAAAACTAGTGGTCTGAAAAAATGGCGTTGAAATAATTCATTTTATCATTATTGGACATAGAACATACATCACTGACTAAACTTTCAGAGGTAATAAGACTATATTTGTATTTTATGGTACTGTTGGGGACTTATAGTAATACATAATATAATGTAATGTTATATATAATATAATGGATTTATATACTGCAATATATAATGTAAATGATAAGATTTTAAACATAAATTCTCTTTATTTAATAAGTCAGTGCGATTTCACTGAAAGAAATAATTGTGACGACCGAACTGGCTACCTGCGTTTTTAGCCAAACTTTTGTTATCAGTAATAAAAGTTAATCTATTTATGACTATAGTGTTTAGCTCAGGGTACAAAATATTTAGTAGCACTAAACGAATTTTGTAGTCACTATAATTTGGTTAATTTTAACATAACTTTTTTTTAGTGTTATGGTGATTTTTCACAAATACCTACCGATTGACTTTTACCGAGATGGACTTAAAATCTAGTCGATGTAAGAATTTTATACCTGTATCAAGAACACGCCAATTAAAAATATTTATATAAAAAATAAAAGTTGTACAAGGGAATTTTATTGTAGTACAACCTACATCTCAAACTTTTTTTAACCATTTTTATAAAAATTAAATTAAGTGACTACATTGCTTCATACAATTGAGATTAGATGCCTATACATTATACATTATATCTAAGAAGACTTAATAGTTTGATACTCAATCTCCAAACATACATACATACCATCATGCTGTTTTCATATTCTGGGTAGAAAAAACAGACAGACCTCCGTACTATCCTATCCTGACATACACTATTTATATACGAGAAGAAAACAAAATCTTCTTCTTCTTTCTCCTTAGCGCTTTAGTCCCGTTTCTATCGGGGTACGCTTTGACTATGATCCTGGAATTGGCGAGTCTGGTTATTACATTGAAGCGACTGCCATCTGACCTTCGTAACCCTTAGAAAGGGGAACCAGACAAATTTGATCATGGCTACACATAGCTAGTGATATAAATCCGCACATAGATTTTTTTATTAAATCCAGAGGTGCGTGCCCCGCCCGGATTCGAACCGTCGACCTTACCGCTGGGCTATCATCGCTCGAGAAAAAACAAAATATCTTAAAATATTTATTAATTTGTGTTTATGTAGTTTGGTATGTACCTATTCTTCAATTATACATGCTATCGCCATCGACAGTTGGATCTCATGTGTTACATGTAACTATTACTATCGAAATTACGTTTCATTGTTTGAGTGAATACATGCGTGAAAATTTTCATAGGTACGATGTACAATGTGTGTTCGTTATGTTATAAATTTTCAGTAACATCGGATGTACCTACCCATGTATATGTACATTCAGTCCACCCAATGTAGGTAGGTACACATGTACCTACCAACCTTCGTACGGTGGGCATTCGGTAAATTACGAATGTGTAAAATTTGAAATAAATCAGTTAAAATTTTACAAACGTGTCAGCATGAAAATGTGAGCACTACACAAGCGAATAATATGTTACATTTTTTTTCGCTGACAACATGCCTTCCATGTTTGAGTATAATCGGTGATATTGTTTGCTTGCATGTTTTATATATCCGATTGTTTTTAATGCCTTTGTTACATTCAATTTCTTTATATGCAAACAATGAAAAATATAGGTACACACATACTCGTGAGCTATAAAATCTATTCTTCCGTTTTATGTGTTTGTAAATACGTATACCTCTATTTTGAATAAAACTAGTTGCATGTAACACATGCGATCCAACTGTCGATAGCGATAGTATGTATGGTTGAAGAATAAGTACCAAACTATAAACCCATAAATTAATACAAATCATTTAATATTTTAAGATATTTGGTTTTCTATACAACACATGTACCTAGGTATGTATGTCAAGATAGAGTAGTATGGAGGTCAGTCCTTTGATCCTACCCAGAATATGAAAACAGCATGATGGTATGTACCTATGTATGTTTGGAGATTAGTATCAAACTATAAAGTCTTCTTAGATATTGTGTGTAGGCGACTGCCATACAAATTGTATGAAGCAATGTCGTCGCTAAATTCAACTTTAAAAATTGTTAAAAAAAATTGAGATGTGCTAATACAATGTAAATATTCTTTATAGAAAATTAAATTATCTAGTTGGGGTGTTTCGGCTTTTTTCGATATTTAAAAAAAAATTGAAATATAGGCAGTTAAACTCATAAATTTATCATAAAAAAATATTTTTCTTAATAAAAAATGTTTGAGAAACCCTGGAATTTTTTTGAAAAAATAAATTTGAGATTTTGTATTTGTCTATGTTTATACCACTTTTCAGCGTTCTAGCTTTTATGGTTATGAAGTAAAAAATTATGAAGTAAAATTGTATTTCAACAATGTTGTAATGTAAAAAAATATGAAGCAAAAATGTATTTCATAATTATTGTTAGTCAGAACAGGCTTTGCCTAGTGAGGTAATAAATTCCATAATAATATTTATTTTTTTGTTATCATATATAATCAAAGAAATAATTAAAAAAATGCAGGTAGCACGTGAGATCCAACTGTTGATGGCGATAGTATGTACACTTGAAGAATACATACCAATACATACGGTTTTAATATATTTTGTTTTCTACACAAAACATGTATGTCAAGATAGGATAGTGTGGAGGTCAATCTGTTTTTCCTACACGGAATATGGAAACAGCTTGATGGTATGTATGCATGTATGTTTGTATTGAGATATGTAAGTATCAAACTATCGAGAGTCACCGTAGATATTGTGTATACTGCCATATGAATTATATGAAACTAAATCGTCAATAAATTCAATTTTTACAAAAATTGTTTCTTAAAAATGTTTTTTTTATATAATAAACTTGTGATATTATATTTTTCTATATTTGTACGAATTTTCAGTGTTATAGATTTTTTGGATTCTGAGATATATGGAAAAAAGTAAAAAATCAATTGTTGATAACCACCGACTGAAACAATAATTTGAAATTCTGAGTATAAATTTGAAACTCTGAGTATAAAAGTTTTGTGGGCCTAAACTCTTATTTATTTATTTTAAGTATTATGTACACATGAGCATAATTGTGGGATTATTGCCATATGGAAACCAACTTTCTTTCAACCAACCATAGGTCTTCATTTGGGGAGGTAAATTGTGTTTATGACACGAACCAATTTATGTGAATTAAATTTATAATGAGACATATAGAATAAAAACCACAAAAAACGGAGGGGAGAGGAGTGAAGAGGAGGGATCAAGGATATGATAAGGAGACAAATTTATGTGTTAGGTATATGTAAGAAAATTATTCCTCTAATTTCTTTTGAAAGCGGGAAGTGTTGATGAAACTTGAAGGTGTTGAAAACTTTTCAATACTTTCTAAAATTAGCGGATCAAAAGTTATAAGAAGGGGACGAACACACACACACACTAAATGTTCTAATTTTATGCATGTACGTAACATATATGCTGCGAACCCTTTAGTTGGTATTTTTTGACTTCAAAGTTGAAAAAAAACATTAAAGATATAGACCTGGCCATACAAAAATCGTGCATCTTGGCTTGAAACTTTGTCGATCTGTTAAGAGAAATAAATTCTTTTGAACGAATCGACAGTTGGATAGCATATATGCTGCGTAGCTTCTAATTTGGTGTTTTTTAACTTCAAAGTTGAAAAACCATGGAAGATGTAGACATGGCCATTCAACGTTTCGCGGATCTTGGCTAGAAACTTTGTCGATCCGTTAAGAGAAATCAATTTTCTTGAACAAATCGACAGTTAAATGAAATGTTAAATTTTAGATGTAGGTGATAAAATAAAATGTAACGCTGGTTCGAATCTCGGCTTATGTTTATGCGTCTATGCTTATTTAGGGAATGCTTGTATGAGTATGTGAAATATCCGTCGGTCCTCGTGGCTCAGTTGGTTGGGTATCTGACTGCTGATCCAAGGGTCCCGAGTTCGATTACTGGTGGAGGCACAGTTTTTAATTGTGTTTTCAGTCTGGATCTGTGAGACGATTAATATCGTAAGTCTCAAAAATGTGGCAACTTGTTATTGCGTTCGTGTTAAATAATCATTTGACATTGTACCTGTTAGTTGCCCGAGAAGCTTCATAAAATAAAATATGTACTTGTTACATGGTATTATTCATTCTCAAAAAAATGTTCTCTAAAAAGGTAATTTTATGTCGACTGCAAGATACTTATAATTTTCTGGGAAACAAACAAACGTTGTTCGTGTTGACATTTTAACACACTTGCATTTAATAAAGTTGAATAATTTTCTGTGCAATATACTTAAAAATATACGACATTGCGACTATCGATGAATGATCACGCAATCCTGGTTATAAAGCCGTGCGACATCGCATGTGCGACAAATTCGCATGTACAGGGTCATATATCATTTAACTCAACACGAATTCAGCAAGGAATAGTAAAGGAATGAAATTGTATACGAAAAAAATATAATGAAAATCAAGAATAAGGTACCTATTCATTAAATATAATAAACGAGTGGGTTGTGGCCAACACTATCAATTCCAAGTCACTCAACAAATTATTCAAATGTTGTATGGAAAATTTTCAGCATTTACAAGAAATGAGTTTGTTAAAAATTTAATTATGAAAACTTGATAATTCTAATTCTAATTAAGTGATGTGCGTTTTTAGCAGTCGCAAAATACAAATTTCAACTTTTTAGTTTCCATATCATGAATTATTGACAGTTAATAAAATAAGAAGCACTGAACAGATATCCTTCAAAATCTAATGGGGTCTAAGCGAGTATTAGATATACATATTTGCAAAATTTGAAAAGAATCAAATGAGTTCTTTAGTCTATAATCGATAAAGTAAAATAAAAACGCCGTACACAGCACGCAGCACACAGCGCGCGCGCTCGCACACACACACACACACACACACCCTCACACACACACACACACACACACACACACACACACACACACACACACACACACACACACACACACACACACACACACACACACACACACACACACACACACACATACACACACACACACACACACATACACACACACACACACACACACACAAATACACACACAATCTCATCATGATACTAGTTGATAATCTGCAATAAAAAAATACCCTAGGGTCTAGCGCGTATTAAATATACAAATTTGAAAAGAATAGAATTATTTCTCGTCTATAATCGTAGAATAAGCACGTCATACATAACACATAGTACACAGCACCCACACACAGATACATTGTGATGAAACTTTCTGAATACAATCTCAGCATGATTTATTTATAGCGTATAATAAATTATATAAAATAAAGACGATTCAAGTAAATATTAAAGCCAATTACAGTTTGTCACTGGAGTTATGATAAGTACGGAATAGTTACTACTAGTACCTAATAATAATATAAGTAGATAATCTGCAGTAATAAAAATAACCTTAAAAATTTCGAATTCATAACTTTCCACTGTATTCCTTGGGTTAGCGAGGAGTAAAAAACATTTAATTTCCTACTGCGAGATTAGAGCATCCCGTATTAGTTTTAGTTGAATAATAATGGGTCTTTCACCGTCCCAAATTCCATTTATTCGTCCATACGTGGTTGCTGTCATTTTATCTTATATTAAATAAATTATCATACATTTTTTCATATAGACCAACGACGTATTAAAGAGAATATTGTGAAAACACATTGGGTTTAATAATAGGCGTAATATATTTGGTCACGATACACACGACAACCGACAACTAGTAATGAGCAAAAGTTTAACAAGTCTTGCAGTCTTGGTCTTGGTATTACGAGACTTGCAAGATTAAGATCAAGACCACAAGACCAAGATAAATCAGTGCATGACCAAGATCAAGGCCATTACGTTTGCTGCAAGTTCAAAACCAAAAGTCTTGCAAGACATTTTATTTGTCTATTATGTTGTATTTTAAATTAAAAATTAAGCAATTTTCTTCGTACTATTGACTTATACATACATACATATCATCACGCCATGTCCCTCGCGGGGTAGGCAGAGAGAGCTGAACACCACATTTTTCTATTCTGGTTCCTATCCATCGCCTTGTCCAAATTCATGCATCGTCTCATACATTTTAGTCTGTTGTTCACGTTTCAGAATATCGTTCACACGGTCGTGCCATCCTTTTCTTGGGCGGCCCTGAATTCTCATTCCATTCCTGCCCGCAATGTATATTATTTCTTCGTCAGGCGTTCCGCATTCATTCTCCCCATGTGCCCAAACTATCTCAATGTGCTCATCAAAATAGTATAAAAAAACTTTAAATTACATCTCAAATGTAAATATTAGCAAATCAAAACACGATATTTGTGAATAATAATGATAATCTTTGACGAATATCTCATCTTTATTCAACTTAATTCAATCATTTTTCAGTGAAACATGTCTAATTTGACGAGTATTATACTTTATTGAATCATTTTTTAATGTGACATATAATATTTGGCGAGAATTATACTTTATTTAATATTATTTTTAAATATATCGTGTCAAATTTGAGAAATATTAATATTTTTATGTATGAAATGTCAAAATTTGACAGATGTCGAATACAAAATGTCCGTATAGGTACCTGTTACTCGGTTAAATTTAAACAAGTACATAGCTATTGGCAACCAACTTCATTTTAACAGTATTAAATTGTCAGATAATAGCCAAGTGCAACTTTGTTATTTTTAATCATATATTGGTCAATAACTACCAATATGACTTTAACCGAGCCAAAAAGGTACTTTGCTAACTTTAGATTTAGTGTGGGCTGAAAACACTGGTTAGTTGGAAGAAATTGCCATACGGCAATAAACTTTATATTCCATTTTATCAGAAGAATATTTATTTTTATGAAAATACCAAGACCACACATATGAATAAAAGACCAAGATTATAACCGGAGGTTCAAGACCAAGACCCATGTTTTAATTTTGCATTTGTTCATTACTAACAACAACATAAACCTACATAGAAATTATAACATTGTGTGCACATCATGTTGGCATGCGTGCGAATCTGTTAATGCCATGACTTAGGTCAGATTGAATACCATTCTATTACCAACCTTATTACCATAAGTTTTGATTTTCTATTGTTATTTTTTATAAAACGTAATATATTATGTGCCGTGGTTTTTATTTACACACACCAGGGCTGAATTGCTTCATCGGAGATCAAACCATCGCAACGGCTTAGTTTAAATAGTCAAATTTGTTTAAATTGTGCAATAGTTTTTTTATTTATCTTCTTGTACACATAATTTGCACACTGGCGGGTTTATTGACAAAAGGGAATTTCTTCCAACCAATCAGAGATGATAGTATAATATTATGTATTGTATTACAACTATTCATTGATCTGCATTCTTGTATTGGTCTAAGAAAGATAATTTTTTTATTTAAATCTTTTATTAAAAATTGTATTTGTACAGCTACTCTCTCAAGGAGAAAGAATGCTGAGGGCTACAAACGCACAATTTAATTAAAATCTGTATTTTTTAATAATCGCAACAAACAGAAAATTTGATATTTTTAAAAAATATGGCGCAAGTAACAGAATCTCCGAATTAGAAAGACGTCTGCAAAGTATGTTAACAAGACTCGCTTCAAGAAAATTTATTTGCAGAAGAATTCTGAGAAATAATTTTGGCACTAATTGGTACAGAAATTCAAGGAGAGTTTCCGTTAAAACACGTAAATTTCGAGATACGCATGGAAGTTGAAAAATCTTTATTATACATTGTGTTATTTGCCGACCTCCTGTCATATTCCTGTTTTTTTTCAATAGAATATATTTCAAAAGGAATTGAGACACTACAAATGTAACGAGTACAAAATTTTTCTTGTCTCTATTCTTGGCCTACCCATCAATATTAAAAAACGAATATTCACGTATTTTTCAACACGAAAGCATTGTTGATTTTATGTTTGATTTTATTGTTAAATAATAATACTAATAATAATTTATAAAGCGCCGTTTCTTGACACAAGACCCTCCAAGGGAGCTATAACTTTTTTTGTCTCTATGAAACAATGCAGTCTTAAGAAAATTATTAAAGGTGTCAATGTTCTGAGCTACACGTATTCAAGGGGCAATTTATTCCACTTGAAACTGTGATCATAGGAAGCCGCTTATTGACTCTTTCCAATTATTTTACTCTGTGATCACAGTTGGTAGGTCCTGTATGATCCAGATGATGAAAAATGTCTTCCTGATGAAATATTCTTTAGATACAGTTCTTGAATGTGTCAAAAGAATGCATCAACGATAAAAATACACACATACAATCACGAAATATCCGTCTATGTGAGGTTACCAGCGAAAAGTGTGCGGGTGTGTGTTACCTTATTAAATGAAGCATGACATATGCCTGTATAACCACACACCAGCGACATTCAGAATAGATGGCAATCTTCATTACTGAACTATGTTAGATGTTATTTGCCCCATTGTATATTCGATAACCCTTTTGTTTACGGAACATCCAAAAACATACATACATACATACATACATACATACCATCACGCCGTTTCCCTATTTGGGGTAGGCAGAGAGAACCGAACGCCAGACTCTTCTATCTTGACATACCTGTTTTGCCTCATTTACATTCATACATCGCGTCATACATGCTCTCGTATTGTTCTGACTTCGTATGTTCCCCTCTTTCAAAATCTCATTTATATGATCATGCCAGCTCTTTCTAGGTCGACCCTTACATCTCATTCCACTCTTTTCAGCCTTGTATACTTTCTTTGTCAGTCGTTCATCGTTCATTCTCTCTACATGTCCGAACCATCGCAAAGCATTTATCTTCATTCTACTCAAAATATCCCTTTCAATCTTACATTCTCTTCTGATATCTTGATTCATATCCTATCATAAATTGTTTTACCACACATTTGTTTTACCAAAAACAACGATATTAGAAAAGAGTGGACCCGTTATTCTAAGTCGGTACCACAAAGCAAAGATTTAAAGAATACGATCTTATGGATGTACAAATTTATTCATTGTTGAAAATATGTTTTTAATTCGAGTTAAATATCTCCGACATGCATGTAGTTGCTACAAAACGCGTTTCAGATTTGCAGAACATCCCATTTACTTGTTAATTCAAATAGTGCACCGGATGCTGATTATGTTTAACATTCTCAAATGTGCACATTGTTAAATAAATCATAATTTCACTATAATTTCATGTTTTGAAATTATATACTAAATAAAATAAATCTATAATTTCACTTCATAACTTAAAATAGACATTCAAATGAATAAAATATTGTAATATTTTCGACCATGGTTTATTTAGTTAGAACCAGACTCAAAAGTGACTAGTTTGTTTCAATATCTTTCAACAAACTAGTGCGTATAGCTCAGAGAAGCAATAATTGGGTACGAAACATTTTTAATAAATAGGAATGTAACTATATTATCAGCTGGGAATCGAGTTTAGGACACCAATACTAAAATCAAATGACTTATCTCAATGGTACGGTGGTCAGCCGATCAAAAATCATATTTGTATAAAAGTAACAGATCATCGATAAAAACGTTGAAGTATATTCAAACCGAAAAGACTTAAGAATAGATAGCCATCATCGTTGAATGTTTAAATAAATTCGCTATCGAAGAATATCATCGTCCATAAGTGCCATAAAGGGAAGTACATTAATTGAATACGTCTTTGACCCGTGATTTGGTGTTTGTGGTGTAGAAGAGGAAGAGCGTTAAGTTCAATGAAGGTTGATATTGAATGGCTCCGAGTGTCTCCCATTACCATTAATTTTCTCGGATTGGGAAAAACAAATTAGGAAAATCGCCGCTCCGCGTCACTTCTTGGGAACATTTTTATCCATCGAACCGTCCAGAACAAAATTGGATATCATTATTCACTTCCTCGCTGGAATTAATGGACGGCGCCGCTCTACCGTCGGCGTCGTACAAATAATAATTATACCCATAACAATACAAACATTATTGAAAATACTTATTTTTCAGAGGGGTAATATTGTTTTAAACTATACACTCAAATTGTCTGTTCTTCATACGAAGCAGGAACAAAATATAATGGTTTTCTATGTATGTAATGTATATTTAAATTTAGACGTGTTATTTCTTAACAAGATAAAAATAAAATAAACTTAAAAAAAAATTTACATCATATGAGTTACTATATAAAAATATAAAATAATGAAAAAATCCACCAAAGAAAGATAATTAGAAGAATAAATAACGAAAATGATAAATATAAATACATATAATTCTGAAATAGATTTATTTCACTCCCGACGACCGTTTCGGCTTTCGTCGGAAGTGAAATAAATCTATTGTAGAATTATGTGTTTATATTTCTCATTTTCATAATGGAGTTCTACAAATTAGAAGCCGTCTCAATCAAAAGATTGAAAAGTGCTCAGAATAAATAACAACAAGAAACAAACAATATACATACTCTCAAAGAACTTTTCTTTTATGTAGTCAGCAATGATCCGCTTTAGCATCAAAATTAGTTGAACAAGTGAAACGTATGTTAAAAAATAATGAGGGTCTGTCCGTCCTGTATAGGCTCTTAAACCATTCAGTAGATTTTGATGGAACTTTGGTGATTTAAGGAAGGTTTTGAGATAGTCAAACAAACAAACAAACAGAAACGTCGGGTACTCGCTAGAAAATAAATAAATGTTTTGATAAATAATCAGAATACTGGTACTATGAGATTTTTTGAAATCGATCAGTAACATATGAATCAGAAAAAGTCTATCATATGCACGCATACCTACATGATAACAAATTTATCAACATTGGTTATTAACTCTTTAAGTGAAAATTGCTCACTCGACCAAGTTAGCGTGAATTTTACGATAATTACCCTTATAAAAATGTTTCATTAACGTTAATTTTATGATAAAATTCAGTAGCCACTATGTTTTACTGTCTTTTAAATCTATCGAAATAAGGGGGAATTTTCTCTCTGTTAAAACAATTGCTTTTAATTTGTTAGTAAATATTAATTTATTAAATTTATATACAAGGGTGAGTTTAATATCGTCGGGTATTCTCTTCCAAACAACCAAAACAATGTGAAGTTTCCACGTACAGGTAAATGATTATTTGTTTATGTATTTAAGGGACAAATACAGTCTTAAAATAATAAAAAAAATACACTATGAAATGAACAAAAGACAGACCAATTACTCTTGTCCACAATTAAATAATGATATTATTTAATCTATTCATAGAAACGAGATTTAAGGAGCATTTGAGATGCCTTAGTAGCAATAATTACTCAAAATTTGCAAACCATTGAATCGAAAATATCCATAATTTATTTTATTAATAAATTAGGCGTAAAATTAATCCATAGTAATTTAAGAAAGACAGCCTGGAAATCTTGGAAATCAGAAAAAACGGTATTTTGAGAAATAATATAATTAATAACCAAACACAATTCCCTAATGACCTTATATTAAATATTTTGCCAATACAAAAATTAACTAAACACTAACTTCATTGCACCCCACCCTACAAATCAATGTAACCCAGCTTACACTCCACGCTTTATGTTTACTTTAAGTTTTTTTTATTTTTATTTTAGTATACATACTTTGTATCCTCTTGAGGAAGAAAACTTTGTTCTCGTAACATGTATAGGAATTTTTATTCATTTGAATAAAAGTTATAATTGTAGTGGTGTACATAAAGTTGTATCAAATTTCATTTAATTAATTGCAAAATAATACCACAAAGTAAAAAACATAAAGATAAGTACCTACATTACAACAAAAGATAAATTAAAATATATTAAAAATAATTATATATTTGCCTGTGACGGGAAAAAAAGAAAAGCAAAAAGGAAGGGAGAAGGATTAATTTAGTTTTCTGCTTTGAAATAAGATTAAAAAAACATAAATCAAAGATTTTAACAATAAACAAGTTTACGCCGAAATGCATCTTTATTAAGAGTTTTTGTAGCAGTTATTACTAGCAGTGAATACATCAGAATGTGGGATACTGCCGTAGAGATCGACATTATAGTACTATATAGAGTTTTTGTAGCAGTTATTACTAGCAGTGAATACATCAGAATGTGGGATACTGCCCGAGAGATTGAAATTATAGAAATGACATGCCGTTTTAGAACGAGGAACGTAGAACGAGTTGGTCGATCTGTCATATACCTATTACAAAAATACATTTGTCAAACAAAAAAAAAATTGATAATATTCATATAAAATAAAATATTATATTACAAACGTATTAATTTAATTTAATTGTAAAGTGCTATTTATTCTGTAATTTAATTGTCATTTAATTTAATTATTTATTGCAATTAATTTTGTTTATAAATTGGTGTATATTATATTTTGTTTTTTTTACTTTTTATTTTTGTATAAATTTCTAATTGAATTGTTTAGTGTTTACTATTTGTTGTAATTGTGAATTTATATTATGATCATTTTAAATTTCTAAAAGAAAAAATGTTTTTATTAGATATCGACCTGGCAACTTACAAATATTGTAACGACGGTGTAGTGGATGTTGGTGTCTCTTTCTCGCACGGTGTCTGTAGTGCTGTGTGGGTAGGACGCCAGCTCTGTAGGTACCTGTAAGTTATAGTGTCAGGTCGATGTATGTGGACATTTGTGTCCCATTCTGATTCGTTTCAGAGTACGAAAACGTCTATTAACCAACGGGCGCTTGTGTAAAAGGATTTCATCCGCGCGGTTCGACGTAATGAGGTCCGTATAAATGCAGTCAACTTTTTGACATTTCTCATATACTAAAATTCAGACAGATAAATTTGGACGAATCGGAGTGGGACATATTTCGAATTGTGTGAAGGATTTTGTGTTTTTATGAATTATTGTGTTGTTTTTCTTTTGTTTAATGCGAGTTTTGTTTTATTTTTACCATATTTTTATAATGGCCAAGAGGCCGTGTATGTAATAAATAAATAAATAAATAAATAAATAAATTAAGAAGTTTCATTCACAAAAAATATAAATACCTTCCCAATGGAGCACTAATTATATGGCAGAAATATCCATGAACCAAATTTATAATTAAACAATAATTTACGCTACAACAAATGAAGGAATTGGTAAAGTTTGCTCTAAAATAAATATAAATGGTAAAGATAGCGTATACTTTTATAGTTCAATTATGAACTATAAAACCACGAAAAACGTCTGCTCAGTCAAATGTTAGTCTATTATTTCTTCTATTGAAAAACAATTAAAGTTTCGCCTGCATACAGAGCGTCCCATAAAAATGTACACATTCGATAGTTCAATTGAATTTGCTGCTGGGAAATGTCATGCCAAGTATTCGTGGGCTATTTGAGGAAGATAAGGTCTATTGTTTTCAGCAAGATGGAGCACTTATGTAAGAACTTATCTCCATGGAAATCTGCTGAACAGTTGGATTTGGCTAAGAGGTACCATCGAATGGCCTCCGCACTCTGCAGATCTCTAGGAAATTTACTTTTATGTGGACTCATCAAATATAGGGTGTATCTGTCAAAAACGGCAACAGTGGATCAATAGTGGTTGGGATTGAATAAAATGATTGTTTCTATCTCAGTCCCGAGACAAAGATCCGAATTCCGAAGAAAACTTTCAAATATAGGTACCTGTTAGTAGCCCGCGAAGCCATACAAAATATAGAAATTTTAATATTTGCGCTGACCAGAAAATACTGCATCTTCTAATTTGTAATTTGTACCTTTTATAGAAATGTAATAGGTGCGTCTAAAAATAAACTATTTTAATAACCACGCAAAGTGTATAGGTACACATACATTTTTTGAACATCCGGTAGATTCACATATAAATTGAGTTCTGCAAACGAAAAACAATTAATTCGGTTGATTAAAATATTTCCAAGCACAAGAGCCAGGAGTTGTAGTTGTAGGTATATATTGGAGTGGAATCAATCGTAGTTTATTTATTACACGATATTATTTTAACAATGGACTTTCCATATACCAATATACATAGTGTGGTTAACGATCAAAGTTAAATTGACTTTGGAATAAAATGGGCGAACAACCAGAGGCGGTGTGTACGAAGGAAGCAGAAAATAAAGATATTGAAGTGCACATTGTGGTTATGGAAATAGTTTAATGATACGATATTGGAGATGGGAGAAAATTTATCACCCGTTTCGTATCAGAATTTATCAATGCAGCTGCAATGGAAGTACCCAATCTAAGTTTTTTCATATATTCTCAATAATAATGGAAAGATATCATTTTTTACTCTCGACTTCTATTTTTATTTTTAATCAAAAACAAACAAACATAGTTATATAAACAAATAAACTATACGCACAATTTTTTTTACGGATATTAAAAAAAATAATATGTATCTTACTGCACAGTGTAACCAATTACAGTTAAAAACATATAAAGGTATAGTAGGTACTTAAAATTCAGAAGAAGAAAAATGTCAAAAAGAGGAAAAGGTAGGCTGTGGCATTCGCAGTCAAACTGAAAAAAAGCAGGAGCCAGCTACCGCAAGGCTTGAAAGGTCTCTATATAACAATTAGGCGCTCACAAGATCACAAGAAGTTCCCTAATCCATATTCTGGTTTCAATCGTCAGGTTATTGAAATACTCCATCAAATCTGTGGGGTAGGCACATAGTTACAATGTGGTTTATGGTTTGGACCAGCTCGTCACACTCGGGTCACTGATGTTACCACATTTGAATGGTCTCTGATATGGCATTTCTATATTTTATTTTAAAATATCTATAAATATTTGCATTCTTATAAAAATCTCATTATATGTGTTCTTATCATGCTCTAAGGATAAATGAACATGGGAAATAATTTATTGTAAAGAGAGTCTGAAAGTGAGAGATGATCTAGTAATATCAGAGGGACAATTAGTGCTAAGACTCCCAACAAGAGACTCAAAAGTCAACGCCATGGCGACGATAACATGCTTCAATGTAATCATTCAAATGGTTCTGAACCAAAGTAAACAACTATCAATATATGACAGCTTCCATAAATGTCACTTTTCATCTAGGTTTTCTTTTATTTTAAATTAATTATAAATATTTTACAAATAGTTACTGGGTATCTAGAATATACCGAGGTGATTGTAAGAATGTAGGTAAATTCACCCAATATATAATATAAAAAGTGAAAAGAAATATTTTATGGATATTAAAAATATTCTTAATAGAATATATGATTCCGTTTATTATGCATAGCAGATTATTTAAAAAAGCTTTCAATATTATTTATATTGAAACTTCACGATGAAAGCACTTCGTTTGAGGATTTACGAGAAAAAATATTAGGTACTTATTTATTTTTTACAAGAATAAACTTAACAAATAATGATTATGAAGTACAGGAAAGTATATCAAATTAGACGGATGAATATTACTTTCTTTGAGAGATAAAGGAAAATAATATACGAAATGCGAATAAATAAGAAAAACACAATATCAGTTTTTTTTTATATAAAAGTGCGCGAATTTTATGTATTCACAGAAAAGCTAATCGCGTTGTGATTAATTTATATATGTTGTATATAAATTGAATTAAATAATTTATTATTATTTATCAATCTATAAATTCAAAGTCTTTTCGCTAAGAATGTGGAAGTTCACAATTATTAATAAAATTTGCATTTAATCCACAACGTGTATAAAATTTAATTAGCCTTTGGCGCTTTCGCTTGACACATCATCTTCAGAGGGAAACTGAATACAAAATTCATTGACACATATGTAATTCAAATAAATAATTTTTATTACAAAGGGGGTGTGTTAAGGTATGAATCATAAATAACTTTTAGTTCTCTAGTAAAATCGAGTGGGTTGTGTCCAGGGCTATATTCCTCACTGCCAAGTCACTGCACAAAGTATTCAAATGTTGTATGGAAAATTTTCCGCAACATCATGATATGAGTTTGTTAAATTATATTTCATTTAAATATATTAATTAAAACGTTATAATTATTCAGTGCCATTTTATGAAAGTGATATGCCCTGCTAGCAATTAGAAAATAAAAATATCAAATTCGAAGTTTCCTGAGCTTGGACTCAGTTTGAAATATTTGACAGTTAAAAAAATTGAAAAGCACTGATCAGATATCCTCGCGAGTCTAAGCGAGTATAAGATATACCAACCTCGACCCATAAACCTTCGAAACTATCTCAGACGTCGTCACCGAGCCTCCAATAGACCTACCATACTCAACATTGAAGGTTGCACTCACCAACCGTTATAAGGAGTCTGAAACGTAGAGGTTGTCCAGACTTATCGATGGCATCCAACTTGGGGACAGACTGCCTTTGCAATTACTTCGTCAAATAAGGAATCTCGGAGGATCAACCCTTCACAATAATGAACTCTTGAAGACATTATGGCTCCAGAGACTTCCACCACAGGTGCAGGTCGTTCTCGCGGTCGACGACGCTCAGAATCTGGAAGCAATGGCGGCAGTGGTGGACAGAGTGGCTGAAGTGATGGGTGCTGGCCAGATATCAGCCACCAAGAGCGCACCGTCAACCTCTGTTCAACAATCAACTACAG
Source organism: Molanna angustata (assembly GCA_963576475.1). Classification (NCBI taxonomy): domain Eukaryota; kingdom Metazoa; phylum Arthropoda; class Insecta; order Trichoptera; family Molannidae; genus Molanna; species Molanna angustata. The sequence goes on along the minus strand of OY754977.1, from coordinate 15,020,171 downwards.
AAACCATGATGATGATGATCAACAAACTTGCTGAGCAAGTAGCGATTTTAACTACGACCATGCAATCGACTCAGCAAAATCGAAGTAGGAGCAGGCAAAGGAAAATAATGAGTACTTAGTCTATAATCGATAAGTAGAATAAATACGCCGTACATAGTACACAGTAAACACACATATACATTGAGATTAAACTTTCTGAAAACAATCTCAACATATGTAGTAATAAAAATAACCTTAATAATTGCAAATTAATAATAATTTTATTAGAAATAGACAATTTAACAATAATTTTATTTAAAAATGTTTATGGTTGAACAGTAAACAAAAGAAATGAAACTCACCTATAGACGGGTGCATCATCTTTGTACCAAACGACCAAGAGTACGGAAGGTGTACTTGATGGTGAATTATCTGCAGTGACTGAGGTTATGTCACATGGAAGTTCAGCTACTCCTCCTACGAGAGCTGTCACTCGAATTTCTTCTATGGTGCCTGAAACAATAGTATAAATAAACTTAAATATTTTGGTACCATTCATAACTAAATTTATCCGTTACGAAAAACACATGGAACCGGTAAATTTAATATTTTTGTACTGTCTCACTGACATTCGTGAAGAGTAGTTTGAAAACAAAGTCATAAGTTGGCCTTATAGTACGTCTAATTCAGATTTTTTTAAACTAAAATAGGAACGTTCTAAAAATATTAGAAAAAGGGCAATTTGAACTCTATTTCTTATTCTGTAACGTTGTTCTTAAAATTAAAATCTACAAACTAGAGTGCTGTAGATAATAATTTGAACTCAAATTGTCTATGGCGTGTACTACGCATGCGTACTGTGCATTTTTCGGCTATGTTTACTTATGTCATGTCGCCGTGATGTCACCTAACCTAACATTTCAATTGATCTGCACTAATATTCTTAGGCTTTTATTTTCAACAAAACGTAACACATTTATTTATTTATTTATTTATTATTTTCATCAACGGCTAAATAGCCTTTTACAAGTACATACAATATAAACTAGTATAAACACGTTTAATACATACATATAATAATATTATAAAATAAAACAAAAAGAGATGTATAAATGTATAACACATGTATTTTATTAGGTTTCAATTTAACTAAAATATCCCGGATTGTTGTGAAAATAACAAGAACGCTTCCAATGAGGTGTGAACTAAAATTAGAACGTGTTGACAGTTGATTAGATTTAAATGTGGTTATGGAATAGGGAATTGAACTAATTCGTGACTTACTTGGAGTAAGAATGTTTCTAAAAAGGAACGTCCCTATATCAGCATTATAGAATATCAACTTGGACTAAGAGGAATAGTAGCACACTTATTTTAGCCTGATCCTTCTTTTAAATTTATAGGATAGAACATATTGTTATAAATAAAAATATTTTTTTTTATAATTGTCATTTTAGTACCTATTATTTATTATACCATAATATATCTACCGAATTTATGAAATAAAAAATTAAATATGCGATTGAGAGTAAAAGGTTCCAATTTTCAATTGTTATTCGGATGTTCTAAAAGGAAATTAACTGATAAATTGAGTTCAGCAGCAAAAGCAATGTTCAAAAAACAAAAATCTCACAACAAAGGGACCAAATCAGTTTGAAATTAGACAGAATACAAAAAAAACCCGTGGAGAACTCAAAACAAGTACCTAGTTTTATTCTTCAGTGAACTCGTAAATTTCTGAGAGGAAGACGCACTCGAATTAATAGTAGATTAAGCAATTTCCAACACCCTGACATATTCTGGGAATTTTAAAATTGAACAAATTAATGCCATCTTGTGAACAAAAAAAAATCTACATTGACACAACGCTAATATTAATTTATTAAAAAGATAGGTACGGGTATAATAATAGTAATAATAATAGAAAGACCTTAAGTACCTACTGCTTATTTTCTTTTTGATAAAAAAAGGTCTTTTTGACTTTCGATGTCAAACGGAATGGGACTAATGTTCATTCGAGATTTTCAAATATTGACCTTAACGAGGATAATGAAAAACAAATTTGTGAAAATGGATAAGTGTGAAAAAAAACGAAAGCTCTTTTCAAAACAAAAAAATAAATTGATTTCATATTTGCTTATATGTTTCGACAGAAATATAAAATAAAATACGTTGTTCTGGAGACTTTATTAATCAATGTTTGAGGGTTGAAAAAAGAATGACCATTTCGTTAACTTTTTCTTTGCAATAAACCTATCTATATATCCAATGAGCAAAAAGTTTAGTTAAAGACCTACTATTCATTTAATGGATTTAATTACTTACGTTCGTGTATTATCAGGATCTCAAAGATAAATTCACTTATCTTTCAAGGCACGGGCGTCCACTTCGATCTGCTGAACGCACATTACTATCTATTCATACAAGGCCCTATAGATGCATTGAGTTTAAAAAGTTTGTCAATTATTAAATCTCATGTTGTTATAATAGTTATATTCAACTTCAATTAGAAGTAATGAGTACATATTCACTAAACATCGTAGAAATATTAGAGAGTAAACACAATTTGAGATACATTATTTATAACGATTGAAACGTTACATTTTATTATGTAATTCAAAGAATAATAAAACATTATGTATACATTTGAAAACTTTGTGATATAATATTTAAATATTCTCAAATAGAGATAGAGTTCAATGAATTGTTAAAAAAACATTTGAATTACGAGTGAAAATCCAATTGAAAATATCAAAAGAAATTAAAGTAGTATTTTTCAACAGATTCGATGTAATTCGACCTAACATTATCGCCGACACAACTTGGCATTATCAAATTATAAATTCAACTTTTTGACTTCAATGATTTTAGTTCTTGATAACGCCGAGAAGTCTCAGCGAAAACATTCGGTCGTAAAATACTTTTTTTAAATTTCATTTAATTCTTAACCGCGAAATTTAAAAAGATAAGTGTGAAAAAAAACGAAAGCTCTTTTCAAAACAAAAAAATAAATTGATTTCATATTTGCTTATATGTTTCGACAGAAATATAAAATAAAATACGTTGTTCTGGAGACTTTATTAATCAATGTTTGAGGGTTGAAAAAAGAATGACCATTTCGTTAACTTTTTCTTTGCAATAAACCTATCTATATATCCAATGAGCAAAAAGTTTAGTTAAAGACCTACTATTCATTTAATGGATTTAATTACTTACGTTCGTGTATTATCAGGATCTCAAAGATAAATTCACTTATCTTTCAAGGCACGGGCGTCCACTTCGATCTGCTGAACGCACATTACTATCTATTCCAATACACAGAACTGATTTTTAAGCTATTCATATGAAGAACAATGAGCAAGGCTATGGAATAGTGTAAGTCCTGATAATACGTCGGCTATCTCATTAAACATATTTAAAAAAGGCTAAAGTAAAAAAAAATCTATCTGATAATACCTACCTGATTTTTTATTCCTTTCCTTTCCTCGTCCTTTTGCTTTCCTTTCATTGCTATGTATTGTTATTACATTCAATCTTATTTTTTGTCTTATTTACTTTTCTTCTGTTATCTTTATAATCTTTATTTTATTGTTTTTATTTTTGTCAGGTCATTACCTTATTGCCATACTTAGTGTATTGTATTATTAAAATTAACTCTGGTTGATTGAAATAAATTGCCGTTTGGCAATAAACTTGCCTGTGTACAAATTATATGTAGGTACAAGAAATTAAAAATAAATAAATAATATTAATAATACGTATTTTTTGTAACAAAGTTTTTTGTACTTAAGGAGTTTTTTCGGATGATTTTTTTATTGAAAAGGATTTATCAACGGGTATCGAAACTGAGCTACTAAAACTAACAAATACCTTCAATATCGATGGCAGAGCGGTTAGCGCGCTGGGTTAGTAATCCAGTGGTCGCGTGTTCGAATCCTGCCTCGACCGATTTCGTTCACCTATAGCACAAGCATTTATGCTTATTTTAGGGAACGTAGGAAGATCTATATGTACTTGTTGAACAAAGACATATTCATTTATTTAAAAAAAAACTGTTCATTGATTATCACAAAGCAGTTCGGCGTTCCTTTCTCTCTGGCTATCCCAAATAAGGAAATGGTATGATGTTATGATATGGTATGGTTTCGTATATTTATTGTCAAATGAAAATAATATCTTTTGATTTTATTAATTGCATCTGAGGGATCAGTTGTTTTATATTGTAACTGAATAATGTTATTCTTTGTTCGTCTAGTGACAAGAGCATCAGAAATTTAACAATAAATCAAATAAGATTCAAATGTGTTTATTTATTATCAAATTTAGATTTTAATGATTCTTTCCGATAATATTTTATATGTTATGTTTATTCATTACTAAATAAATAAAGAATCCAAGATTATTTTTATGGAATGGACAAAGGTGGTAAGAGGAACCCATTTGGATACGTTTTGATATCACGAGATTTTACAAAATGTTGTTTGTATGGGAATTCATCCGACTCATCGGAGGGATGGAACGAGATATGATTCATCAAAGGGGAACCGCAATTACAAATTTTATTCCAATATTTGACCAAGCTTTATGGTTAAAAATGGTGTTTTATGTATTTACGTAGGCGTGTCCGACATTACATCATGACCCGCGAGCCAATAAAGCTTCTGGGAAATATAATGGAAAAGTTTGCGAGGAGATAATTTAAAAGATGTTTATTTTTACTGAACGAAATAGATTTCTGCGTCTGTGATTTGAACGAATAAAATGGGATTTTTTGTAAAAGGTAACGAACTTCACTATTATACATCTATGGGGTTCTAAGAACCGATAAACATTCAGTAGAATATTGAGAATAGATTCGAAAGATGTCAAGAATTTAAAATAAAATAGAAAATCTCACTTTTTAACATCTCAAAAGAGACGAAGTTGGGATATTATGGAAGAACGAGGAACACAAGGCTTACTTATACGCTTGCGCAACGTACACAAATTATTCCTTCTTATTGAGTTCTCTTATCAATGTAATTTTTTAAAGTTCTATGTATTTCTATAATTTGTAACACTTCTCTCGGAACATACAAGGCCCTATAGATGCATTGAGTTTAAAAAGTTTGTCAATTATTAAATCTCATGTTGTTATAATAGTTATATTCAACTTCAATTAGAAGTAATGAGTACATATTCACTAAACATCGTAGAAATATTAGAGAGTAAACACAATTTGAGATACATTATTTATAACGATTGAAACGTTACATTTTATTATGTAATTCAAAGAATAATAAAACATTATGTATACATTTGAAAACTTTGTGATATAATATTTAAATATTCTCAAATAGAGATAGAGTTCAATGAATTGTTAAAAAAACATTTGAATTACGAGTGAAAATCCAATTGAAAATATCAAAAGAAATTAAAGTAGTATTTTTCAACAGATTCGATGTAATTCGACCTAACATTATCGCCGACACAACTTGGCATTATCAAATTATAAATTCAACTTTTTGACTTCAATGATTTTAGTTCTTGATAACGCCGAGAAGTCTCAGCGAAAACATTCGGTCGTAAAATACTTTTTTTAAATTTCATTTAATTCTTAACCGCGAAATTTAAAAATTTCATCTAAATATCTATCGGGTCTTTTTTCTTGTGAAATATTATATTATTTATTTCCAGCCAAGACGAAAAACTGTTCTTATATTTCGATGATGGGTTTAATTTGAAAATATTCGCTCGTTTAAGTATTTCGCAGTGTTAGATCGATTTCTCGATTCTAAAATCCCTTGTTGATGACCACTGGTTTGTACCATAATCAATCAAACCCTATCTAAAACCCTCTCTACATATGAGATATTTCGTGCGGGTTGAGAATATCTACGTTCAGTAGTTGAATTAATTATGGATACCATTTTATGAACATAAATTATTTCAATTTTAATTCAAAATTTCGTGCGAAAGTACTTGATAAAATTGCATTTGAAATTTTTATTTAAAAATTATATTTTTTTAAAAGGTTTGCTAGCAATGAATTTTCGTACATTAATAAAAATTGCACTATGATACACGTATCATTCTGTAGATGCTTTTTGAGCGAAACGCGTCAGGCGTCAAATATATTATCAAGTATAAGTGGAAAACCTTAATTTGAAGGAAACATATGAACTCGAGGTGTTATCAGATAATTTTGTAATAAATACTAAAGTACTATAAATATGTAACTTAACAAAACATGAAAACTAATAAGATTTATTACTTAATGAAATTTTAAAAAGCATGAGAATACATATTTTAGTATTTGTTTGAATCTTTATGCTTCGGACTTCAGACAGAATGAACGCTAAACTTGTAAATTAATGTCACTAGTGTAACTTTTGGGATGAAATTGGGATCTCTAGAGGCAAAAGGGTAAAACAATTTTGATATACGTACATTGTAGTGAACATATACATAATATATTATCAGATAATTAAATGTTATCAAACGATAATGAATTATTGACTCAAAATAAGAAAAACTTACAAATTTGTTATGCTAGTAAACTCTAAATATATATATCTTTTGATTTTTTTTTAACATGTCTATGTAGGGGAAACCAGCTTTTAGGATTTGGGTCCATTTTGCTCTTCTGAAGAAGCGCACTACGTAGCGTTGGGAGGGGTTTGCAGTCTAGAAAAGAGTTTATTGATTCGGATTTTAAAAAGACCCGGGTTGTACGAAGGTGGAAACACAGAATTCGGGTGTTACATTTTTAGTCTTATTTTATAAATACGGGATGACTTCATTACTTCGGAAGTTTGAAATCGCGTGACTTTAGTGCGGTGTTCATTATTATATCAATTAGTTATATAAAAAAGTATTCATGCTTCAAATATGTAGGTACATATATGACATAAGTCTTTCTTTTGTTTATGGGATATGCCGATAGTGGCTAGCGTCATTTCCATATGTTTTGCATACATTCATGGTCTCACTCATATTCATACACCGTCTCATATATGCTCGTTTAATATTTAAATTTTCACTTTGTACTTCTTTCAGAATATTTTTTATTCACGTTTTCTGGTTTAAAAATATTGATTGTTACGCCACAAACAAAAAAACAACAAAAAACCATTGCTTGGCATCAGTTTATTAAATAAAATAATTAAATAAAAAGTTTCGAAGCATCACCGGTTTGAATAGTCAAGATAGTAAATAAATTAAATAATAAATTATAAACCAGATTTAACAGAGAAACATCTGAGGTTAATTCTGCACATTTCCGTTGGATGCCACGAACGAATAATTTGTAACTTTTCAGGTAAACAGTTAGATGGAGAGCTGTATAAGACTTATTTCTACTGCACTTTAAGTCTATTTGTACTTTGGAGTAATTAGCTGAAGGTACACACAGCATCAGGGACTGCCTCAAGTCAGGAAACAACCAACGGAATGATTCGACAAATATTTTAATTCTGTATTATTAAGTTGAGAGTTATCCATAGTGTTAGAGCATAAGTTCGATTTACTTTCAAATAATGTTTTATACTCTATACCAACAGTCTTATTTGCACGTTTTTTTAAATTGTCTCATTTTGAAACGTGGAAAAACTATTTTCTATCTTCACTATTGTGGTTCTAGTTCAGGAGTGAGCACAATTTTGGGACTGCAAGCCAGATTCAGAAATTCAAAGTGAACGGCGGGCCGCAAAAGTAATATACTAACTTCACTCATTACTTTTCATTAAAAATCTCAATCGAAATATATCAAATAAATATATTTTTATTATTTTATTTATAATTCATTTGGCTAAATAATAACAAAACAAACAAGATTGCCGCGCAGAGAAAAAAAAATCATTTTATCAATGGTAAATTGAATTTTATATTTGCGGTTATAGAAAATAAAACATTATTTTCAGTTTTTTTTTCGATAAATTAAATCCAAAATTCTGTGCAAAATAAAATGACAGTTTTCTTGTGTTTATTTCGACAAAGGAAACCAAACAGTCCGCGCAGCGAGAAATTTTCATTCAATGCATGCGAATGTAATGGCTAAGTTTGAAGTTTTTTTAGAAACAATATGTTTTTCTGAATTGGTTTGCCCAAGGCATTATATATGATTACCTACTTTTTGGTATGTATTTTAATGTGAAAGAAATATTGTACAAGTTCTTCAAGAAGAACAACACTGTTGGTAAACAGCAAGTTTGTTAATATGGAAGGAAATAGTTACAAGATACATACACAATACTCAATGATCTACAAAGTTTTGATTCGTCGGGGTAAATACAACAAACTAATAACATTTCATGGCAATGTGTAACTTTATATATCGGGCTATTTGGAGAAAATCAAATATGCCAACACAAATATGTGTGTGTATTAAGGAATATTCCGTAGAAATACAACTAAACCGTAACCGAATACTGCTGGTCTACCTTCTATAAGCGGTTTGTATTAAATACACTTTACAATACTACGATTGTATGGTTTATTTTATATAAGGAAACAATTAAGTATTTCATATCACAAAAACTCAAGAATAAATTTAATATACAAAATTACTCGTGAACTAGACAATGTTTATTTCATAAGAATTATTTATATTTTTGTAGTGTCTCAGGGTATTTGTTTTTTTAGTCGTAATAATATTTTATTAAGAGGGTGACTGCTGCCAACGTACCTATTTTTTCAATTTGAAATTGCATCATTACTACAAAACGAATCATTTTGAAAAAAATAACCTAGTTAGTTTGGATATTAATAAAGAAAAATATACCTTAACTTTTTAATTATGTTCTGTATATATTCTTGTAGGAAAATAATAAGCATACCCCAATTTTTGACGTTTTTCTTAAATTTCTTAAAAAATATAAGGTTATAGAACAATATTTTTTTATAAATTAAAGAAGAACAAAATATCTGGAAAAATATGATGTGACGTAGCATTAATGCATCAGGTTAAGTAAATAAACCAAAAAAACTTTTATTTCGTAATGGCGCTGAATGGAAAATAAATGTTTTTTAGGTTTATTTACTTAACCTGATGTATTAATGCAACGTCACATCATATTTTTCCAGATATTTTTGCCTTCTTTAATTAAAAAAAATATATTGATCTACGCCTCATAGTTTATTAAAGATATAAGATAAACGTTGAAAATCGGGGTATGTCATTATTTTTCTACAAGAAATTATACAGAACATTACCAAAAAGTGAAGGTATATTTTTCTTTATTAATACTCAAACTTTCTAAATTATTTTTTCAAAACGATTTGATCACAAATAATGATGGTATATCAAATTGAAAAATAGGTACGTTGGCAGCAGTCCCCCCCTTAATGAATAGGTACTTATTTAATATATTTTGTATAATATGGCTCACAGACAATTTCTACCAGGTAACATGTTTATGTTGATCTATGTGCCTAAAAAATAATACTTCAGTCGTAGGTATGTATTTTTAGATTTACCGGGAATCTAAATGGGTGTTTTCAAATATTGCATGGTAAAATTTTAAAAACCACGGGTAAAAAATATGATGGGCTTCATGGAGGTATGTACGTCATTTAATATGCCACTACAAAAGCTACATTATTTCAACAGTAAATAATCAGTTTGTTTTAAAGAATCAGCGAAATATCTAGTCCATGAAAATAAAGTAACCATTTACAAATTTACAACTAACAAAAAGGGTTGTTCCGTCATTCTGAGGTAGGAAAATAATTAAATTACGTTTTTGATGAAATATTTAATGTCTTTTTGTAAATAATACGAATAATTTACAAGATATTATGTCGGATTTTCATTTTTTTTTTCTTACAAATTTTTTTTCAGATAAAAAAAATGTATACATAAAGACGAGGGAGATGGCGAGGAATGCTGGAGGAGGCCAAGGCCCGCAATGGGCTGTGGAGCCATTGATGATGATGATGATATATTATATTATAACCATCACTCTTGCTCACTATGCTGCACATTTTCGTATGTCATTCTGAAAATTGATTTCATGTTATTAAAATGTCAATAATATATTTTAGCAATGAATCATATACCAAAGTCAACTCAGCCTGTTAATGGGTGAATCTATTGTTCGACAGTAAAATAGTTTATAATATTAACTTTCAACATTTTTCAAAAACTAAACGAAACACCTACAAAATAAATAGGAGAAATTAGTTACAGTAAGTGACTAATTAGTAAGATTGTAAAAGGATATTTAAGAATTTATATTTAGATATTTTTACAACTTGTCGACCTCAAAACCGCCGCGCGCCGTATAGTTCGCAAATATTATTTATGTATATTTTTTATGAAATTTGCTATAAAATAATAATGCCGATGGTCAAATACAAACCTAGACTTCATTTAAATTCTGAATATAATATTGAATAACTTCGGCGAGAATATTTAAATACAAAATGATAAAAGGGATAAAATTTATGTTTCAATTATTTAAAATAAAAGGGATAAAATTTATGTTTCAATTATTTAAATAAATCATTCATTATAAGGCAAACATTCATCTTCAAGGTTTCTTTATAAAATAATATTCCTCGAGTCAATAATAATATTTGTTTCGTTCAATTCCACCAGATTTTGATTTTATATAAACAATATTTGTAAAAATAAATATTTGAAATCAACATTTACAGAATTCACGCAAAATAATACCTAATTAATATTATGATATAAGCGCTACGTTGAAATAAAAAAAAAACATTTTTGAATTATAATGTTTCAACAACAACAAAAATATTTACACTCTCGTACCTATCGACTAAAATTAACTAAAAATATAGATGAACGGTATCCGGTATATTTTCAATAAACTTTGTTTTTGGGAGTCTCGGTCGGGTAATCGAAAATACACGAAACAAAATAATATCTCACATAGTTCAACAATGAGACCACTGATTTTGAATATTGCCTTTTATAGTATGGCGAGATTGGTGTGTGGGAATGCACGCATGCGTCCTTTTTTCTTTTATAAGGTAATGCATATCAGCACACCAGCCTGTCTATCGCTGGTTTCATCATACTGTGGGATATGCCGTGATATATGTATGTAGGTCCTTTCTTCAATAATTGCCCCCAACAAGTTTATATGTAAATTAAAACATATGGAATATTAATGTAATTTACACGAGTGTTTTAACTTAATCAGCCCTACTTTGATTTCATGTTACATATTTACGTAGGTGTTGGTAACAAAACAATGAATTATTCCTGTCTTATGTGTCTCCTGAAAACGGACCTGGACATACCCAATTTTCCCAATTTTCTTTCAGGGTTTGCCTAGTACGAAAGTTTTAGGCTCGCCCCTAAGGATACTAGTAGCGAAATTGCTCATAGAAGCTGAAAACCTTGGCTTGCCTATGAATATTATATTAAGAAATTCAAGAACTAATTTTTTTAATTTATTTGATTTCAGTCACACTACAAGATTTAAAATTAAAATATATGTAGATATGATGATTTACAGGGCCGCAAATGTAAATATTATTTTGAAATATTATTTTAAAAATATTTTCCATGGTCACTGAAATGAATAACGATAATAAAAAAAAAATTAAATATTCGACATTTTCCAATTTTTTTTCAGGGTTTGCCTAATACGAAGGTTTTAGGCTCGCCCCTGGCACAGAGTATGTCCACGGATCTGATTCATTTAAAATTATTGTATATGGTAAGGAATTGGCACTGAGGCGGCGAATTCTGAGCGGCGTTAATATTTGTTTTGTTTAAAAAGTACGTTGAGGTATTTTAAAATTGATAATTTTAAAAAGGTCTGGACAATCAATATTGTGTCATAAAGCTATATTAGGTCTGAGGTCCTCAGTCTTGTCTGTAAAGTATATTTAAACGAACCAAGGATCTTTTGTTTATAAGTTAATTAATTATTTACTTAACATAAGATCTTTTGTTAATTGCTTTTACCCATACCAATTTTTATTACCTAGGTTACCAGTAAATAGATGTTGAAAAAAATATTTATTGAATAAGTACTAATATGTATGTATGTATTTCTATCAAAACATTTGAAAATTATATATTGAAATAGTTATTTAGATAATATTTCAACGTTTCTTTATGTTGAACCAGCATTCATCAAATAGGGAAGAAGGTTTACACACTGTGAAAGTGGTACCGCAGTGACATCTATGGAATTAATTATGAATAATTATCATTCTGGCAATTTGTCATTTAATACGATTCAGAGATGGCGTTCGTTCCTAAACTTCTACGATAAAAAACTTTTGAAATACTTTATCATTTGCGAGCACATATTATACGTTCCTATCATTTAAGCACTAGTAGGCAAGTACTTACCTAATAGTCTTATTAATATTTTCGGAGTGAGCTTTGTGAAACGTTTCAAACAATATTATTTATCACTAGTTGCATGTAATACATGAGATACAACCGTCAACGGCGATATTATCCCCTCCTACCCTCGGCGAAAAATCCCCTTTTCCTACCTCGAATATACCTATTAATAATTTGATAGTATATATGTATGCATGAAGATTAAGTATCAAATTATCTATAGTCTCTATAGACATTGTGTATTCTGCCATACATTAAGTGTCCTACAGAGAGTTGAAGATAGTCGCTGAAGATCGAGCGGAGTGGAGGAAGAGATGCGTCTCTTTGCTGTCAAGCAGTCCCCAAGATTAAAACCAATGAAGAAAAAGCCATACGAATTGTACGAAACGATGTCGTCACGAAATTCAAATTTTAAGTTTGAGATGTACCTACTACTATAATGTCCATTATTTTTATAGAAAATAAAATGATCTAGTTGGGGTATTTCGGAATTATTTTAGATATCCTAAAGACAATTAAACACATAAATTTGTCATTATTAATGTTTATATAAAAAGTTTTTGAGAAACCTTGAAACTTTTCACGTAAAGCAAAAGAAAAATGGTTTGAGATATTGTATTTGTCTATAAACATATAGACACACTAAATTTTAATGTTCTACTCCGAATTCAGAGTTGTAGACCTATCCATTCAAAATCATAAACGCGATTTTTGGCTTGAAACTATGTCGATATGTTAAGAGAAACAAATTCCTTTGAACAAATCGACAGTTTGAAAACACTGATATTAATTATGTTTGTTTATGTCATAAAATAAAATAATACTTAATCATAATATACTTAACATAGTAATTCCACATTTTCATAACAAAAAAAACAAGAAATACAAAGGGGAGAGAAAATAATCAATAAACCATTATTGAATGTTTTAAGGATAATTTGAAATATGTAACAAGGTAATTATTTCAAAAACTATTGTCAACAAAGGCATGACAATGACTAACATCAAATTTTTGTTTTGTTTTGAATTTTTTTTTTCGAGACGACTAAAGACGTCAAATATTATACACTTGTTTTATTTTCAAAAATAAAACGACATTCTCTAGACAAACAAACATTTCTTTCATTATATTCAACTCGAATACAACATTGTTGTCGGGAGAAAACAAAAAATAAATAAAAAACAAACAGCAGAGACAAATAAAAGTTAAAATGTCTTGAAAGGTTTTACCCACACCGTGAAAATAGTTTTAATTACGAAAACTACAATAGCTTTAATTGTATTTCTTTTTCAATTCGTTCGAGAGATTCGTATTGATACAAAAGGTATGTAGGTAGGTAACAAGGTAAACTTTCTGTTTTGTATGTAAATAGCCAATCTTCATTTGGTATTATCACGACTTTTGTTATAAACTCGTGGGGCTGAGTGGTCACTTTAAATTTAATGCTAAATAATTGGTATAGTCAAAAAGAAGTTTGGGGGTGGTAATGTATTCTTGTCTTTAAGGGTTGAAATCTATCAATTAGTAGAAAATATAATTACGCTGAATATTACCACTCTCAAGAAATATAATTAAACAAGTAGAACAATTGGAATAAATATTAAATAAAATAATTACTCGCTGTAATGCTCATTTATTCTCGTTTAAAACAAAACATTTGATAAAATAATTATATTTAAAAGTTTATTCTACAGATACAACCACGGGAGATGCTCAGAAAAACTTGCATCTCTGATCACTTTTTCAGCCATTTACAATGAAGTCACTTGTTTTACTCAATCGTTCACAGTATATACGATTCAGTCGCTTCTCGAACTCTTTTATCAAAAAGAGGCATTATAGTAGTATAATTTGAAAATTAGATTAGTCTTTCAAATAAAGAACAGTTTGTATCTACATCCTTATTCTATCGCATGAGTTATTTGAAAATTGAATTTTTATTGTAAAATATGTTTTGGTAAAATCTTTTTTTAATTTTTTATTGGAAGTAACTAAATAATTACAAGGCATGTGAGGTTCATTTTTACTTCAACCGAAAGAGAATATGAAAATTATAACGTACTTTTCTTGCTATCTAAAAAAACCTCTAAATTTTACGCTTTCTTCACCAAAAAAATGTTGTACATCACATATTGGGTGATTTACAATATTTTTTCATGTTTTGTATATTGGAAGGTAATTTAGCGTGCATTATTGTGTACATACGTATATCGAGTGTATACAAGGGCTTTTACATAGCAACCCGACTATGGACCGATCTTTAAGGTGGAATTCTATATTTCCACTTTCTTACAGTCCGGGTCCTTTTAAAACCTGAGCATATTGCAAACCCTCCTTAACGCTACATAATGAGCTTCTTTGGAAGAGTATCTGTTCTTCTGGGTCACAATCCTAGGATTGGTCTGCACCAAACACTCAATCCTTCTATTTAACTCTATCGTCCGCCAGTCTCTTCATCTCTTTGTAACTGCTATAGCGCACGTCACCGATTATCTGGTCTATATAGATGTTTCTGGGGCGACCTCTACAGTTTCCCTGCATCAATCATTTTCGACGATGGTAAAAAGCAGGCCTGGGTGCCGGATGTTGTGGCCTATCCAAGTTGTTCTCTGTTGGGAAATTCTTTTCATAATTGCCTTGTCTCTCCAACCCTACTTAGTACCTCGTCGTTGCTGATGTGTTCTGACCAGTGAACTTTAGCCACGCGTCTGTAGCACCAAATCTCAAACGCAGACAGACGTCCCGTTTCGCGTTGGCTGATGGTCCATGTTTCACAGCCATATAGCAGTACACTCCATACAAGAGTCTTCTACAAATTTTGCTTATTTTTGATGAAAATATTAGGGGATTAAAAAATTGTTGATCTTTTGTTGAAGGCGACTCTTGCTTGGTGGATTCTGCTTTTGACGTCTGCTGTTGAACGTTCGTCTTGAGATATTCTGCTTCCCATATATAAAAAATCTTTCACCTGCTTAATTTCGATGCCCCCCAGAACAATATTTGCGGTGCATTCCTCCCTTCCAGCAACCATGCATTTTGTTTTGTCCTTATTTATCCTCATGTTGTAATCGCTTGTTAGGATGCCTTCCATCTTCCAAAGAAGAGTATAATGGACCCAAAACCTATACCAATAGCTGGTGTCCCTTACGTAGCCATGTTAAAAGATATGTTTGAATTTTTTCAAGTAAATAATTCATTATATTCTTAATTGCTGTCAATAATTGCTTATTCTTAATTGCTGTCAATAATTGCTTTCAATACAATATTTAAATATTCATTCCTTTACTTCAAGTGTATTTTATTGTACCTACATACATATTCATCTTAATGTCTTTTGGGTATTTTATTTTTACGGTATTCTCTATAATTCGAGACCTCGCTTTGAATCCATATACATATATGTAGAAGGTCTTCATCACTATTGTTCACAATTCTGACGATGCTTAGTATAGAGCGATACTGGTGAATGGGAGTCGAATTGCGAAAAAATTAAATAGAATTTAAAGAAAAAATTTGAAAAAATACCTTTCGACATATTCATACAACATATGAATACAACAAATGAATTTATTTATTTTTATTAAAAAAAAATGAATATGTCATTGTCAAACAAGTACATATACATCTTCCTACGTTCCCTAAAATGAGCATAAATGCTTGTGATATAGGTGAACGAAATCGGTCGAGGCAGGATTCGAACTCGCGACCACTGGATTGCTAGCCCAGCGCGCTGACCGCTCTGCCATCGACTTATTTATTGTAAAATATATTTTCTATTTTTATACTACAATTATGAATTGTAGGTTATTGCGATCTATTGTGAATATTTATCTGTTTTATTAACGATGAATAAAGGTCATGACAACGGATCAACTTTGATAATTCTATTATGTCGTGTTGCCAAAATTTCAATATTATAATTTGACAAACTAAAGAAAAATGTCGATCGAACTCAAAACACGAAATTGCGTTCGCGTGTACCAACATGTCTGTTTGAAAAATTTCGATTTTTCAACTCTAAATATGAAATATTATTATTAACATCATTCCACAGATAGGATGTATTGATCCAAAGTGATCTGCTTTAGTACACCTGTTCCCCTCGTTCGCTGTTCACGACAGAAGACATATTTTGTTTATTGTCGTGCGTGAGATATAAGAAATCATACTGGAATATATTAAACTGTAAGTTAGGGTAAACCTGGAATATTGATGACAGAATATTTAAGTATCGTCCTAGAATCTACAAAAAGTCTGGAAAAAAATTGTCAAAAAAAGCAACAAACAATACTCAATAAAATAAATTAACAAAAAAATAATAAATATATTTTTTTTTACTAACTGGGCTAAAAATAAAAAAATGTGGAGGTTAGGTGAGCTTCACAGGAGAAGCATGAGGGTGGGTAACTGGAGGAGGTGACAGTGTATTTTTATACCAGTTGATTATGGCCTTGTAAGCCGAAACGGTCGGAAGTCAAATAAATTCGTTGTGGAATATACATGTGTTCATATTTATCAAAATTCGTATATTTTTATTATTAATATTTATTTATGTATGACAGGGTCAGACATGAGGACATGAGGAAAGAATGTAGGATAAAGAAAGATGTTATTAATAGAATGAAAGTGAATACATTGAGATGGTTTGGCCACATGGGGAGAATGAATGAGGAACGCCTGACGAAGAAAATATACATTGCGGACAGGAATGGAATGAGAGGTCGTGGCCGCCCAAGGAAGGGATGGCACGTCCATGTGAACGGTATTCTGAAAGACGGAAATGTTAGAAGCGTGAACAACAGACGGACATGTATAAGACGATATATGAATGTTGTCGAGGCCATGAATGTATGTCAAGATAGAAGTAAGTGGCGCTCGGTTCTCTCTGCCTACCCCGTGAGGGAGGAAGTTACAAATAAATATATGTATATATTTATTTGTAACTTCTTGTACACGATGAAACAAACTAAAAAAGATGGACAGAAAAAAATACCTACACACATTCGGTAAACAAGTGTTTAAGAATAAGGAGGAGGCATCGTTAGCTGATTCGTATCATTATTGATTATATTAGCTTTTTGATATAGACCGCCCACGCTAGACTTTGGTATGATTCATATAAAAAATATGTTATCGATATGAATAACATTTAAACATAACATGCTTTATATACCAATTATACGTAAAATAAATATATTATTAAATAATGTTATAAAGTCTATGGAAAATATAGACGGGTGTCAAATGTGTCGTATATTTTTATGCTGAGTCATATCGATGTCAAGATTGGATGAACTATAAATTGGTTTTCTTATATCTAAAATTTCTAAATTGTTTAGTATTACCATATTACGGTTAATATTTTTATTTATTTTATTTTATTTTATTTTATTTGGAAACATAACAGCTTTTGCATATAAAATATAATACAGTTAAAAATTAATTAATAAGATGCCTATTATAATGTTTCACAGAGTAGGTATTACAAATACATTTACGTCTTATTTATGAGAATATTGATCATGAAGGGTTTATGAATGGGGTATGGTTAGGAAACTGGAAATTGAGGAATGAAATGGGAGAAGGAAGAGAGGGAAAGGACAGTTTCCCTAACCGATGCTTGTAGGCGCATTTAGAATTTGCTTAAATGCTTGTAGGGATAGATTAAATAGATCTGGCTGGGGGCTAAGATTATTATAGTAATTACAGCAGCGGTTGATAAAACTGTTTTGATCGTAATTAGTTCTTGACAAAGGTGTGTAGAATAGATTATGGTGACGCGATGTTCTAGAAGGGCAGTTAAAAGGTATTTTTCCAACAAGATAAGGACTATCGACCAGATTATTTAATGTTTTATGAAGAAAAAGGATATCTGTATTTTTCCTTCGTTTTTCCAAAGAAAGTAATTTGTGCTCCCTTAAGGATTGATCGTATGTGTAATTGTATATTTGTTTAATGAAGTTAAGGGATTTGACAAACTTCCTTTGGATTTTTTCGATACGATATAATATAATTTACAATCAACACATATGGTCGTATTACGAGTTATTTGAGAAATATGTAAGAAAAAGGTAAGGTCCTATACTGCGAGAATACTGATTACGGGACCTCAACATTTTTTTATATTTTTCTCAAATAACTCCTGTAATACGACCCTTAATGTATTTTCATGAGGTCCATTTTTATTGTATACACTCTATCTCTCCTTCATAGCTTTTATCCCACATGTTGGTGGTGTCAGCTCTCCTTACTGCACTGCTCCACTTTGTCCTATCCTGAGCATAGTTCTCAGAGATATTACATGTCCGCATATCCTCCGGCACCAAGCTCTTCCATCGGATTTTGGGACGCCCTTTTGGTCTTTTGCCGGATACTCGATAGTCCAGTGCAGTGTTACACATCGCACTGTGAATTATGTACATGCAAATACTATAGAAAAAAATGGGAGTAATCCAATCATCGTCAGCAAGTTAGAGGAGGTTGCTTCTGAAATCTTTGACTTCTTCGAGGAGAAGCAATGACCTTTGAATGTTTTGGTACTCGAAGAATTTCGGTAAATTCAATTTTCCAAGAAATATGACATCTTTAAATTACCGTATCTACAAAATATCGTATTTGCACATACTTTAGTTTTACACTCACAGTGCAATATGTTTTCTGGCGGTTTTCTTCGAATATGTCCAAACCACCTCAGCCTACTTTCCATCAGATTATTTAAACTCATAATATGCACTATAACACTATACACAATATATGCACTATATAATATATGTACTCTCTACACCTGTTGAGAAAATATTCTAAAAATTACGATTAAAAATTGTGATATTACAAAGCTAAACTATTCTATAGTAGAGTTATTGCCTTCAATCTTGAAAAATCAAGAGGCCTGCGCAGAATACTAGTTTGTGTTGTTTGCTCGGTGGGTAGTTTTTCAAACCGTCCCCTCTCCATCTAGATTTGTTAAGATATTGCCCTAATCTATAGAAAGAAGTAAAACCGATAAGTCAACTTGTCTACTTTTTTAATGATGATTCGCAGCAAATTGTAAAAGTATTGATAGTAAATTTCATAAGTATTGATAACGAGTTTTTTGTTTTCGTATATCAATTCGTATAATGCACCGCATATAAAACAGAAAAGGCTAAGCGAGGTATCATGCATTGAAAGGGCTAGTTATGTAAATTTCATTCATATTACCTACCAACATTCTCCACGGCTATTTTTTGTATTTTTTCCACAATTTTGATGCACAAATGCGGAGAATTCCCCAAATGTAGGTCACACCGCCACTTTACTAACCCAAATACTTATTAATATAAATACATGTATTTTGATAAAATGTTTTCCCAAGGGGATATTATACACAATGGCATTCAGAATGAAAAGAAATGATGCACTCTTTTATGAGTTGACATGAAAAATGTAGAGGTCATTACATACAACTGTGGTGCTGAATTAACTCTTTTAATTAAATTATCTGTTTTATGTTACATTAAAGTCCCCAAGATCTAATATCAGGAGTTGACGGGCTTCAAAACTGTGGAGTAGATATTCCGAGCGATGGTGCCTGGTCAAAGTGTCAATTTAGCGATGTGAAATAAAAGAAAAGATAACTAACTCAATGCATGGAAGTGACATCTTTTTCTTCCTTAAATAAATTGAAACCTTGACTAGGCACACAGGGAGGATTTCGCCAGTGTTTGTAAACATTGGAATTTCTTAAGGCCTGGAAGAAGAAGATGTTATATTATTAATAATTTCCATTACTTTGTATTGTGGTTATTCATTTGACTTTTGAAAGATAATTTCTATGGGTTGATGACACTGAATTGCTGGAATTCTCAAATACAGTTAAATATGTATACTTGCATATGATTTAACCCGATCAAATTGAAATGAGTGTTATTGAACTTAAATATGATTTCTCGAAAAATTTTATGAGAAAATGTTAACTGAAAATGGAGGCGTATTCAATAATTATGCAGACAAAAGTCAAGGCAATCAGTCCCTAATTAGTTCCATAGTTTTAAAAACTATATGCATGTATACCAAAGACCTTATATTACATTATTATTTACCTATTGAAAAAAGATTTTGATAATTCCGTTTGTATTCAAATTATTGAATTTAATAAAGTTAAGATATTTATCATCATCACAAATGGCGCTACAGCCGATCATGAGCCTTGGCCTCTTCAAGAACTGTCCGCCATTCCACCAGGTCGTCGCCCGCACGTTCTTATTAGTTACACCA
Source organism: Molanna angustata (assembly GCA_963576475.1). NCBI lineage: Eukaryota > Metazoa > Arthropoda > Insecta > Trichoptera > Molannidae > Molanna > Molanna angustata. Next base: position 14,999,622 of record OY754977.1, on the reverse strand, counting down.
TTTGTTTTTAAGTCCCTTTCTACACCATCCATCCACCTTTATTTGGGTCTTAAGTCTTTGGGTTAAGATATAAATGTTTGTTAGTTGTTTTAAAATCAGATAAAGTAAATTAAAATTTAAAGAAAACCTTGTTTATTTAAAAATAAATTGTGTACGAATAAAAGAGTAGAAAAAAGAATAAGAATAAATTGCAAAAATAAAACAAAATAAATAAACGTAAAAAAATATGCTAAACTAGACCCAACGAAAAAAGAATCTCTACCTACGCAACTCGGTAAACATTTCCACTGAAGCTTTCATTTAGATCGAGGTTGGATTAAAAACTTTAAAAAGGTACAGAAAGAAAAGAGGTGATTTTGTTTCCAACTCTTTGATAAGAACTTTACCCTCACCTCTTTCGAGAAATAAACCAAAGAAAAGGAGGCAATAATGTTCAGTTCGTGGTTCTCATATATCACGGATGGTTTGGCAAAAAGTTCACAGATGACACTGTTGATATTAAATTTTCAAACGCGATAGAAAATCGACTCTCTGATAATATTGTGTGCGATGATTCACATTTAGGCGATATTTGAAATCTATGTTCATATAGTAAATTAAAAACTCAGTACCTGTACGAGAGCATAGAATTTGTCAACTCTATAAGTATGTAATTTCAACATTAATATGTAAGCACCTAAACAAGATTATCATTATATATTTGCATTATAAGTCCGAGCTAAGCTAAGCTAATTCCATCGCATCCAATAAATCAATAATTCAAAATTAGCCGATAAAAGATAAAATGAGTAGATCCTTACTATTGAACAGATAAAAGATATTGAAAATCTTAGTTTTTTAGAAGAGCCAGAGTAAGAGCCAGTGACTTCCAGACTTACGTCATTTTGTATAGACCAGACTTATGTCAAAGTATAAAGGCTGACTTTTTTCCGTCAAAGGATACCACCCTGAACCCTGAGTAGTGGTAGCAATCAGTGTTGAAAATTGATATTTTAACACGTCACTTACAGAATGAAGCGTCATAGTATAAAGCGTGATTTTTTTTTATATACAGGGTTACAGGTTTAGTCGTACAGAATATTAAAGGACGTTATTATTCAGGTCATTTCTGATGGATTTGATGCTAAATGTTAGGTCCGAAACTTAACCGTTATGGAGATATTGAATTTTAAAGATTTGAAAAAAAAAATTTAGACCTCTAATCCGTAAAAAATTGATTAAATAGCCAAAAATTTTTTTTTCAAATCTTTAAAATTCAATATCTCCATAACGGTTAAGTTTCGGACCTAACATTTAGCATCAAATCCATCAGAAATGACCTGAATAATAACGTCCTTTAATATTCTGTACGACTAAACCTGTAACCCTGTATATTATGGAAGACTATTACAAATCACGTCATCCATTTACAAACACCTTGGTTGGTGCAAACCCTCCGACAGACACTTTTAAAGTTTAATAAATTGTTGTCTCTCTTTACAGGTGTCCGTCGGGGTTATCACCGAAATCCACTACTATTCATGGTATATATATTATCCAATCGTTGTTACGTACCTGCTGTAATATCCTATAAAATGTAAATATGGCAGTTGCTGATTTTTTGTCTGAATTATTTTAAACCGATTACCTACCAAAAATAAACGAGCTATTAACATAATGTTCCATTAAGCATATGATAATATTATCTCTCTCATATTCAAATCTGTCAAACTTTGCAAAATTCACACGAGGACGGCCAGTTTTATGATATAGGTACTTATAAATCCGATTAAGGTAAATTTTGTTACCATGTTATTCGTCAAATATGAACCTAAAATTGATGGTATAAAACAACGCAAGAATAATACAATGAAAATAGATTTTTCGAAAAACAAATAAAAAATTAAATTAAAAGCAGAATCTTTAGCATTGTAGGTATCAACATTCCGATTTCAATGCCATCGGGTGTATTCTTTAGGGAAATCACGAGAATTTTAATTTAAACTCAGATACCAGAGAAAACATTAATGCAAATTCGCGATTATGTAAAAATTATAAAATAAAGTATATTAAAACCTACAGTAATACGAATTTGGCCTTCTTCCGACGCGGCAAATCCTGAATAATAAATATAGGTACCTATCCAGAACTTTCAATTCCATTAGTTTCTTCCAAATTTATTTTTGTAACGTTTCTTTTGCTCTCGTCATTTATTAAATTCATATTGTAATTCCGAGTGTCTCTTGAATTTTAAGAAACACCAGCCATGTCTTAACGAAAATAATATCATTTACATACTTACTGTTGTAGAAACACGAGAATCGAGGAACACATTCAACACGTTACGGTTAATTAAATTACAAAATCATATTTTCTTTCTATTTTTTACCTGAACAATTGTCACATTATTAAACAAAAAAATAAAATTTATGTAATTTCAATTTCAAAATTCAAAATCAAAATTTCAAAATTGAATTGATAGGGATCTCATTAAAAAGGCATAATTGGTGAACGTTGCGCAAGCGCATAAAGTGATCACGTAAACCAGCCGATGACAGGTCGTAAGCCCTGTAGGTGCCTTGATTTCCCGGTTCTCCTAGAGTAAATATTCCAACTACGTCTTTATTGAGATAATTAAAAATCTGTTAAAAAATACCTTTGACTCCCGACAGGGAAAAAAATCCAATGTTTGCGAATATGCAATAATAAAAATATTCAAATTTATGCAAATAAATAATATCATAAAGGCTGTACAGGGGCACAAATGTTCGAGACTATCACAAATATGGACAGAAGTGTTAGACGATAGAAGTGAAAGACGATAATTATATAATTTCTACAGTTTTTTCTTTTTTAATATTTCATATAAACTCATTTGTTATTTTTTCTTCTCTTTTTTTTGTATAATATAATCTATATTCTGTAAAATATTTTCTTTCTCTATAACATTTAATGTATATTTTGTATGTAAAAATATGTTTTGTGTAGCATTGCACCCCCCTGCTCACAGACTGGAATAAAAATGTATTATTATTATTATTTTATTTTTCAAAATTTAAAAAAATAAAAAAAAACTTTTTGAACTATTCAACTACTAAGTTTAATAATGGTTTTGTGCTAAGCACATTTTCAAGAAGTTTTAGTAAAATAAACAGAGGAATATTTTTTTTTTACGCCGCTGGCCGATTTACTACTGTAGTGAGGACACAAAAAGGATAATCCGTACGGCGTACGCCGTACGCCATACATACAAACACATCACAACAAAACTCACAGTGTGCACTCTCTACATGATACCCGTTGAGAAATTGATTCAAAAAAATACGATTAAAATTGTGACTATTCCATAGTGTAGAGAGTAAAAAGATTAAAATCGATTTGTCTTTGTAGGTAATTAATTTCTGAGTATATTTTTAGAGCTTTATTAGGTATTGTTTTGAATTTGGATCGATGTTTTGTGTTCGTATTTAGTACGTGTAATATTTTGTATTGTGTTTTATAGAACAAAAAAAACATTTATAACCTAACAAAAACTGGGTTTCGTTCAATTTCGCACCATTTTCATCACAAATATTTTGTTTTCAATCATGTGACCTATGATTTGTATTTATATAATTTTTCTTTGTGATTGTAGGTTATTTACGTTGAGGCAAGTGAAAAGGCTCGTACAAAATAATATATTTTTATATCAAATACTCAAATATTCTAACCTATATATTATGTCGAACAATTAAGTATTTGACTTTGCAGAATTCCAAGAAACATAGGTTTTATAATTTTTTTTAAATAAAACGCTGTCAGTAAATACACTATCTAATATGTATTATTCGGTAACTGTTTCTAGATTTGCTCCGTTGATATTTCATCATTACAAAAGAAATGTCAAAGGTAATTTATTACGTCTGTTGGTAATTCGTTTCGAAATAAATTTTGTGGGCAATTTCATTATTCCCACAATAAAATATTGCTCCACGGTTGGTCAAATTTTATAAAAAAATGAATTTTCGTTTGTTATTCGAGTAATTGAGACGTTTGGTGAACATTCCCCGAAATGTTATTTGTCATACATGAAGTGTTGATGTAAATTTGAGTACACTATGGCTGAGGTATTTTTAAAAATAGCTATGGAATTATGAAAATAAAAATGAGCCTTTATTAAAAATTTTGCCTTTCTGTGAAATACTCATTTGAGTTAGATTAGTTTATTTTTTTATGGTAGGGGGGTAAATAATTCGTAATAAAATGTTTTATAGCACTGGCATAGATAATAAGTTTATCAAACTTAATTAATTTATTAACAGATTTTTAATTATCTCAATAGAGACGAAGTTGGAATATTTATTGTAGGAGAACAGGGAAATCAAGGCACCTACAGGGCATACGACCTGTCATTCTATTGAGATAATTAAAAATCTGTTTAAAAATATCTTTGACTCCCGACAGGGAAAAAAATCCAATGTTTGCCCATATGCAATAATAAAAATATTCGTTTAATTAATTTAATTTTATTATAATATTAAATTGCTATAACCACTTGAATTGAGTTTAACGCGACTAGTTTCGGGAGACACTGAACTCCCATCGACAGGCGAATTACAACTAACCAATTAGTTAGTTGTAATTCGCCTGTCGATGGGAGTTCAGTTTCTCCCGAAACTAGTCGCGTTAAACTCAATTCAAGTGGTTATAGCAATTTAATATTATAATAAAATTGAATTATGGAATACCACAAGGTAACCGTCGAAACAATGAATATTCTTAATTAATTTATTTCAAAATCAACAGAATTTTTTTTTGAGTAGTAAAATAAGTAAAAATTCATTAAAGATATTTAGATATAAAATATTATAGTTAAATAAAACATTAATATAATGAAAATCTTTTCCCCAGTACCCCCAAAATATATGTCTTTGAAATAAAGAACAGTTTGTTTTTACATCTTTATTCCATTGCACGAGTTTTTTGAAATTTGAATTTGTTTTATACTGTGATATATTGATATTGCGCCTTTCATCAGGCAATCTGTATAGCGGTTTACGAGATTTTACGAACAGGGGATTCGGCAATCTTCGGGAGAAAGGTTTTAATATATAGGAATGTCTGAGTTTAGGCCGGGGTCGATTGATCGGGGTATTGATCAATGATAGTGGTCTCACGTTGTGGTTCATATATAACTAATTATTATACTTCACTCTGTATACCTATATCAATTTACTGTAATTTATAATAAACTGTCTAATTGTTAAACGCGTGTGTTAATTTACTATATCTGTGTATCTAAAAGTACCAGATATCACATATGCTTCTTGTAAAGAATATGAAAATCTACCGGCTGACTTTTTTACTATTTTAATTATTATTCTTGCTATTAAAAAAAAACTCAAAATTGTACTTTTTCATCAATATAAAATATTGCATATTACAGATTAACTAAGTTTAGTTTGTCGATCGACAATTCTTGATAGAACTCCATTGTATGTATATATGTAGATATGTTATAAATATAAAAAAAAATACTTTGTAATAGTTCTTTGTATTTATTAGATTATCGAAACTCGAAACGCGTCGATAATCTAATAAATACAATAGAACTATAACCAAGTATTTTTTATATTTATAACATATCTATATTACAGATTAGGTGATATACAATATTTTTCGTGATGCATACATTAGAAGGTAATTTAGTGTGCATATTTGTGTACATCCGTATGCCTAGGGTATAAAAGGGTCTTAAGGTGAAAAGTGTGCATTTGAAAAGGGGGAGATTTTCTTGAATATTTATTTAATAATCAGTTATAAACAGTAAATATGTTTAAAAAAAAGAAGAAAATAATACAATATTTTTTTGTTTTATTTTGATAGTTTATTGCTAGTGGCTAGTTTATTGCCATATGGGATTTTTTCCAACTCACCAGTGTTTCCAAACCAGAGAAGCAATATTTGCGTGAGAAATGAACTTGGATGTCCGCACAGAAGGCAAACGTTTTACCAACTGTGCCACGGTAGTCGGCATAAATAGGTGGGTTTTGATATAAATTTGCAGCTGAGGTAAAAATAGAAATAAAGTTAGTGTCAAAAGCTAGATTGTAATGACTGGATACCAAAATATTCAGGAGTAAATTGGCTATTATATTTTTCGTATTGCAGTAAATATTGGGTACTTTTTTTTACCGAATATCAACATTTTTTTTACTAAAATCTAATCCCTGATTTACGTATCAAAAACACTAATTTTATTGAAAGGACGTTTATTTCGAATGGCAAGGATCTTAGGTAACAGTCAAAACGTCTTGTGAAAGGTATACATCTTTAAAGAACCTAAAACAGTGAATTGAGACATATAAAAAGCGGAAATAACGCTGAAAAATAACCGATATTTTTTTGCAATCTATCATGCACTACTTAGAGAGTTTAATTTAAATTCTGGCTAATAACACCAACAAGGAATGAATTTATAGATCGTCGTGTGTAACTAATGAATATGGACACGTAATTAATGGTTTGTGAAATTCGTCAAAGAGATATTAAATCATGCGAAAATAATGGATGGAGGGCTATTGACTGTACATTTTACATTGGCATTAGCCAATCAAAAGATATCGAGATGAACATTTGCTGAAATTAATGTGTATCTGCGTCATACGTATAAACTAAATAAACACATTCCAAAACGGAGTAGCAAGGAATAGCTGAGCAAAACAAATTTCTATGGTGATCTGATCTTATTCATATATGTAGTTCTCCATACATGTACATAAGACTGTTATTCAGGCTCCTTATGGATTCCTCACTCCAGATATTTTTTTCAAAAGGTCCATTCAGAATTATCGAATGAACGCCTCGCTTTTCATTCGATACCCTTTAGCCTTAAATATTTTATCGTTCATTTTTGAAATTTTCAAAGAAAATCGAAATGTTTTGCTATTTATGTAGGTAGTGTATTCATTTGTTTGATTTTTAAGATATAGGTATCCCTGAAAAAACTGTTTTGTGTTCATTTCAAGGGCAATGACCGTGCTCTATCCAACTATCAATTGCTAATGTTATCCATTTGTAAACTATGAGTTTCATCATGTTGTCTTTATGTGAATGGCTTACGATGAGCTGTAACTAAAATTTCAATTAATTTCATATTTTTTATATCATAATGTGTTAAATGCATTAAATTAGAGTTGGAGAAGTTTATTTTTCGTAAAATTGTAATGTTAAAACTTTAGAAATACTCTCACGTACTGATTAGGTAATTGAATTTTTAATGTTCTTCCTAAAATTCATAAAAATGGGTTTCCTAAAATTCACAAAAACTGAGTCCCTAAAATTCATAAAAATGGACTTTCTAAAATTTATAAAAATGTGCTTCCTAAAATTCATAAAAAGGTGCTGCCTAAAATCCATAAAAATGGGGTTCCTAAAATTTATAAAAATGAGGTTCCTAAAATTAATAAAAATGGGGTTCCAAAAATTCATAAAAAAGGGCTACCATAAAATTTATTCAGATGATTTAAAAAAGAAAGGTGAACACTTACTTGTGTTTTAGATTTATTTCACAAATAATTTAAAATTTGACGCCCTTGCGAACCACAATGGTATTACATAGTAAAATTCTCATTTAAATAATGTAGCAAATTTTGTTTATTTCATCCTTCTTTATTATTCTAGAACCAAAATATCCTAATTGTATGATATTAATATCATAGTGTAATAGTTTCTCCTATACCAATTTATATGCATACGTCTATATTATACGTAGGTATTATGTCATGTTAATGTCGGTACTATAATTGGATTATGAATATCAATTTGGCTTCCTTTGGAATGCTGAAACCAGCCATCACTGGGATGAATGCACTATTCTGCATCCTGTGAGTCACTAATTAGTTATTACATAGCTTCTACCTTTAAATGGATAGCGTTAATTGGACTTATTGAACGTTGTATAGAATTAAAATAGATGAAGTTACCATTAAATAAAATATACGAAGTACAAAACAAAAATAAGTGAATATATGAAGTTACCATTATCTATTTAATAAAAACGAGGGACGTCTATATACCTCATTAATTCGACTGGGTTCAAGTATTGTACTGAACAGAATCAGACAAATAGGGTAACTCCTTTAGAAAGTTACCCAAAAATGTTCTGATTGAATAGACCATAACATCAGTAATCCTTTAACTGTCGTTACAATGGAAGACCAAAATCATAGAGGTTGCTACAGAAACAGTAGTTATCATATGGACCGGGTGATTGGTGATATGCGCTGCAGCAGCTACCAAGAGATGAAGAGATGAGTGGAGGGATCGTGTGCTTATGTGATAGTGAAAAAGTTATCAGAAGCATGCAGATTTCTTTTTGATTACCGCTAGGATCATCGTCTTTTTGAGAATTTTGATTTACAATTTTTACTGTCATTTGTGCGATATACTCACAGAAAAATAAACATATAAATCTCCACGTTAAGCAATTATCTTTATATATATAATTCTTCTGTACGTGTGTATGTCACTGAACTCTTCCTAAACGGCTGAATCGATTAAGATGAAATTTTTTGTGTGTGTTCGTGTGAGTCACTGAATGGTTTTAGATTCACAAAGTGGAATTTTACACATTAATATAAGAAATGGAAAATGAAAAACATGATTTTTTAACTATGAATTGTAATAGGTGGCGCTAATGTCAAATAATTAGCAATGTTTAGTTTTTTTCCATCTGACAACACTAAGAAACCTAATCATATATGCTGTATTGCACTTATATACGAAATGACAACCAATCTAACCTCAAAGTGTTTAGCGGCTCATCGAACAAGAAAATGTAGGTTTATTCAGCGAATAATAACATCCATATGATTCAAATGAGCATGTTACATATATTTTTTTTGTTTCACAAATAGTTCGGGCGGGACAACGTCTGTCGGGTCCGCTTGTAATTTTATATAATTGTCAAAGTAAAATCCAGAGGATTCATCATTTTATATTTATTAGGTACAAGAAAAAGAAACGGTTTATTGGAATTAATTCTAATGTTGCTTTATAACAAGAAAAAGTAGTTTAAATACACAATTTGTATGACCATACAGTGACCACCTTAAGGTTGTCAACTTATAACTTGGTTTATTTTACCTAATCAAAAAATATGGAGTTTAATCAAGAATCGTATGTAAAAAAAAACAAATCAAGTAATTTTTTAAAAATAATATGAATAAAAAACTTTTTATATTATTCCATTATTTATATGACTGCAACTTACACCCGGTTTCGTGTTAAGCACATTTTCAAGTAGTCAAATACAAAAAGTTTTTATTTTTAACATTAAAAAAAAAAATCAACCATCAAGAAATAACAGACGAAAAAATAAATTTAATTAAATAATGTAACACATTTTAAAGATTGTGTGATTATATTATTTTAATGCATTTAATATAAATGTAGGTATAGGTGGTGTCTGGAATTATTGTAGTTGTCGTGCGGATACAATGCCTTGATTATGAACTATTTTTTAACTCCCTCCAGCAATTTCTAACTAATTGTTCCTACTAAAAAGAGCCTTAAAAAGGTTCATAACATTATTTGTACTTTAATATACCTTTTAAATATTATTAGGTATAAAATATTGGTTTTATATATTAATAAAATAAAATATATTTAAATGAGCAGGTACTACAACAAACCACATGTACATATTTTCTAACCGCCTTCAGCTTATTTATTTTTTTCTCCATTTTCTCTACTGAATCTGACAATACAAGTTCACCACTAACGCATATTTATCTGAATAAATATATACACATAATTATATACCTACATAATTTTCTCCCTTTCTCTCTCTCTTACCATTATAATATAATGTTTTTTTATTAATGTCATTAGGTAGGTATATCATATAAGAGGTGTATTCTAGATTGTTGTTATATAATATGAACTATCTTCTTGGATTCTCAACAAAGGTAGAATGAACATTGAAAATAAATTTTTTTTAAATTATGAAATGATTTAAAACCGTGATTTTAAAGCTGTATATTATAATTTATATGTTTGATTTTATGATATGCTATAATTAAATGTTAGACATAATGGGATACATAAGTATGGACTACGTCAGTTAAAATGAATAAAAAGCTATTCCGACACGAGCACTGCTTAGTGGAATAGTTCTTATCCACTGGATGTTGGTACCAACTGATAGATTGAATTCTTTTTGTCAGTGCCAAGATATACTAAATTGTCTATTTTTCATATTTTTTTTGTTGAACAATGTTTCACTATTGTATTGTTGTATTTTTTTTGTATGGTTATTGTGGATTTTGAATAAATAAATAAATTATTTTGTATGTATGCACAGTCTTTGAAATCTATACATATAAAAAAATCGGGTTAGTTAGATACTATTTATAACCCAAGAAAGGCTGGACCTGGCCCTGGCTTATTTATTAGATTCGTTTCCGTCCCAGATAACATAATAAATATAAAAATATGGGAAAAATAACGGAAAAAATAAAACAAATGTCTTGCAGACACACCATTGATTAATAATTGATTTTTGTACTTTGATTGAATTTTTATTTTCTTTTTTTTTTACGGCGCTGGCAGATTTTTTAATGATATTAACAACAATTAAGTACCTAATACAAATAGTAACACACAACTATAGGTACTACTACCATTATGTACTTCCTCAAAATAAGTAACGGACCAATGCGTAAATTGTAAATTATTATGTTATTTTGTAGATCAGAATAAAATGCAATAAACGTACCGATCAAGCCATCTTCAATTGGTAATAAATAATTCACCTATCCAGACACTAATATCAAAGGATTAGGCTCTGAGAAAAACGCTATACTACCTACCTATCAACCCTAATGATTCCTGATTATCAATGATTAAACAGTCTTTTATCTACATGTATTAATTATTAACGATTTTTGCATTTTTATATTACTATTGTATCTGAATAAACTATTTAACTTTTTGTATTAATTTTATTACGTTGATAAAATCCTAAATAAGGTTATTCTAAAAGTTAACACGACATCCATTGACTGAGGCTGTACGAAGTTCACCGGGTCAGCTAGTAATAAAATAAAATAATTAAGTTTTCGCAAAGTTTAATATTTGAAAAACATTTAAAATACTATAAAAGAAGGCAAGTTTATTGATAATTATACATATTAATTAGCAACAAAAATAATTTAACGCGAATCATAAAATTTCAGAGTGACGATAAAACCAGTATCCTATGAATAAATTTTCTTTTATTTTTCCGCGTTAAGTTTTCGATTCACTCCGTATATTTTAATTAAATAATCTATTAAAATCCATTTTAATAATAAAATTATGTCGCAGGATATTCGCATTCCACTCGAATGAGACGATACGAAAAATATTATTGCGTTGTGATTATTTTTTGATTTTCTAGAACGCGATTTTCTATTCTATTCTACTGTAGGCTAGAATAGAAAATTGCGTTCTAGAAAATCAAAATTTAATCTCAACACAAATTTTCAACAACAACAAAAAAATCCAATAACAAAAATGAAAATACAAAGAAATACGAGTCTAGTCGATCGCTTATTGTTGAATCGCGAAAGAAAAAATAATATTAAATTACGTTATTTGTTATATTAAATTATTGCACGACGTCTTCGTGAGGCAGAAAAATAAGAAAACATTTATTTTTTGACATCGATTCTTTTGTGTGACATTGAAAAGAGGGCTTTTAAGGCTAGAGGCATTGACCTCTGTATTGTGTAAGAAAAGATACATTCAAAAAAATTTAAAAAAAAGTGTGTCACATATTGATGAAAATCGTAAAACACACTTACTAGAAATTGAAAAGTAGTTCGTTATCTAACTGTCGATTTGTTCAAGAGAATTTATTTCATATCGACAAAGTATCAAGCCAATATATGCCAGATTTGTATGTAGGATCTATATTTTTCACGGTTTTTCCAACTTTGAAGCAAAAAATCACTACTTTTTACTCCTCACTACCCCAAGGGGATATAGTGGGGAGTTGTGAATTCGCATTTTTTAAAGTTATTTTTTTAATTGCAGTTTATCAACTTGTATCATGCTGAGATTGTATTTTGAAAGTTGCATCACAATGTATCTGTGTGTGTATGTGTGCTATGTACTAAGTGCTATTACGGCGTGTTTATTCTACTTTATCGATTATAGACTAAAGTACTCATTAGA
>OY754977.1:14819942-14982442 GCA_963576475.1 Molanna angustata | reverse complement strand
ACACACCAATAATAATAATAATAATGTTGTGGATGCTGAGAATTTTGTTTCGAGCCAATTATATTTATGTCCCGTACTAGCGTAACCATACATTCGAGATATAAACCCAGACGGGTTTGTAAATCTCGGGTGTCCTAAAAGATGTAACCACACACACACACACACACACACACACACACACAATTTTACTATGCTGGGCCGTCCATGTATGGAGAATTTTATTTTTCAACATATCTTAGCGAAAAGAGTCCCAACAATTGCACATGAATATATAGATTGTAGCTGCATTTTTAATTTTCTGATTCAGTAATTTTGGCCTTGTTGGATGTTTTTTGTAAAATATCATTTTTATTGGATGTTTAAAATAACTTGATTTTTCCCAACTAAATAAACGTTTTGTTTCGGGTAGAGAATTTTATTATTAACAACATACATTGACCAAATAAACAATAGGTCCCCCGGAAGCGTATTTACCTTTCCATGTTGATTAGGAGGGAAGTACTGCCTCGAATTAGGCACTAGTTTGTTGTGCTAATGCTCTTAAAAACTCGTGTTCAATTAAAGGCACGCGTCTTTCAATCGTACAGAGTTTTATAAATTTTTCCATGTGCATTGATTGAGCATTGCAAGACTGTGTTAGAGGAATTTTTTGTGTATTATTGTTTTTGTTTTAATAGATTAATCTATACAAATCCACATTATATCATAAAAATTCGTTGGGACAATTTTTTTTGTATGAGATTGGTACTCATGAATTTTTCAATGAAATAATCACACTTTGCGTCGTAATTACCTTCACAAGATCCTTGTCTCCTTCGTAATTTACAATTTTAAAATTGTCCAAAATAACACCAAGTAACAGTTCTATATTACTTAAAAACTAAAACAAAATTACTGATAACTACTAGGTTTATAATCTGTGAATAAAATAGAAACAAACGTAACAGTGACAGACGAAATGCGAGCGAAATGAAATAGCGCGCCAACTTCATGGCTCTATATGTTCCAGATTTAATATTTAATTGCCTTGAATTGAACACTTATTAGCAGGAACATTTTGCGTTGCTAAACCGTGTGCACTTGGAGGACACGTGCCTTGAATTCAACACGAGTTTTTAAGATCATTAGCGTAACAAACTAGTGCCTAATTAGAGGCAGTACTTACCTCTTAATCAACGGGGAAATGTAAATACGTCCCCCGGAATTGACCAACATTTTCTCCCTTTTAAATCAACGAATGGCGCGCGACACACTAGAACAACACGTACAAATGTACTTAAGAGGGTGACTGCTGCCAACTTACCGATTTTTTCAATTTGATATACCATCATTATTACTAAACGAATCATTTTGAATAAAATAACCTAGTTAGTTTGGATATAAATAAAGAGAAATATACCTTAACTTTTTGATTATGTTCTGTATATATTCTTGTAGGAAAATAATAAGCATACCCCGATTTTAGACATTTATCTAAAATTTCTAAAAAAATATAAGGTATAGAGCAATATTTTTTTTTATAAATTAAAGAAGAACAAAATACCTGGAAAAATATGATATGACGTTACATTAACGCATCAGGTTAAGTAAATAAACCAAATAAACTTTTATTACGCAATAGCGCTGAATGGAAAATAAAAGTTTTTTAGGTTTATTTACTAAACCTGAAGCATGAATGCAACGTCACATCATATTTTTCTAGATATTTTTGTCTTCTTTAATTAAAAAAAAAATATATTACTCTACGCCTTATAGTTTATTAAAAATATATGATAAACATTGAAAATCGGGGTATGCCATTATTTTTCTACAATAATTTATACAGAACATTATCAAAAAGTTAAGGTACATTTTTATTTATTAATATCCAAACTATCTAAATTATTTTTTTCAAAACGATTTGATAAGAAATAATGATGGTATATCAAATTGAAAAATAGGTATGTTGGCAGCAGTCCCCCCCTTAAAATGACACATTTATTATAAATACTGTATTCTACGTTCACATTATTCAAGTTGAATAAGAAAATTATATAAAAGACTCTTCAGAAAATTTTGTCCGGTTTACTATTGAATCTGGTAGTTACCTCTGACGTAACGCTCCTCAATAACTATTGAATTCCCTGGACGGTCTTCAAAGGCTTGCTGTATGTCTGACTGACGACCCACCATTGAACCGGTGGATTGTAATCACTAGACCACAGACGCAAGGTTGGTATTCTAAGTTTATTCGATAGATTCAACTTCGGTAAATGCTCATAAAAACTCGCATAAAAATAAAATTCCTATTGAAATGATTCGCCACATTTGCAACTCAAAAGTATCACGCAAATTATGTAAGTAAACAATTTTTGGGACATCCTGTGTGAAGTAAATACTTTTACCTCCGGTCAAAGCGAACTCAGCTATTTCTCAGTTGAATAGAACCGTGATTTATAATACATACGATACACCCCGCAAAATTTTACTTAATGAAAATTAATGGGACTTCACACAAATGTGAATGTAACGGTAAGTCAGTGAAATGACTTGTGTCCTATACCTTATATTAAAATACACAGATGCAATAGTTTCGTATAAAATAGTTTTGATTGATCAAAATCTTCGAGTTGGTAATGTAATATAAAGGGGAGCTACAGGCAAATAAAGACGATAGTCCTTCTGAACTCATTTAAAGAAAAGAGCAATTTAAAGTTCGAAAGTCTAATTCTGATGTGAATACAACATTTATGAAATACTTATGATTAATGTTAGCAAAAATAACTTATCATAAGTTCCACATAGACAGAGTGGAAATAGCGAAGGTCAAGGAAGCCAGGGAAGGATCAAATAGGCCGGAATAGAAGACAAGATGTGAGGCTTTGCTGCCAAACGATCTTCAGTATTGAAAAGTAAGAAGAAAAAATCGAATATATACAGGGAGCGGCAGAAATAACTCCCCAATTTGAAGGTCTATTAAAAAAATACGTAGTAGATTTTAGTCAAACTTTTATTATACCACAATAAGAATAATCATTGCCATTTACTGTAAACATAATATTTAAATGATTAAAGTTTCAGTTACTTAAAAATAATACCTATCACTTAAATGGCGACCGTCATTGCCTATACACGACTGAAGCCTCACTCGGAAAATGTGCATTACTCTCCTCGTCATCTCTTGTGGAATTTCCGCGATTTCGTGTCGGATAGCAGCTTTAAGTTCGTCGGTTGTCCTCGGTTTGTTTTTGTAGACTTTACTCTTCAGTCCGGACTCGCCTTTTACCACTAGAGCTGAGCTACGACGGTGGCAAATTCGGGATTTATTTCTGCCGCTCCGTGTACTTTCAATCTCCGACGCTTCAGTCGTGTATAGACAATGACGGTCGCTATTTAAGTGATATTATTTTTAAGTAACTGAAACTTTAATCATTTAGATATTATGTTTACAATAAATGGCAATGATAATTCTTATTATGGTATACTAAAAATTTGACTAAAATCTATTACGTATTTTTTTAATAGACCTTCAAATTGGGGAGTTATTTCTGCCGCTCCCTGTATTTTTTTAATTGCATATACGCAAACATTGGATATTTTTCCCTGTCGGGAGTCAAATGACTCCGTCACCTCATTTGTAAGAACTGTTGCTTTCATTGTTAACAAATTAGCCAATTTCTCGATAGATGGCGTTACAAAAACGGTTTCTTCGTTACTTCATAATGTCCTATTTTCAGGTGATCTGTAACTCATTATTCAAATATATAGAACTTATTCAAATATAAAATTACATTGATACTACCAGTTCTCCAGTTTACACCGAGCACTCTGCAATCTCCATCTGATTCCATCTAGCCAGCAAATTTTCGGCTTTCCCACCCCTCTTCTTCCCACCGGATTAGTCATTACTTTCTTTACCGGCTCCCCATCTTAGACAAAGATAAATCTTTTACGGACACGGTAAATTGGGATTGGTCGGTTATTATTGGAAGTACATTATTTGGTATATTAGGGTTCTTCAGGGATGCGTTCAGATAAAACACTCTGCGTCGAGGGTCGGATGTACCTGAAGTTGCATATTATGGTGTTATTCACACCAATCCCACAGAACCCTTTCGAGCGGCATTTCAATCTGAATTCAGTCTGCTAGGGCATTTTAAATGTCAAATTTTTTAGGTTAGGTACAATTTCATCGAATGACGAAAATTGGGCTGTGGAGTAAATAATGGTCTATGACCTTGTATTGAAAACTTTTTAATTCACCAGTTTGTGAATGCAAATTGTCATCAAATACAACGTCAACGGACACCGCAGATGAAATAGAAGTCAACAGATACAATACTCGTCAGAGCGTTTTCAACGTACATTCGATCGTCAATGGCTTAGACCATCGCTAAGTGCACTCGGCGTTCATTCTGAACGCAGCCCAATAGGTTATATTATACTTTGTCATTGATTTTGTATTAATGAGAAAAAGTTCTAAAATAATGATTATCATTAATCAACTTAATACCGTTTTATTTATTCAAATCTCCCAACTACACAAGAGATGGCATTAAATTATAATAAAATTATTTTTCGGCCGTAGAACCCGGCCGGCAGAAAAAAAAATACCCTGGATTACCATGTCCAAATCCACAAAAATCTTTCATTACATTATAATGGGGCCATACTGAAATATGAAGTCGAGTTAATGAGCACAAATGAATATTTCATTTAGAAAGATGGTCGCTCGCTGCTCATTTATAATTTTGTTTTGAATTATCTCCGTGGCGGGTCGGGTGTTAGTGAAGAAGAAAAGTGACGAAATATTTTCGGGCTAATGAAGAAAATGCCCGCCATTGTTAAACAGCAATAATTAAACGTCGGTTGCCATTTTTTTTTCAACAACTGTCATAGATTAATGTCGTGACATGGAATGAAATTTTTTGGTAATCCAACAACGGGTAGGTACCTACTATGAGATGCGGAACAAGAAAACTGTCGTATTGATTTACGAATGATATTCAAATTACATTTTCTTTTCACGACCGAATTATAACAATGTTAATTAACAAGATGAACAAAAAAGGCGGATGAGTGTTTAAGAAAGAATTATACAATGCAAATTTATTCGTATTCGTTTGGAATTTGAATATTTTCGAAGAGTCTCAAAATTTGAAACGTGAAATTAGACCTTCAACGCGCTTTTCGAATATCGGAGTGAAACTGTGAACATTTTTACTCTCCACTATGTAATAATGTAGGTACTACAAAGTAAACATATGTTTTTGAAAAAGGATAGATATATTTAATTTAATACTCAGGTTAAAGAGTTCTTCCACTAACACAGGCGTCATGTCGGAAATATCCGTCTTAGCGCGAATACATCGATGGTTTAAGAGTGTTATATATGAACAGCATTTCCACGATTCGTGACGTCACAGCCTTTTTTAGATGTATGAGTGAGAAAAATTGCTTTTATATGCGTCAGGCTTCATAATATACCATAAGCGATTCATTGTCTTGGTTGTGTCCAGAAAATCTTAGAGCGAGAATGTACATACGGATATGTACGAGAAAGAGCGTAACAGCAAATCTATCGCTTTACTACTCGCATTCACTGTTGCATATATTTATCTCTTTTGCTAGTCATTCTGGATACAATACTATACCATTTTACGCAATTTCATAATATTATTTAATTTTTGAACATGAATTTCCGTGAAACATTTTAAAGATGTATGACTGTTTCGTGTAAAAATAATTATATTTGTATACAAAATTAGTATCAATTATTATAGTAGATTTCGAACACAAATAAAGTATAAATTTACATACTTAAATTTTATTTGTTTAAATACTTAGTATATTTATTAATATTTTATTCCGTTTTATGAATTTATTAAAGAGATAGAATATAATATATCAAATAATTTTAGTTCATAAAAAAATATTTTGTCAACAGTAGGTACTTACTGTATCAGCTTATCGATTTATATTTAAGAATTTACTGTCTTGCAAGGATGAGTAGGTAATTGAGTCCAGAAATGGAAGGAAATAAACTAAAAAAAACTTAAGTGTATATTTATTTATTATACACCCAGTAAAGGACCTTTTCAAAAAAAAGTTTAAACACGTATCTTCATATTTAGGTACATATACAACAATAAGAATACAAGCATGAAATACAAAAACAATTAAAAATAAATATTAAATGATCATATACCAGTTATATGAAGTTTTTGAAAACAATAAATTCGCGTACGTTTCAGGAAGATAATAATTACCTATGTACACTTTAATGAACTAAAATTATTGTTACAATAATGAGATTTTCAGTAAAAGTACTAAAACCAATGGACCAGATCAAGAGAAAATATATAAATGTGAAGTTTTCAAAATAGCAACAAAACTACGAAATATATTGTTAGTGGATCGTATATCCGTTTGCATGAAGTTGACATTATAACGTTGATTATCAGAATACAATAAAATTAGAGGAAGTTAATGAAGTTGACATTATAACGTTGATTATCAGAATACAATAAAATTACAGGAAGTTAATGAAGTTGACATTATAACGTTGATTATCAGAATACAATAAAATTACAGGAAGTTAATGAAGTTGACATTATAACGTTGATTATCAAAATACAATAAAATTACAGGAAGTTAATGAAGTTGACATTATAACGTTGATTATCAGAATACAATAAAATTACAGGAAGTTAATGAAGTTGACATTATAACGTTGATTATCAGAATACAATAAAATTACAGGAAGTTAATGAAGTTGACATTATAACGTTGATTATCAGAATACAATAAA
Organism: Molanna angustata; assembly: GCA_963576475.1. NCBI lineage: Eukaryota > Metazoa > Arthropoda > Insecta > Trichoptera > Molannidae > Molanna > Molanna angustata. The sequence continues at coordinate 14,975,652 of OY754977.1, read as the reverse complement.
ATTACAGGAAGTTAATGAAGTTGACATTATAACGTTGATTATCAGAATACAATAAAATTACAGGAAGTTAATGAAGTTGACATTATAACGTTGATTATCAGAATACAATAAAATTACAGGAAGTTAATGAAGTTGACATTATAACGTTGATTATCAGAATACAATAAAATTACAGGAAGTTAATGAAGTTGACATTATAACGTTGATTATCAGAATACAATAAAATTACAGGAAGTTAATGAAGTTGACATTATAACGTTGATTATCAGAATACAATAAAATTACAGGATGTTAATGAAGTTGACATTATAACGTTGATTATCAGAATACAATAAAATTACAGGAAGTTAATGAAGTTGACATTATAACGTTGATTATCAGAATACAATAAAATTACAGGAAGTTAATGAAGTTGACATTATAACGTTGATTATCAGAATACAATAAAATTACAGGAAGTTAATGAAGTTGACATTATAACGTTGATTATCAGAATACAATAAAATTACAGGAAGTTAATGACTGTATATATTTCAATCCACCACACTTATTGTTACAAGTAAAAATTTTAGTAAGAATACAAGAACTATAGGTATAAATCTATATACATGAATGTGATTTTTAACTTCAACGTGCATTAAAACATGACTATTAAATGTAATAGAAAACTTTTGCTTGATTTACAACAAGTTGCAAAGAGACACTGACAAAAGCAGTATTTATCATGCTGCGAAATTGTATTTCCCCTTTTCTCCGTAAGTTTTATTCTGCATACAAATTTTTATTCCTCAATAATTATATCTCGCTTTTCAATTTTCACATTTCTTGCATTCCTTGGATCAATCAATTCTGCAAGTAGCCAATTCATATAAAATAATACCAACTTACTCTCCATTCTTTCCTTCCAGAACATATCGTCTCGCATAATTCGTTCGACTTACATTTCATGATTTTTTCCAGTCCAAACGGCAAATATGCAACAAGACTTATTAGTTATATAATATAACTGTCCTTGAACTTGATAATACCAATCATGATTTTTATCTACAAAATATTCGTTATTTTTATTGTACATATATCCAAAACTTTACTTTTTTTGCTTTTGATCGCTTCTTCTACGAAGGACAGTTAATTTCCACAATTCCATCTAAATATTTTATACCGTCTGGACTCACACCAAGAAAACAATGTGATCAATGACAAGCCACATTTCGTTATATGTAGGTATATTTTCTTGTAAAGATAATTGTCGAAGGGCGACATACTTATTGTCGATCCCGTACTTGATTGAGCTCACATGACTTACAGTGATTCCATATAATATTACTTTCACAAGAAGTTCACAGTCTGATTTTCGTCTCTTACATATCTTGCTAAACCATGATGCTGTCAACAACTTCCGCCTTAAGTCTAACCACATACTGCTTTACGCTTGTAGCACGGTAGATCATTCAATCTGATCTTTGTGCAAACTCTTCTCTTTCAAATCATCAAAATGCCTTTCCTTAAACAAGTTAAAACTAACCAAGTCCATGCCGGGCTGATTACAAGAAGATCCGTAATTACTACACTTCATCATGTATTTTCTTATACAATAGAAATGACATTGGTGAAATGATCATACATGCAGTGAATTCTCTAAAGTTAGATAATCCACAACCTATGGACATAATACCAGCTACTGCAGCATGATTAATACTTAGCTCAGCCATATTAAGTTCGAGTTATTAACACAGAATGTCATGTTGCACATATTACATTTTATTAAAAATTTGAATGGTATCCAGTACGTTTTTCATCAGTTATTTCTATATTAGCCAATATACAGGAAAAATCCTTGCTGTGCTTTGATATAGAAATATAATGTTCATGATCATATTTCTCTAAAGGACTGAAAACAGTTTTGTTTCGTGGAGCAATATAATATCAATCTAAATAACAGCGCCCTTGGAATGATCTTGAATCATTAAACGGCGCTATACAAATTATTATTATTATTATTATGAAACTGAAATTTGGAGGATCCACAATATCGAAGATATCGTGCGATGGGGAAGAATATTAAAACATTACTGTACTGGAGACACCACGTGGATAGAGCGGATAAATGAATTGAATAAAAGTGGTGAGAATAACAGCGGACTAAATACCTACATCCTACGAGTAGCGTCTAGCCCCTGAGTTTCTTTTCTGCATTCTTAGGTTAGGTTTAAGTTTGTGTATAATAATAATAGCGACTCGCGTGAGCGAGTTGCTTTATAAATTGAATTATAAATTATTATAAATTAAATATATAATATTCTTTTAATTTTTCGCATTTAATATAAAATTTCACAGCTCATTTGACTTAATACTACGAGATCTCAACCAATCAGAGAGCCAACCGGGAACAGAATGCAAACGGGTAGATTCAGATTGTAGACTCTAGTCATCCTACGTACGTTCTGGAATACCACCAAAAAAGGTAAAGAGACAACGGGTTATTAATATCTATGATTAGTCCTAGCACAAATAGAAGAAAAAGAAGAATATTTTTACATACCCGATATCTTTCCTGATTATTGGGGGCAAAAAAGCCTTCACCCAAGCTACCAACGACCTCTGGGGGACATGGTAGAACACCAGAAGAAGAAGATGCCCCAACTTCATCATTTCAAGTCATGTTTTCAGTTATTTTTTTCCTAAAATATAAATGAAAATGGTATAAATATTTTGTATATTATGTATAAATGAATATTCGTAGTAAATAAGTAATAAGTATTATGTATCTGAATAAAATCGACGTTAAGAGTATTTTTTACTTACTTTTTGGTGCACGATACTCTTCTAACAACTTTATTGTTGTACGTATGTACCTACCTACATTTGATTATACTGTCCAAAATTAGCATTCTGTTAGTATGACAATACAGTTATTGAGTTAAATGTTAGGTATACATATATGTAGGTAGTATTCCAATATGAGGCAAATCTTTTGTCAATAATAATTATTAACAAAAAATAATTATACTAAACTTATGTAATTGCGTGAGAAATAATATTAAAGAAATTTCCCTCTGCTGGTGATCGAACCTAAGATGCCCGCACAGAAGCATGACAGCTTTACGACTATGCCATGATAGTTAACATTTACATACGCAAATATTGCTTCTCTGGGCTAAAAACACTGGTTGGTTGGAATAAATTGCCATATGGCAATAAACTCGCCACTTGCGCAGGGTGCAAGGAAGTGTTCATTTATTTATGTATTCAATTCTACTAAGAGTAAGCCTCTTTTGAGAGCAGTTGATTTATTCTTTTTCGACATGTTCGTTTTACTAAAAAAAAAATATTATGTCAAACAAAAATAGAATGAACATTTATAATATGCACGAGAAACGGAATATTTTCAAAAGATTTACTACATAGTAAAAAATTGTATTGAATCGCTTCAAAGTGAAGTTTGGTTGTACTCAATCGCCTCAAAATAATACTTTTGTCTGTGTATTAGTATGTACTGAAAAAAGTGTTGCGAAGACACGTTTGGAGCACCCGACTGCCGGGTGAAGAATGAATTGAAAATTGAATATTTTGTAAATATATAAAAACTGAAAAACACGTAGTTAACAACTTAATTAAATAATTAACTTTTTTTATACCAAGAGATAAATATATATCAATATATTTATCTCTTATTTATCATATCTGACTCAGCTTTTTCATGTTTTCATTACTGTTTTATTGAATAGAAAATTCTTATTTAATACTTAAATATATTTTTTTTGTGTCTTAATCAATAAACAACACGCTCTGAGATACTGAGATATTTGCATTATTTTTATATGAGTCTCATTGCAATATCGCTGACTGCTGGTGGTAAGGTTTTATGGTTAGTATAATTTTAGCTTCTCTGTTTTTTTCTCATAAACCACAATACCTTGCAATTGGCAATTGCAACTGTCACTGTGTGTTTTGGTGCCACATCTCCTTGATCTCGTCGGCCATAGGGATATATTTTTGAATCTTTTCGTTATGTTTCTTCTGTAAGTTTTCTGTGTTGGGTACCGATATGTCTATTAGGTAGGTGGTTTTTGTAGTCTTAACGGTGAGAGTAATGTCTGGTTTGTTACTTAGTATAGTTTTGTCTGTTATAATGTCACAGCTCCAGCATAGTTTAGCGTCTTTGTTATGTAGGACGTTCGTCGGTTTGTTACTTAGTATAGTTTTGTCTGTTATAATGTCACAGCTCCAGCATAGTTTAGCGTCTTTGTTATGTAGGACGTTCGTCGGTTTGTTACTTAGTATAGTTTTGTCTGTTATAATGTCACAGCTCCAGCATAGTTTAGCGTCTTTGTTATGTAGGACGTTCGTCGGTTTGTTACTTAGTATAGTTTTGTCTGTTATAATGTCACAGCTCCAGCATAGTTTAGCGTCTTTGTTATGTAGGACGTTCGTCGGTTTGTTACTTAGTATAGTTTTGTCTGTTATAATGTCACAGCTCCAGCATAGTTTAGCGTCTTTGTTATGTAGGACGTTCGTCGGTTTGTATTGGTAATATTATTATTGTATTTGTTGCTTATACTTTTAATGAAATGTAATGTACTTATATTAACTTATTTTACAAAAAAATGGACATGTATCTTTTGTGCTTTAAACCATCAACATAATAGTATTATGGTTGCTCAAACTGCTGTTTCGTCAAGTCATTTGATTTCGAAAATCATTTGATCCACTTAACTAAGTAGATAAATAAATAAAAAAAAACATTATTTTCGATGTAATTTTGAGAACTTTTATGTTAATTTTAGTTCAGTTCCAATTTTGTCGTTAAATATTATTTATTGTTATTTTACCAAGGAAAAAAATGCGTATTAATATTAATTTACAATATCATATATTGTACATACCTACTTGTAATATAAAATATACAATCTATTTAAATGCTAAAACATTTTAAGGCATTGTGTATAATTTTAGGTAGTTATAATTCATTTCTATTGTCAAATTTCCCCAGATATGTAATACGTATTACCTACCTACACCTACATAATATATTTTATGCTACGGCAACATTACATAATAACAAGTGAATTAATTGAAGACCAAATAAGTTCAAACGTTCTCGTGTACAATAATTTGTGAAGAAAAATGAAACAACTAATTTGAAAAATCGTTATGGGGGAGGAAATCACATTAATTTTCATAAAAAAACACACACACATCATGAAAGTAGTTGGACGGTCGATTATTTTCGAAGGAAATTTAACGTTTCTACTGAATGCAGGGTTTGGTCGACGTACATTTAACTATTCTAGGAATAAGAAATGACATCATACAAGAAAACATCAAAATTTAAAAATATAATTAATTCTTGGTAAGGTATTTATCATTCACATTACATCATACAAGAAAATATAATTACTTCTTGGTACGGTATTTATCTTTCACATTACATCATACAAGAAAATATAATTATTTCTTGATACCGTACTTGCCTTTCCTCCAATTTATCTTTATCTTTCTTGCTAAGAAAAATTCTTGCTATAAGAGACAATAATGATTCCTGTTATAACGCATAATGTTAGATGATAAACAGCGTCTCACGAGGAATACCTCTTCAGGAGCTGTTGTCAATTTATTAATGGTATAAACATAAGGAATATTTATATATTTTTGTCAATACGTCTAGAAGCCTTTTATTATAATTATGAACAATATTAAAAGTAGTTACACAGTTTAACGAAAAACAAGTAAAATGCACGATAAAATAAGTAATAAGCCTGGACTGCATTTGGAAACCTGTCTTTAATCATGAAATCCCCAAAATTTTGAAGAGATTTACATAATTCCCTTTTTGACTCCTGTATCCTTCCCGTGCTAACATATCTAGAGACTAGAAACATCAGTATTAAATAAACATATTATGCACAAGCTCATGGTGACACAGAGGACTATGGAGAGAAGGATGTTGAACATCTAGAGAGATAGGAAAACTTATAGGTGGATAAGACAGCAGACCAAAGAAACCGATGTCGCCGAGAGAGTTGCCACTCTGAAATGGAACTGGGTAGGACACATTGCCAGATATACTGATGGTAGGTGGATCCAGAGAGTCTAGAGTCCGAGACAGGGAAAAAGAAGCGCGGGACGTCCTAAGACACAGTGGTCGGACTGCATCAAATCAGTGGCAAGGAGCAATTGGAAGCTGTGTGTCCAAGAAAGGGAAAAGTGGAAGAAGAGGGGGGAGGCCTATGTTCAACTCTGGATGTAAACGGCCTTATGAAGAAGAAGAAGAAGCAGGTCTCAATACATAATGTCGGCGCGTATATTATGATCCGCGCGTTTATCTACCACGCACTTATGTCTGGATTGTATTTCGCGCGTGCTTGTGTGGGTGTCATTTTTCAAGAACTTATATGTAATTTTACGTGAAAAATACAGCTTTTACTTCCACCGGTGTACATCACCGTGTAGCCTAGACTCATTTTATGACAAGTTTTATTAAAGTCGACAGGTCTGTACCCAAGAGATTTATAAAACAATGTGCTTGTAGCAACCAAAGTGGTATGTTGCATACTCTTATGAATTTTCAATAATAAGTACCACATATTGTTGTGTGGTGAGGATTTATGTAAAATGTATGAACTAAGAAACACGTATTGTACAAGTGTGCTTCTTTAGTATTCTTGAATCAGATACGGCAATTCTCCGATGAATACCGAAAATATCTAATGCACTTTCAGTCTGGAAAATATCAATGATGGAGGAAGCTGTTGTGTTGCTTCTGAAATATATAAAATATGATTCTTAGTAGTGGAAAAATTCTGAAAAGAATTCTGAAATGGAGACCATGGTATATGAAAAGAGGAATAATAGGCCAGCTCCAGGAAAGATGGGATCCATGATATTATTATCCCCGTCGCTGGAAGGAGATGGGTTCAGGAAAGTTAAAAAAAAGACGAATGGATGTAATAAGAAGAGGCTTACATCCGGCAGCGGATAGATTGCTGAAGGAAGGAAACAGTGGAAAAATTATGTAATTAATGCTTTACACATATATTTCTTCTTTCTGTCGTATGCAAAAAAAAAACAAGGAAATGATATTGATAATTAAATTTTACAGATTTGAGGAACGCTGAAGACGGTTGAAGGAAGAGATCTTGCTGCCGATCAATCTCTAATTTAGAATCTTCTTTTTCTTATATATGATCGTAGATCTGTTTATTCGAGAAAGCCTATGTGAAGCTGTGGTCCAGCTATCCCTCCACCTCTTTGGCGGTCTTCCGGGGAGGCGGTGCCCTGGTGGGATTTCGTTTGCCGCTATGGATGGGATTCGAGATGCGTCCATCCTGTTGACGTGGTTCCTCCAGAATCTTCTCTTAGCTCTATACAATCGTATGATGTCCTCGGTCTCACAGGTCCGCCAAATTTAGAATCGAAGAAGATTATTCATTCATTCACACCAACACAGCATATCACACATTGTGAGATATACAGCGACAGATTTGCGGGTATACAATACCTTATAAAAGGAAGCAAGATCTAAGCGTGTATCCCCATAAACCAGTCTCGTCTCATTTAAAAAGGAACTACATTCAGAATGCGTGGTGAACCTCATTGCTGAACTATGTCAGATCTTACTGTTGCCCGTTGTATTGAATACTCGGGTCTTATGGGAAACACGAAAACGATGAAAATAGAAAAAGTGGAAGCAATATTCTAAGCCGGTGCCTCACAGGTGGAAGAAGATTTTATTGATTTATTGAAGAACAATTTTAATGTACAAAATTATGAAATATTGGAGAATTTTAATTTTATTACATGACTATCAGAGGTTTGCAATCTATTCAGGAAAATTAATTCGGATTTTAAAAAGCCCCGGGTTGTACCACAGCCGGGATGCTGTGTTAATAAAAGAGTTCGAGAAGCGATTGGTTCGTGTATGTTGATGGTTTACTGTGAATCGGTATGGAGATTGAGTAAAACAAGTGACTCTATTGTGAATGGGTGGAAGAGGGTACCAGGGTTGTTAGTTCTACCGAGCATCCTCCGTGGAAGTATCTGTAGAATTAACTTGGCCTTGCGACTGTGGTGTAGTTATTGCAATCCATCAGTCAATGATGAGTCGTCAATCAGACGTACAGCACGCTTTTATGTGTAAGTTAATGATCAGTTGAGTACAAGTTTATTCATAAATTAATATTGAATATGTCATTGAAACTAGAACAAAGAAACCTTCATTTTGTATTCCTTAAACAAAACAAATGCTTGTGCTTAATGTGAATGAAGACGGTTGAGACAAGATTCAAACCCTAGAAGCGCACTAGAAGCTTTGCCACCGATCAGTACTCTTGAAACTCGAATCCGATCCCGATTTCAAATTTTCATTTAGATCTTACCCATCTGCTGCCTGCGTACAGTCAAATGAACGACTATTACTTTTAAAACATACCTACCTACCGCTTTCATTCTCCGTTACAAAGGTAGGTTCTTAGCGAATCGGATCGTATTGGGATTGGATTTGCAGTGGAGAGTAAGGCCGCTGGTTGTTTTAAAGAAATTGTCGATTAGTGACGTAGGTATTAACTGCTGTAAATTAACAAAAGTTACACAAAGAAATCTTTAACAAAAATTAAATCAATATTACTATCGTGCGCCCTAAATTGTTTTGGTTCTTGGCAAGTCCCCTTTGATCGGGTATGTGTGTGCGATGGTTTCGTATTCACAGGAGAGTGGAATATAAATTATGCTTAATGGTACACGTAACATTTCTCACCTGAGAAAGGATACCAGGTATATCTATATATAATTTGATGACTTAAGTGATTCACGATACCCTCAGGTGACTCACAAAAACTTGGGTAGAGAGAAAAAAATCTATAACCGTTTAGAAGGTTACACATTTCACCATCGCCTTGTGAAAAAAAAGTGGTAAAATTTCGACGAAAACAAAAGATTTTCAGAGAGGTTAGTTTTTTCATGTATTACATATATTTTTTTTTCACGTATTAAATACAAAATATTCTGTATAATTACCTTTTTATATATAAAAAAGATAGATCAGTGGCAGAGCGGTAATGTGGTAGTCTAGTAACCTAGAAGATCGCGGTTGAAAATTTTCTTATCATCGGCATAACAAAGATACAAGGCATTTTTGAAACATAACTGAATATCTTAAATATATATACATTAAACAAAAGCCTCTCGAGGTGTTCCACAGGTAACGGAGATTGAATAATATGAACCCTGAGTATTGCTTTCGGAGATCCCTTATTATGATAAAAATTATGAATGGATTTATGGATAGATAAAAAATATTGAAAATTTTAGTTTTTTTAAGTAGAGCAAGACCCTGTGACTTCCAGACTTACGTCATTTTGTATAGACCAGAAATATGTCAAAGTATAAAGGCCGACTTTTTTGTGTCAAAGGATACCACCCTGAAACCTGAGTAGCAATCAGTGTTAAAAATTGTTATTTCAACACTTCAGTTATAATATGAAGCATTATAAATGAATAAATAAATAACTTTGTATTTTTCTACAATATTTTTTATATTAACGACCGAACGTTTTCGCCAAGGTGACTTGGCATTATCAAGGTCTAAACGAAACAAAAACAAAAATTAGCTAATTTCTACTTCACTCAGCATTTACCTACAACGTTGTCACATGTGTGGGTGGAGCTACATAACTCCACAGCGTTGCCAAATCTGTGGGTGGAGTTACAGTAATTATACAATGTTGCCATTATGTGGGTGAGCTTATGTTTGCATTCAGAATATAAATGGAAACTTGATGCTCTAGAAATGTTAGAAATTAATAAAAATAAAAAAAGGCAACATTGTTAACATCCAGATACCAAAGGTATCGCCACTTCTCCAAATAATAATAATAAAGATTATTTTTGAGCTTAACCAACTGAGCTTAACTGAGCTCAGTTGGTAAAATGTACGCAAGGATCCTGGATCAAAGAGTACGAAAGGTTACTGAATGCAAGATATGGGATGTCCAAGAAGCGTTTGTGGGCGGCAGAGGATGTATAGACCAAATTTTCTCTCTACGCATGGTCACAGAGAAGGTTCTGGATAAAAACCAGAAACTGTTCTGTGCCTTTATAGACCTAGAAAAGGCCTATGATAAAGTTGTTAGAGAGAAACTATGGGATATACTATCAGCGTATGGAGTGAAGAGTAAGCTGATACGCGCAATAGCGTCATTATATGAGAACAGCGAAGCATGTGTTCGTGTCAACGACACAGTAACATCGTGGTTCTCGATAAATAATGGCGTTAGACAGGGATGCGTGCTGTCTCCATGGCTCTTCAACCTGTACATTGACTTCTGTATAAGAGCCCTTAAGGATGAAAGCGCAAGGGTCTGAAACTGAGTAATGTAATAGTGCGTGATTTGATGTATGCAGATGACAAAGTACTGTTAGCTGAAAGTATGGAAGAGTTACAGTATCTTGTAAGCATGGTATATGAAGGATGCATAGAGAACGGTCTGAGAATGAATGCCAGCAAATCAAAGGTAATGGTCTTTGAAAAGAGTGAAAGCAGATCAGCGTGTAAAATAAGAGTAGATAATGAATGGCTCGAGCAAGTCGACGAGTATGTATATCTGGGAAGCATGTTTCAACGGAATGGAGACCTGATAAGGATATCGAAAGAAGAGTTATGGCAGGAAACAGAGTGAATGGAGCACTGAGACCAGTTATGAATGATCGCAACATATCAAAGACTGCCAAAGTTGCCATTCATAACGCTATCTTAGTGCCAACATTGACGTATGCAAGTGAAACCTGGACATGGCAGAAGTCGCACGAAAGCAGAATAAATGCTGTTGAAATGAGATCGCTAAGAAGAATCTGCAATAGAACGATGTATGACAGGGTAAGAAATGAGAACATAAGGAAAGAATGTAAGATGAAGAAAGATATCATTAATAAAATGAATGTGAACACACTGAGATGGTTTGGCCACATGGGTAGAATGAATGAGGAACGCCTGACGAAGAAAATATACAATGCGGATAGGAATGGATTGAGAGGCCGGGGCCGCCCAAGAAAGGGATGGCACGACCATGTGAACGATATTCTGAAAGACGGAAATGTTAGAAGCATGTACAATAGACGAACATGTATGAGACGATGCATGAATGTTGACGAGGCGATGAATGTGTGCCAGGATAGAAAGATATGGCGTTCGGTTCTCTCTGCTTACCCCGTAAGGGACATGGCGTGATGGTATGTATGTATGTAAGATTATTTTTGTTTTGATTTCAGGATTCAAATTGTTATCGGTATAGTTTACACATGGTTAAAGTTTCTTCATAATTATAAGTGCTCAATTTCACTCCAAAAGTCATAAAGAAACATTCGCTTTAATGAAGATCAAAAGATCCGTCTGCGGCATATAAAATGAGCTGCTTTTCACAGCGAAATGTTATTAAGGACCTGTGATGATTGCGATCCGAGTTCGAAAAAGGATAACACAATATCTATATAATTCACGAATTAAAGGCAAACAGGGAGTAAATTTGAAGAAACGAAATTTTCGTTTAGTTCGTTCAAAGGCTCCTACACCCGTTCTCACCTGTCAAATGTAAAGTGGAATAATTGAGGAAGACGTTAAAAATTTCACGATGAGAGATATCTACGAGCTATAGGTACTTACCTACCAACCTACTGCCCTTCGAATCAGATTTATATTTTAAACCTTTCCCAGGAAAATAAAATACATTTTTTGAGAGTATATTGTTTTGTTCATTAGACGAGTGAGTTGTCACAAACGTTTCACACATAAATTGACATAGAATTAAAAAAAAATGAAGTAACCTTTTTCATGCCAGCGTTATTTATGGTCATTGTTTTTCAACGAAATATTTGTTTTTTTTTAAATAATGAATAATATATCTTTGTAACTAGTACATATATACATCCTCATACATTCCTTAAATTAAGCATAAATGCTTGTGCCATAGGAGATCGTAGTCGGTCGTAGCAGGAATCGTACCGGATGATTATGAATTATTTATACCATGTTATAATAAAAATGATTTGACATATATTTTATTTCGAAATTATATGAATGGTGATTGTATCTTTATGGAATTTTTTGTAGTAGGTATCTAGGTACGCTAAAAACTAAATATAAACAAATTATTGAAAATTAATCTTAATTTTTTTTATTTTTTTTATAAATTTACTTTTTGGGCAACCAACAGGTACCTACTATGTCAAATATTAATTTAACACGCACCCAATAACAAGTTGCCAGATAGTGGAGACTTACGATATTAATCGTCTCACAGATCCAGACTGAAAACACAATTATAAACAGGCTGACAAATATTTAATAAGTATTTCATTTAAATAATATGAATGCATATTGAAATTTAGACTATACGCAATCTGACTATAGACTACAATCCAAATGAGCAGTTTTATACTTTCAGTTACCTAGGAACAGAGCTAATAAAAAATTATGTGACCTCTGTAAAGAAATTCAGAGCCAAGTCAATTAAAGCAGCTAGTCTGAAAAAATTAAGATATGTCCATAAAGAACAAAATGACAAATTACGAGGCATGCGTAAGCCTTGTGATTATACAGGGTGTCCCAAAAAGTATGGATAATCGGTAAACCAGGGATAGGAGACCCCTAGGGCTATCCAAAAACCTCAATGTATGTTCTACGATTTTTTGTCGTTTTCGAGTTATAATTTTTTTTCGAATTTTTTCGAAAAACTCCGACTGTCACGACATAATTGGTCACAGAGACGCTATTTATTGAGATACACCCTTCATTATTTTCAAATTCCTTCAAAATTGTTGAATAGTGTACGTTTTAGATGTAATAATTTGTTTTATCCAATTTGATACCATAATTAAAAAAAATGTTGTATCTCAAAAATAGTCAAATCAGAAAATTGACAAAATGTTTGAGGGCGATTTAAAAATAGAAGGTCACATAAAAAAAATTTCCCAAACATTTTTCAAAAACTTCCTTATTTTATCTAGTATCTATCCTGTTAATTTAGTTTTCCTATTCCTACGGGATCATACTTTAAAACGGTATGGTAAAGATCCTAATAAATAGCGTCTCTGTGACCAATAGGCATGATGACTAATTTTGAAAAACTATCTCACGATGTTTTTACGCATTCACTGTTTTCAAATATATATACATTTCTACATAAAATAAAGGTTTAGTAGCAAAAATCGCCATTTTAAAATCAAATTTGACATTTACGCCAAAAAACGCTTGTAGTATCATGGCGGCTGCCGACCCTGACGGTGACGTCACGATATTGTAAACTGCATATCACTACTATATGTAATATATGTATTCTAGGACGATTTGTGTATTTATAATCAATTCAAAAGTGCATAAGTGTTGTGCGGTCCCTAAATGTACAAACACGACGAAAAAAAACACCTACTGAGGTATATGTTTTCGTCCCACGCGAAAAAAAAGAGAAATAAGTGATTAAATTTCGCACGGCGAGACATAAGTGTATTTTATTAAGTACGCGTTTACAATGAAGTACAGTATTTGTTCCCCCACTTTTAGCTCTCAATAATATAATATTTACCATTATTTAGGCAATAAGCATATAAAGAACTTCATTAATGTCCAAACGTCAAAATAGGCCATCATACGTTTCCCGCGTATGTTTTTAGCTTATGAACACATAATGTAGAGAGAAGAAGGAGCATATTTTATCGATTTTCGAGATGTAAGTTGTATTTAAATTACAGATAAATAAAGTACTTATATGTACTTATTATTAAGTTTTTACGTTTCGAAAATCTGATGAACAAAAGTCTTTGTTCGACGCAAAGAAATATCCGACCATCAAAAGTTCCATTCTAGTTAAGAGTAGTTAAGACAGGCAGAAAAATAACTACTATGGCTGCTATTGCTAAAAATAACGATAGCAGATAAATATAGCTTGTTATTAACACAATACAAATAACGAGCGCTATGTAATAATTCGTATGCTGCTAAAATTGTAACGATGTTTTAAAACGCATGCTTCGCGTAATCGCCGTCGTTTCGCGAATCGCTTCATTGCATGAAAAAAATATAGCTTGCTAGTTTAGTTTGGCAGTGACCAGCATCATAACATGTCGAACGTTCGTCAGCTCACCATCGCGTGACAAAATTGTAGAATACTAAAACTAAATTAGTTTACCATACGTTGCGAGCGTTCATTATTTATTTATTTATTCAATAAGAACTAAGTTACATACAAAATACAATAAACTTAGGCCCGATATTACAGTCGGCCCTCAACTCATTGAGTTTGTTAAACTCAAGATTAATGTTAAGGGGAGATTGAATCCATTTCCGTATTACAGTGCAATATAGCATGTCAGTTACTAAATCTTCAATTATAGACATATTTCACTTTTTCTGTGGTTATTATCTGTCTAATTTAAATAACCTCAAATAATACGAAATACAAAACGGGACGCTACGACTTTAAATACCATTGTTTTATTATCCAACATGGTAAATTTAATTTTTTTCACCAAAATAATGCTTTTAAATGCCCATGTTCAATACGGCTGTCAGTTTGTTTTGTTGTGTGGCGCCACCGTCGATACAACTAACGCCTTTAGTGATACAACACTGAAACTACACACGTTGCCTAACGCCTCTAGTGATAGAAACTGAAACTACACGAGTTGCCTAGCAAATGACAGTTGACTCACAGTTAAGTACTTAATCTGCCAGAAACGTTGAGTTAAATATTTGTCGTTTTAGTGACATATTTGAGGGAAGATTAGGCCTAAACGGACACTGTAATACGCTATATTTTCGTGAAACTTGAGTTTAGCTCTTAAACTGACACTGTAATACCGGCCCATAGTATCCCCCGATAGGTAGGCGAGTATCTAGGTAAATTGAAACTATTTGCTTTGATGAATCCTTGTTCCATTGCTATTTTATTGTTTTGTTTTAGTTTTAAGTACCTAATTAAAATATTCTTCTTCTTCTTCTTCTTTAGCCGTCTCTCCACTGCTGGATGTAGGCCTCTTCAAAATCCTTCCATTTATTTCGGTCCATGGCTCGTCTCGGCCAGTTTCTACCCGCAACAGGGACAATATCGTCCGCCCATCTTTTCATCGGTCGACCTATTCCCCGTTTATTTCCCCATGGTCTCCACCTCATAACTCTGGGTGCCCATCTCTCTGTTCCCTGTCTAGCAACGTGACCTGCCCATTGCCACTTTAATCTTGCTACATGGTCCATAATGTCGACAACCTTGGTCTGGCGTCTGATCTCTTCATTTCTTATTTTATTTCTCAGACTTATGCCTAACATTTGCCTCTCCATGGATCGCTGTGCGCATTTAAGTTTGTATGTGGTGTTGGCAGTCAATGTCATCGTTTCTAGACCATACGTAATCACAGGGAGGACACACGATTCAAAAACTCTTCGTTTCAAATTAATGGGGATTTCTTTGTTTTTTAGGACATGCTGGAGTTTGCCAAAAGCAGCCCAGCCGAGACCAATCCTTCTAGGTATTTCCGCTGTTTGGTTTTCCTTCCCTAATGTGATTTTCTGCCCAAGATAAATATACTCGTCTACAGCTTCAATCGTTTTGTTGTCGATTTTTAAGCTGTTGCTGGATGAACTCATTATTTTCGTTTTATTTATATTCATCTCCAGGCCAATCTTTAGGGAAGCTTCGTGCAGATCTTTGATCATGCCACTTAATTCTGCCAGATCTTCACTTACAAGAACTATGTCATCAGCAAATCTGAGATGGGTCAGATACATGCCATTTATTTTTATACCCTTTTTTTCCCAATTTAAAGTTTTAAAAACATTTTCCAGGGCAACAGTAAATAGTTTGGGAGAAATGGTGTCTCCCTGTCTGACGCCTCTACAGATTTTTACTTTTTCCGTTTTTGTTTCTTCGTCAATTTTTACAACCATTGTGGCATGGTCATATATAAATTTAATTAGCCTTGAGTATCTTGAGTCGATTCTTGCATCGTTTAGAGCTTGTATTACTCCCCACTGTTCTACCGAGTCAAAGGCTTTTTTATAGTCAATAAATGCCAAATGGATTGTAATATTGTATTCGGTGACTTTTTCTATAAGCAGGCGTAGCGTTTGAATATGGTCAATAGTTCCAAAACTTTTTCTGAAGCCTGCCTGCTCTATCGGTTGGTAGAAGTCTAGTTTCTTAGTTAAACGGTTTGTAAGAATCTTAGTAAGTAATTTGTACAAGTGTGATAATAAGCTGATCGGTCGGTAGTTTTCTAGATTTTCGGGATCTCCTTTTTTGTGTAAAAGTATAACTTCGGCATTTTGCCAGATTTCTGGTATTATTTGTTGTTCTAGGCACTTATTGAGAAGTATTTTAACTGCTTCAATGAGCTCTTCCCCGCCTAGTTTTATCATGTCACTTGTCACTTGATCTTCGCCCGGACTTTTATTGTGTTTCATATATTTAAGTGCGTTTATTAACTCATCGTAATCAATTTCTGGCATTTCTTCCGATCCGGCGTTTAATATGGTGCCATTATTCTCTACATCATATTGTGTCTTTGATCTGTACAATTCTGTATAAAATTCATGTACAGATTCTATTATCTTGTTTTTGTCATTGACTACATCGCCATTTTTGTTTTTAATTCTAATGATATTCGATTTGCCAGTAGTTTTGTTTGATCTAAGGATTCTCATGTTTTTGTTTGATTCTATCGTGCTCATGATAAGGCTTGTATTATATTTTCGGATATCTTTTCTTATTTCCTTCCTGATAATCTTATTAAGAGTGTTATATCTGCTTGAGTCTCTGTCAGTTTGTCGTCTTTCCTCAATAAGTTTTATTGTGTTTAATGATAGTTTTTGGTTTTTGCCTGTTTTTCTAAATGATATTGTTTTAACAGCTGTCTGAATACTTTCCGTAATTTTATTTGTAAGGTGATTTATATCCATGTTGTGAAGCTCTGGTTCATGTTCTAATTTCTGTTGTAGTATATTTTGAAATTCTGTTTGGTGTTTGGTAATTGTTTCGATTGTGGGTGTTGTTAAAATATTAATATATCAAAAACACCAAAATAAACATTGTCCAGACCGACAATTAATGCGTATATTGTATTGAAGACTATCAGAAGAATTGACGCGACCATACTATGACGTCGTGCGCTCTGATTGTTTTTTTCTCATAAAATGGCGGACTAACACATTTTGTATTTTTATATTTATAATATTATTATTCACTCCTTTAAAATGAAAATAAGTACATTTTTTAAATCTTTATAACCTATTTCATTTTTTAAAATCATAATTTCAATGATTTTTTCATACAGTCATCACACCTATTACATAACATTCTATTTTTTTTTAATATATTAATCATAATATGTATATGAATCATAACAATTATCCCATATGTATATTAGATTCATCATAATACATTGTGTATTTCCATTTCAACCTCATGTAACACTGTACAACTCCCACAAACAATATAATAACATCATTTTATTTTATAATCAAGCAATGAAAGCCACCAAGTTATTTATTTCTGAAACGTTAAATATTCTCCACCACGTTACAATACTCGGTGCGTGTTATAACAGATGCGTCAACGATTCAATAGAGCGGATAGCGATATTATTTGGTTTATTGTCCCAAATAAACCAAATAAATCAATAAATAAAAATAGCATGTTAAAAATAAGCAGCATATTCCATATAGCTTGTTATGAAAAAAATAGCCATTTCGAACAACACTACAGTTGACAGTAACAAACACAATTGACAGTAACAATATGGTGACGTCATGCGCTCTGATTGGTGTTTCACATAAAATGGCGGACAAACATATTTTGTATTTTTATTTTAATAATATTAATATTATTCGCTCTTTTAAAATGAAAATAAATATATTTTTTCAAATCTTTATAACATATTTTATTTTATAAAATCATAATTTCAATGATTTTTTCTTACTGTCATCACGCCTATTATGTCGTGACAGCCGGAGTTTTTCGAAAAAATTCGAAAAAAAATTATAACTCGAAAACGACAAAAAATCGTAGAACATATATTGAAGTTTTTGGATAGCCCTAGGGGTCTTTTTTCCCTGGTTTACCGATTATCCATACTTTTTGGGACACCCTGTATATGCTGTGGAGGCATGAGCAGACACATACAATCAGAAGTAAATAAATGCTGAGGACTTGAGAAAAGAGGATACTGAGAATGATAGCAGGCAAAACCTTGAATGACCGAGTGAGGAACACCACAATAAGTGAAACATCAGATGGAGTAGGCAGCGGTGGAGGGACTGATATTGTCATATCCAAAGTATGGACAGCACCTGACTTCTTATAATAATAATAATGAACACTTCCTTGCACCCTGCGCAAGTGGCGAGTTTATTGCCGTATGACAATTTCTTCCAACTAACCAGTGTTTCTAGCCCAGAGAAGCAATATTTGCGTGTGAAGTGAATCGAACCCAGGACGTCCGCACAGAAACCGAACGGCTAACCAACTGTGCTATGGCGGTCGGCAAATATTGATATTGTGTTGCACAATAAGCCACACGGAACCCGCCCATGCGGTAGGCCACCTAAAAGATGAATGCCTAGCTAGAAGTGTACTTCACAGACCCAAAGGTTTACATAAAAGAAAAAGAAGAAGACATCAACAAAATAAAACTAATTTAAATTTGCACTAAAAAAAGTCATGTTAAAATTAACGGAACTATAGTGATTACAAAACAATTCGTTTTGTGCTACTAAATATTTTGTGTGTTTAACCAAACAAAACAGTCATAAACAGATAAACTTATATTACTAATAACAAAGATTTGGTTAAAAACGCAGGTAGCTAGTTCGGTTGATCACAATTATTTTTTTCAGTGTGACTCAAAAAAAAAAAATAACTTGATACTTATAACAAACCCCGTAAGAGATTCACCCGAATATCATTTATCGGCTCATGAGTATTGAGAAGTTATTCATCATGGATCCCATCATGTTGATATAATTTACATGAAATAATCCCTAAACATAGAATTATATCATCTAAGCCCCTAAAGTAACTTATTTTCAGCACACGCAATAATTGAATACGGACAACGTGGTAAAGAATTATCGTGGGATAGTGGACATAAAATATATTGCGACGAATTTCAAAAAACCTCATTTTTTGTGTGTCACATAAGACATTCGTATAAACAATGATTTGACGTCATATAATGACCTTAGTATAAAGAATGTTGCCAAAGAAAAATCACATCCTAATATTTTTGCATAACCAAAAATACATAAAAATAAAAGGGCTTCTTGATATAACGTACGCTGAGTTATATATGGAAATAAATAAAGCTGTGTCTAAGAAATATCTTCGCCCGAGACATGACATAATGTTTGAGATGATTTATGTAACAAAAGCAATCTTGTAATGGTATCTATTTATCTTATTCAAATAGAAGAGATACATAATATAACATAGCGTACCAACTATTTACTACAACAGTATAATTTTATAATAATATAAAAATGTATTTTTCAGTTTCATGACTAGCCCATTTAGATTGGTACGATCCACGTTTGTAGAAACAGATGATGTTCATTTCTTATGTCTTCAAAAAGGTCAATTTTTTGACGAATCGACAAAATACGTCGGAAAACTGATTGCTCCTGATTTAGAAATGGACATGTCAAATGGTCAATGATAAATAAAAGAAGAATATATTGAATCAAGAATATTCAAATCCTTAATATTTTATTTTTATTTTATTTCAACTCAACAGCTATTTCATAAATTGCTTAAAAACATTACACATATCAATGCCAATTACAGAGATGTCTTAATTTATTTTAAAAATAACGCTGAATAAATCAATTTCGTAGGTAGATATTCAATATACTTATAAATTGTGTTTAATTATGCCAATACAGTTGCCACAATACGGTGATACTTAGTATGGTTAGGTTAGATCTTAAGTCACTGTAGTTTTAACGCACGATGGTCTATATACACACCGCTACGTTACTTATGTACTGTGAATGTGTTTTTGTCTTCTGTTACTTGTGTACAAAATAGGCAAACCAAATTAGTAAGGTAATTAATTATTAAATGTAACACATAATGTACATTTACTTGAATATTTTATCTGGGAAATCATTATTGTCAAATATATATTATACACGTATCTTTTTTTGACCAGTTATGAATGATCGTAGGATGAAAGACATACCTACCAAAGGATGCTAAAGTTGCTATTCATAACGCCATCTTAGTGCCAACCTTGACGTATACAAGTGAAACCTGGGCATGGCAGAAGTTGCACAAAAGTAGAATAAATGCAGTTTAAACGAGATCGTTAAGAAGAATCTGTATCAGAACGATGTATGACAGGGTACAAAATGAAGACACGAGGAAAGAATGTAAGATGAAGAAACAAGTCATTAGAATGAAAGTGAACACATTTAGATTGTTAAGCCACGCGGGGAGAATGAATGAGGAAAGCCTGACAATGCACTACAGGATACTATTAGAAATAACGTCTTCCATTTATTTTTGACATATTGGATAGTGGAAACTCGTCGACAGATACCATAAAAGATACAAAAGTTTAATAAATTGTTATATCTCTTTGTTTCGGCTGTATATTATTTTTTATATCTCAACCTATGTCAATCTTTAATACAATAAGTAGTTACGTTATACAAATACTATACACTATTAATGCATTCGTTATTATCCAACAAAATCTTAATACAATAATTCTATACAAAATCTAAATTCCAAACAATATTGATGCACTTATTATTATCCTCTCACCTTTATCAAATCTTTATTTATTTCGTCATATCTTGTTAACTTTATCAAGCGCGAGTAGGTTAAAATAATTGATCAAATTGATTTATTCATAAATGTAAAACTTTTTAATTATCAAACAACTTTTGTCGTTAGGTAGTAAGGGACACAAATCATTAAATATATATCCGTCTTAATTTGCCTTCTCAAAAGAAAAGTTACATTATGCAGAGTGCGAGACTGAGACTATCGAAAAGCGAAGGCACTCTTACTTACATCCCGAACCTGTTGGGTAATATTTTTAGAATTCTCTTTCACAAATAATTTCAAATAATGTTGAAGTTCTTTCAGAATAACTATATCAAAAAATAGTCACAAAAATGAAACAAATAAAACTTAAAAAAAAAAAACCAAAATGATAATAGTTTATAACTTTTATGGAAATGGCTTTTCAATATTATGTAATGACAATTTTGCAATCAATGTTTCTAACATTGAATAAGAGTTGTGCAAAATGTATACCAACGTTTTTCAATAAATTTATAGTTTGTTGCATGTACATAATTATGGACCAATATATTGTTTGAAAATTCAATAAACATGTCATTTGACTCCCGAAAGCGAAAGAAATCCAATATTTGCGTATATGCAATTATAAAAAAATATTCGATTTACATACACATTGTTACAAGTAGGTAAACAAGCCAAAAATTAAATAATATTTCTGGCGCAGTTCAGGGGTGACATCTGTGCGAGACACCGTCATCTCTGTTGTTGTTGTTGTTGTTGTTATTTTACAAATAAACTAATTTCTCAATAGATGGCGTTACAAAAACGGCTTTTCTGTTACTTCATAAATGGCAATATTATACTTCCGTATTTTCAGGTAAATTGTTATACACTATTAAAATATAAAGAACTTTAAATTGTTACATCGATAAGGGAATTCAACAAGAAGACATAATTGGTGAATGTTGCGCACGCGCAGAAAGTGATCACGTAAACAAGCTGATGACAGGCCATAAGCCCTGAAGGTGTCTCGAGTTCCTGGTTCTTCTACAATATCCCAACTTAATCTCTATTGAGATGATAAAAAAAAGGTTGTCAATTAAAAAAAAAAAATTCCTTCTATGAATGACCAACAATTCGTAAACATTGAAAGACATATTCTCTGTACCCTATGAATTTAGAACAAGAAATTTCTAGAATCAATAAATTTGAATATGATATTATGCTATACCACCACGCCATTATATATTGTTTGAAGATTTATCTTACTGGATGAAACTCAATACTAAACCATCATATATATATACTGGGCATAGGGCCCAATTTAGGTTGGTACCTACATACATGCATATTAACAATAGATACAATAACTTAACTACATATTAACAAAATTTTAATAAATAATTCCTAATATTGTAAGCACTTAATGCATTTTACAATCAATTAGGGCAAAATACCATGTATTGTTACACTGAAAAAAACCAGCCATTACCATAAATCAATTAATTTAATAATTATATTCAATTTCACTAATTAGCTAAATGGGTATTGGTCAATAAATAAATAGTCTCAACCAATCAGGACAAAGTAAATAAATCAATGTATTTGTATTGCTCTTCATAATATCGATAGTTTTAAATGACGAATCACAAGAACATGAAAGCTCCTCCTACATAATAGTCCCAGTTTTTATCTATAAATATAAGTAAAAATTGTCAAAATAGTCATAAGCTCGTTAATGCCCTAACAAGGCGAAATAGGCCTATTGCATAAATTAAATTCATGTAGAATCAAAAAAAGTGTTTTTTCTTTAATTATAGACATCATTTACAACGAAATTCTACAAAATAAAAACTTCGTCGATTGTTATTATTAATTTGTATCTTCTTGTACACATAATTTTTAACACTTGCTGGTTTAATTTCTGTAATATATTGATGTTGCGCCTTACAACATTCAATCTTTATAGCTGATAGGCATTATACGAGTTTGCACGAATCAGGAGATCGGCATTCTTCGGGAGTTGGGAGATTGATATAAATGAGTGTCTGGGGTAAGGCCGGAGCTGGATTGATCGTGAATTGATCGGTTATAGTGCTCTCATGTTGTGGTTCATTTGTATACTATTATTGTACTTCTATCTTACAAATATCTAATTAATGTATTCAATAATTAACTGTGTAAATAGGTAACGCGTTTTTAATTTACAATATATGTTACTAAAAGTACCATAATATCAAATAGACGACGAGGATGGGATCTGTTGCCGCAGATGACAGATAATTCCTTTTTCGTATCTATCTTCATCTTCCTGACATACCTAAACCTCTTCATACCTACATCCATACCTGAACGTGGTAACAACAATCTCGCCTCTGTCCGCGCGCTAGCCAGCCACGTTCTTCAGTCTCGCAAATACGCGTCTCCATACATCACTTGTGTTGTACAAGCGCCGTGTGCACTTTTTCGCGGTATTCGCACGTCTATTCATTGTATTCTTGTAGACAATTTGTGATCATATTGTTGAACTTGTGCCGAGAAAGAAGAACTAACGTGACAGAGAAAAGGAAGAAAACAGCTGACACAGTAAGTCCACTTCTTTCATTTTCCATCTTGTCCTATCTGTTCTGTTGCCGATATCGCATACAGGATCCAACCTGCCATATGATGATAATGTACAATATAATGAATAGGTTATGTTGAAAAATGTACCTATTTGATATTTAAAAGGTTTATAAATTCAAAAAAATATTTTTTATCAAATGAAAAATTGGAAATTTGATTAATAGTAACATCCACTTAGAGATTGAATATTTCTCGAAAGAATAAAAAAATAAGTGAAGATTTATCACGCTCCAGTGTAAGAATTAATTAATTTCCTTCCTAAAAATTGTATGCCGCCTGATTCTGACATAAAAATGGGTACTGAGCAATAAAGATTAGAATTACTTTTATAATTAAAAAGTGAAATTAAGAAGACACTAAAAAGTTACTCATTTATAATATGGATATTTCTTCGTGGGGTTCTATCAAGTGCCTACCTTTGAGGGAAATAATATTCAAAACCCGTTCATTGTACGAGAAAACATTTAATAAATAAAAAAAATAAAGTTATATTTAAGAAATTTTATTATTTTTTTAATTGTTAGAGTTTTAATGACTGAATTATAAATGACTTGGTTGTTACCGATTTTGCAATAAATAAAAAAAACAGATTGCTCTAAAGCGTTGAATAAGCAATCAACTTAATCTGTGTTTAATATCCATAGCTTTTTAATTGAAAGCAAATATTATATTTGATTTGATCTTTAGTACAGATAATAAGTGTAGTGTAGTTTATTGATTTTATCTGAAATGTCATATTAGTATTACCTAGACGCCAGCTGTCGTGGCACTGTTGGTAAGCCGTTTGTCTCCTGTGCGGGCGTCCTGGGCTCGATGATCGCCAGCACAGGAGAAATTTATTTAGTGAATATTATGTGTCCTTCGAAATAAAATACTGTGACAATTTAAAGTAATTTAACACAAAACTACACAAAAAATAGTTTAAATCAAATACACAAAAAATAATCAGGAGAGATGAGTAGTTATAATAGATTTATAATTTAAAAATAACGTACACTTCAGCACATCCCCATGAACTTTTTTGGTAAGATTCATTTAGTATGAACTAATAATAGCGACTCGGGTGAGTGAGTTGTTTTATAAATTGAATAGAAATTGGTTACAGGAAAAATGGTGTCAACACCTTCATTGTCATTTGAGGTTAGGAAAAAGTTTATTATGTATTCGCAATTGATCACATTTTTCAAATTAATTATATATCTTAACATATTTATTACGTAGTATGATTTTAAATTTTTTTATTTTTTAATGTTGTAAATTTTCACGTTTAATATCATCTTTGACAGCTCATCAAACCTTGCTAATGTAAGCTGTGGTGTATTTAAGGGCTCTTTTATACCCTGGGCATACGGATGCACACAAATATGCACACAAAATTTCCATCTAATGTACAAAACACGAAAACATATTGCATTTTCTTCACTAAAAAGATATACAATCTATTTTAGTGAAGAAAAGGCAAATTTTGTTTGCAAAAAGAAGTTTTATGTAAATAGCAAGAACAGTAATTAAAATAGTAAGAAACTCAGCCGGTAGATTTCCATTTTGTAGTTTTTTTAGTTACTTACAATAAACAATGAAAAAAGGGTTTTACTAAAACTAATTTTACAAGAAAAGTATTAAACAAATTCAAATTTCAAAAAACTCATGCATTAAAATAAAGATGTACATACAAACTGTTTTTTATTTCCAAGACGTATCTTTTGAGGATAGGTACTAGCGATTAAATTTTTTAAATATACTACAAAGCCTACTATAGCCACTTAAGGTATAAGTATCAAAGAGATATAAGAAGATTAGTATATTTATTAGGAATGCAAGCAATGAATTTTCTGCTCAAACTCCAATACGATAGATTGTTCCATCGATGCGGAAAAATAATTTGAATAAATGAAAGTATGTATGTAAATATATGTTAATATTCTTGTTCCTTGCAATAACTGAATGAAACATTGTTCTCATTATTATTGTTTTTTTCTTTTTGGCGAAAAATGCCAACAATATTTATAGCGTTTCCTTTTCCAATTTATAAAGTACTCTATACTTTTATGTCATTGTTATCGTGGCCTTAATCTGCGATATTTTGTTCTTGCCAAGCTAATACGAAAAACTTTCACCCCATTTTAACTTACATTTATCATTTTTTTCGCTAATATCGTTTTATACATAGAAAACGCCCACACGTATCTATAGACACTGGATAAAGTATATTTTGAAAAATGTGCAAAACTTCGTTATATTTTGGTAATTCCTCTTTTTTTCAATTTTTAGTCGCAATGATACTGTCAAAACGCATCGTATGGTGATTTTTTTTCTCTCGTTCTCGTCCTAAAGAGTGATAAACGATCACTCTTTGTGTGGCCTCCATGCTTATCATTCTGTTCTGGGTAGTAAGTAAAGTAACCAGTCACTGAAAATTCCAATGCAGATTTAAAGTTCATCGTTTAATATTTGTATAATGTTATTTTTAGATAGCGAGATATTTTTTAGATATCTTAGACAATGATCTGTTATAAATATGTACATCAATTGTGGAGAAAAGTAATTGGCCTGTCTTTTTTTTCATTTCATAGTGTATTTTTTCTGTTGACTGTAATTATTTATTTAATTTTAATTTTAATTTCAATTTACGGTTTGATAACCTTTTACACATACAAGTATACATAATATATTAAAAACAACAGAATTTAAAAAAAAAACAAATAAAAACAAACAAATATACAAAACGAAAATAAAAAATGAATAACAATATAAAAAAGGTGAAAACATGTAAAAATATGTAAAAAAGAATGAAAAACATTTAAAAAAAAAAAAAAAAAAAAATATGTAAAAAATAATGAAAAACATTTAAAAAAAAAAAAAAAATATGTAAAAAATAATGAAAAACATTTAAAAAAAAAAAATATGTAAAAAAAAAAAAAAAAAAACATGCGAGAAACATTCAAAAATATGTAAAAAAATAAACAAAAAACATGTAAAAATATGTAAAAAAAATAAACAAAATACATGTAAAAAATAATGAAAATCATGTAACAAATATGTAAAAAATATGTAAAAAATAAACAAAAAGCATGCAAAAATATGTAAATAAACAATGAAGAACATGTTAAAAATATGAAAAAAAAAGTAAACATACATGCAAAAATTAATACAGGAAAAAAGAAATGAGAAAAGTAGTTTAAAAACCGACAAAATAATCTAATGTTTGGTCTCATTAACAAGTGCAGTGTATAGGCAACTTCTATAGATGCCGATCGAGTCATTAAATATATCTGTGTATTGTGCATACTGGTTCCCCAAACTATGCAGTCTTTGCAAGGTTGAATTAGCCCGGTATACGCTAGTGTTAGTATGACAATAAAATGGCGCGGTACTGCGTGTGACCAGGGACGGCACCCGCAAATTTATAGCACTGAGCAAGTAAGGGGTGTCAGTATGCGAGTTTAATATTTTAAATAAAAATAACAGATCTGCTAAAATTCTTCTCTGTGACAGTGGCAATAAATTGGTTAGCTTCATAAGACTGTTATAATTTATATAATCAATCGGTATTCCAAGTTTAAAATTAATAAACCTAAGAAATTTTCTCTGAACTTTTTCCAAAGTATTAATATGAATAGAATAACAAGGAGACCAAACAGTGGAATTATATTCCAGGTGGCTTCTAACAAGAGTTTTATATAATAAAGACAAAGTAAAAATATTAGTGAAAGCATTTGATACTCGCAATACAAATCCAAGCATCTGTAGAGCTCTGTCATGAATGTTGTTGATGTGTTTTATAAACGAGAGTTTTGTATCAAATGTCACCCCAAGATCTTTCACTTCAGCTGTTCTAAGTAGAACATTGTTGTTCAATGTATATTTATTAAGAATCGGTGATTTAATTTTATAAAATGAAATAACTTGACATTTGTTAATATTCAGATTCAACTTATTAGAAAGGCACCAATCATACAAAGTATCCAGATTTCGCTGTAATATCAAACAGTCATTCAAATCTTTGATCTTCCGGAAAAGTTTTAAATCGTCAGCAAAAATAAGAACCTTTACATCGTCGAAAATATTTATGATATCGTTTATAAATAGAATAAACAATAGAGGACCTATGTGGGATCCCTGAGGTACCCCGCTGGTAGCTTTAAACTGATACGATTCAACAGAGCAAATTTTAACATACAACAATCTATTGCAAAGGTAAGATGAGAACCAATTAAGTAATTTGCCATTAATTCCCATCTGTTTCATTTTGAATATTAAAATTTGGTGAGATACCTTGTCAAAAGCCTTGCTAAAGTCTGTGTAGATGGAGTCTACTTGAAATTTGTTAGCAAGACAGTTCGAAAGGTAATTTTCATATTCAGTTAAGTTGGTTAAAGTTGATCTACCAGAGAAAAAACCGTGTTGATTTGGAGTTATAATCGGTTTTACAAAAAACATAATTTTATCCAGGACTAGACTTTCCAACATTTTTGGTAAAGTCGACTGTATACAGATAGGACGGTAATTCGATATGTCCATTTTGTCACCTTTTTTGAAAATGGGTGTTAAGTGACTAATTTTCCATTGTGAAGGGAAGCTTCCTTCGAAAAGAGATTGATTGAAAAGTGTGCATATGGGTGCCGCCATTTCGAGTGAACAGGACTTTAAAAATACCGGAGGAATATTATCCGGTCCTCCCGATTTGTTGGAATCTAGTTTATTTATTTTCGCTGTAATGTCAGCTGGTGTAAATAGAAAGTTTGGGATATTTAGAAATTGAGACGAGATGTACGAAGGAACTGTCGAATCCAGATCTTCGATATATACAGATTTAAAGAAATCTGCAAACAGGTTAACGATCCCTTGCACATTGTCCCTACTCTTGTTACCATAGTACATCTGGCTAGGATAAATCAATGAGTTAGTTCTTTGTTGTTTTGTAAAATACCAAAATTTCTTTATATTCGTAGGAATAGATTGCTCGACAGTTGAGATGTATTCTTGATAACAACAACGAGTAAGTAAGCTACATTTTTTTCTCAACACACAAAAAGTTTCGTAATTAATAATAGAACGGGTTTCTTTGTATGATCTGTGTGCGATTTTTTTTTGGGTAATGAGTTTTTTTAATTCCGTTGTAAACCAGATTGGGTACTTAGAACTTTTTATTTGTACCATTGGTACAAACATGTCTAAGGCTTTTAGTATTGTATTATAAAACTTATCTATATTTATTTCCAGAGTATTACATAAAATTGAATTCCAGTATCCCTATCCCTACAATAAATAAATAAACAAACAAATAAATAAACAAACTAACAAATAAATAAATTAGTAAAAAAATAAATAAATAAATAAATAAATAAATAAATAAATAAATAAATAAATAAATAAATAAATAAATAAATAAATAAATAAATAAATAAATAAATAAATAAATAAATAAATAAATAAATAAATAAATAAATAAATAAATAAATAAATAAATAAATAAATAAATAAATAAATAAATAAATAAATAAATAAATAAATAAATAAATAAATAAATAAATAAATAAATAAATAAATAAATAAATAAATAAATAAATAAATAAATAAATAAATAAATAAATAAATAAATAAATAAATAAATAAATAAATAAATAAATAAATAAATAAATAAATAAATAAATAAATAAATAAATAAATAAATAAATAAATAAATAAATAAATAGATAAATAAATAAATAAATAAATAAATAAATAAATAAATAAATAAATAAAAAATAATAAAAAAAAAAAATAAAAAACATAAAATGTATATATTTAAATTTATAAATAAATAAAGACGTGAATTATCGTATAAAAAGGTCGTTTGCAAAGAATTAGAAAAGTTGGTAGGGTTTTGAGTTATATACATACTTTTACCAAAGTAGGTACTGCTGCTTCTTAATTATTCATTTCGGTGAGAATGGGTACAAGAAGATTCTAGAAAAGAGAAGATTAAGGACTCGAAGAGTTCAATTTTTTATTTAATCTTTATACAATTTGTGTATCATCAAAAAGCCATTCTTAACAAAGAGTACCTTTACTGAGAAATAACTGCAAAACTAATTATACGCTTTATGAAAATGTGTGTTTTGTTAAAGTATGTTTGAGTTAGAATATTAAGATAATTAAAATTAAGTTATTGCGCAAGATAATCTGCAAGTACGTTGGATTAGTAAACTCTTATGATATAAAGTTATGCTGGAAACAAGAATGGAATATAAACGAAGGGTGTTAATTTATTAATCAGTGCTAATCCTTTTAACTGGATGTATCCTCTTAAGTGACACGAGCAAACTCTTTCTTCTGTATCTCACAAGAGGAAGTAATAAAGCAATATTAAAGCTTCCTTGAAGATTTCGTACAATCAAGCAAAACTCTGTGTGTACGTGTCTGGAAATCCTGATAGACGGCCGGATTGGCTTTCACTTTCATATTGCTATGTTGTAGCCGTTCATATCTGAATATGCAAGGATTATTAAAAATCCTCGCGAAAGCAAGAAGCAGCAAGCATTTCTGCTCTCTTTATAAAATATTCAGTAAAAAGTACACCACAATAACACGCTTTTGCTTCCACAGAGATTCTTCGTATTTATAAGTGACCAATAAAGTTTTTGGTGATACCTTTTTAAAGATTATTAGAAAAGAGCTACCTTCCATCACATTTATTAGGACTGTTGCTTTCATTGTTTACAAATAAACTAATTTTGTCTATAGATGGCGTTACAAAAAAGACTTTTCCGTTACTTCATAGATGGCAATAGTATAGTTCCTATTTTCAGGTGAATTGTTACACACTATTCAAATATACACAACTTTCAAAAAATTCATTGATAAGGGAACTCAATAAGAAGGCATAATTGGTGAAGGTTGCGAAAACGCATAAAGTGATCACGTAAACCAGCCGATGACAGGTCGTAAGCCCAGAAGGTGCCTCTCTTTCTTCTACAATATCCCAACTTTGTCTCTTTTGAGATGTTATAAAAAAGTTTGTCAATAAAAATATCATTTGACTCCCGAAAGGGAAAAAATCCAATGTTTGCGTATTTGCAATTAAAAAAATACTTTATACATACATACTCCAGAAATATAAGATGATATTTTATTTAATGCATGATTCGGAATATGATTGTTCATGTAATGTTAACAAGTTTCAATCTCTGGAATATTACTTTCCCACCGGATTTCAAACATTCACATTAACATTCGCAACGTTCTGGAAGAATAAACGTACTCATAGAGTTTTCTAGGGAAATACATGTTTTGAGATCCCAAGGGTTTTATATTATAGCTGAGTAGGATGTATCAAATTTGTGGAGGTTTCTGAAATATATTTGTTGATGTTTGCATCATTGATATAATATTAATAGGTACATATACAATATACGAACCCCCAGAGAACACACTGTCAGTGCTTCTAATAACAAATACTTATTTGATAGATGATGTACAATGAATCTTTGTACAAATCATTCATATTAATTTACAAAAGCTATCCATATTATATCGGCCATGAAAAATAAAAAAGAGATTCATCTAGAATGTGTTGTCGGTCTATGAGAAGAATAAATAAAAATTTACGAATTTTTAAAAATCAAATTTTCTCTTGGATAAAAATGTTGAAGAGTTTAAAACTTGAATTAAAAACAAATTGACATTGCAACAAAATTATAAACTAGACGAAAACCACAGAAAAGTTCATGAAATAAGTAAATACAGTTAGCCAGTCCGGTCAAACAGTGGAATCAAAACCCTCATGACAACCCATATCGAGAATATTATTATCTTATGGATTTCTATAATATCTTGATAGATTGTAGAACTCCATTAAATAATTATATCCATGATATGGTTTATCATGAGGGTTTTGATTTCACCATTTGACCGTACTTGCCCCTTGGTTGATAACGATGCTTTGATTACTGTCCTCGCAAAAACCAATATAAAGTAGAGTTAAACCATCCATAAACCATCGCTGAAGACGTTGCATAGCTTCTTTGAATAAAATCGATATTTTTTGCATATTTAAATTCGGTATCCGTGTTTTCAAACATTATTAATAAAAGTGAAATATAACCAGACATGGACACCTAGAAAAGGATCTCTAACGAAAACCTTGAACAAAGAGTAAGAGTGTCGGAAGGCTGCCGAAAGGGTGGACTGATGTCTGGAAAAACATAGGTGCACATGGGACAAGACAACGATGAGTGAAGGTAAATAAAAGAAGCGTTTATCCAGCAGTGAAATGAACAACGCTAATAAAGAAGAAGATGATGAAAAAAAAAAATAACCAAACTCAGATCAGTACTTATGATTTGTCTGTGCCATGTTTACAATTAATGTGTAATACACTCTTGGATAAATTCGACAATAATTCCGAAATATATGATTAATTAAATACAAAAACAAATCAATATGAGCAAGATTTGAAGCATATGTGTGACATTTCATAAACATTGGAGTTAAGGAATAGTTCTTGATATTCTTGAGTAAGCAGAGATAATGAAACAACAGCTATCCTTTGTCTACCAATAACTTGTACGAGTGTAGTCTAGATGCACGTTTGTATCAGTAGTAATGTAGATTGTAGATATCTACGAATGTGGTAGAATTGCATTAACATTGTGAGCTTGTGTAAACGTTGAATTTCTCATTCCCCAGAAATATTCCTTTGCTTTGACTCATTAAAGGTTTCCTTGGAAGTGCTCAAGGCGTCGTATACTTTGACTAACATGAACTGTAACACCAGAAGAATGACGTACATGCACATATATTCTAAACATATTTTCATAAGACAAGATGTGTGTGTCTCTTGTTACAAAGTCTGGGAGATGTTGAATAAATACTGATACACAGTTGAAACGTTTCCACTTGTGAAATTCGTTACGAGAGAAGTGTTCGTATGTCAAAGGTTTTTCTCCAATTGGAAAACTAAAATAGAGAATTACCGCCGAAACAAAAGACATTAATAACAACAGTAAATAATGATTCTGAAAATAGGCCTTGGTTCAAAACCTTTATATTTGTCAAAGAAACATTTATATTTCAAAAAAATTTAAAGAGATCTGCTTTACGACATTTTTTTAATATCTCTATAGAGACGAAGTCGGAATATAAAGGGAGGTTTACGTGATCACTTTATGCGCTTGCGCAATGTTCACCAATTATGCCCTTTTATTGAGTTCCCTATCAATCCAATTTATTTGAAAGTTCTATGTATGT
Source organism: Molanna angustata (assembly GCA_963576475.1). Lineage (NCBI taxonomy): Eukaryota > Metazoa > Arthropoda > Insecta > Trichoptera > Molannidae > Molanna > Molanna angustata. Next base: position 14,943,004 of record OY754977.1, on the reverse strand, counting down.
TATTCATAGATATTGTTGTTCTTGAAAAAATCTGTTTTTTTACCATTGCCATCTATGAAATGACGAAGAAACTTTATGTTAACGCAATCTATTGAGAAATTGGTTCGTAAACAATGACAGCCACAGTTTTTATACGCGAGGTAGCAATGTTTCCGTATAGATGTCACCTCTGAACTTTGTATGTATTTATTTTTGACCGTGCGATTTTTTGTATTGTCAAACATTCAATCCGGATACTTTATAATAATACATGCAAAGTTTTGTAAGTTTCAATAATTTATTGTTAATATGAAACTGCCAATAATGTTTATATTTACGGGTATAACTCACAACATATGGCTATTTAGTATTCAAAAATAATTTCTGCAATCATATTAAACTCAATATCAAACATTAAATAAACTTTCCAGGAGTTACATAAATAATTGTAAAAGTAAAGACTGTTTTATCAGAAAAAAGAACACCCAAGAAAACAGAACACAATATAACAACTATTCTATGTGTGTTTAATTGAATCCAGACTGGAGGAGTTTTCTATTTGAAAGATTGCTTAGCTTTTATACGTCAAACAAAAAATCGTGACTTGCCTCAGAACTGCTTGGAATACACCAATAATTGAGCCAGTAGGTACACTCAAATGTGTGTTTGTGCGTTATACCACCTTAACAAAGAGGTACTCCGACCAAAACAAAATATATAGAAGATGGTAGTTCGTAAACTTACCGAAACAAATAACTTTTCAGAATCTTTATTTCTTTTGGGGTTAATAATAAAAGAATTCTTAGAATATATTTCTTAAATCAAACAACCGCGGCTAATCATCATTTTTTGGTTTTCGCGTTCGCCTTTTTTGGGAGTGCAACGTTCACCAATATTGCATAATATGTCATTCATTGTATTGACGCCCGAACCTGCCCCCCTAGACAACATGCCATAGCTAAGCGTTGTCAAGCTAGGCGAGAGTAAATGTATGGAATTGGTGGCTGTCACGTGACCCTCCTTGGTTCATTATACGAATCAGTTGACCGCCCAAGGCCAGTACCAGGCAAGCCGTCAATAGTGTTTTGATTTGACATTACGATACGGCGTGTATCAATAAGGGTTCGTTTTCGTTCGATTGGTAATTGTTTTATATTGAGTGAACCATCGTACAATTATGATTCAGCATTATATGTACTAGTTGCATGTAACACATGAGATCCATCTGTCTATGGCGATAGTATATATAAATGAAGAATGATGTACCAATCTATAAACACTTAGGTACGTACTTAAAAAACATGTAGGTATGTAAGTACATATGACATGTCAGGATAGGAAAGTATGAAGTTCAGTCTTTTTCCTACCCAGAATATGAAAACAGCATGATAGTATGTATGAATGATGCAGATAAAATATCAAACTATTGAGTCCCCGTAGATATTGTGTAGTGTATACTGCCTTACAAATTGTATGAAACAATGTCATCACTAAATTCAATTTTTTATAAAAATTATAAAGAAAAGTTTGAGATGTACTTCTACAATGTTCATATTTTGTATAGAAAATTATATTACCTAGTTGGGGTGTTTCGGCTTTTTTCGATATTTTTAAAAACTTTGGAAAATTGTCGTGAAATAAAAAAAAATGATATATTGCATTATTTTAGTACATAGAACATTTATTTTTCTACGACACATGAGTAATTTAAAAAAATGCTTTCAAAGAGGATACTAAACTAATTAAATTAGGGTAGTTTATGCTGAAATTTAAAATTGTGTGACAAACATTCACTAGAGAAATGTTGAAATTATTGATGGCTTATGTTTTTAGAAGCGTACTGTTTAATATATTGGAGAAATTTGATTTCCATGCCCCCTTAAATGAGCAAATAAATTTGTTTTTCAGTCTTAAGAAAATATGGTCTTATTTGAAAATCACGGAATTTCTGGAGTTATTTTTTTTTTTAAAATGAATATGTCCTTGTTATTAAAACAAGTACATATACATATTCAAACTTTCCCTAAAATAAGCAAATAAATGCTTGTGCTATAGGTGAACGAAATCCAGCGGGCTAACCGCTCTGCCATCGACCCATCTAATATATTTAATTTTATATGACTACTCGCCGTATTGTCGACACCTCACTTAAGAGTTGGGTTTTTTGATCCAGAAAACTTGAGGACAGAATTCTTTACAGAGAAATATGTGACGTGAATCTTGAATGTAGTGCTTAGTTGTTCAAAGCGTTTAAAACCATCAGACCAATCGTATATTTTATTCGTTTTGGATACTTCAATAAGTGCAATGAATTTAGAAGAGGAGTTATGTGACATCGTTTCTCGCACCATAAATAAGCACTATCGCTCAATTAATTACCATATGTAATCGATCCAACTGAAACGATGGAAACCCAGTATAAAATCTCTATGTCAAGCTGAGACACGCGAAATGCACATAACTTTGATAGGAAATTTGTATTTGGCTAGAAAAAAATAGAGTTGTGCATTTATATTTTAATCTTGATATTAAATATTTTTTTCACAATAATTACATAATCCCCAACCTCACTAGGACTATGCCTGCTTCGAGATTGGCGATTTCACACAATTAGTGCGACATCATTCATAAACATACATACATGTTGCAAGTAAATACAAATTTATCTAGTGTAGTACCTACCGACGTAGGTACTATCCTAGATAGGAGTACAGTGTCAATAGTGAATAGTAGTTTCATTGGACTGTTTTCTAAATCAAAAACTATGTAAGTCTATAGTATCATAAATAATAATATTCCATTGTGAGGGTAATAAATAATACAGACAATTTTGATTAGTTTTTAAAAATCCATAGTTATACTGTTATTAACTATACCAACATTTTCAATGACATTCAAGGAAAATTGTTTCGTTGTATCTTTATACCATAAAGGTCTCCTCAATAAATAATTTTAATCATACTTAAATGTTTTTATTCCATTCTTTTTACTCTCCACACTATGGAATAGGGGAGAGTCATGATTTCGCAAAATTTAAGCGTATTTTTTTTACATCAATTTCTCAATGGGTATCATGTAGAGAATGCACACTATGAGTTTCGTCGTGATGTGTTTGTGTGTATGGCGTATACGCCGTACGCCGTACGCCGTACGCCGTAGCATTTATCTTTTTTGTGTCCTCTCTACAGCCCAAACTACAAGTCTGATCGACTTCATATTGACATCATATGTGTAAAGTGCAAAGACCTAGAGCTGATTAGTTTTCCATAGACAACTTTTGATTTCTTCTCTATGAATTCATCATTTACGTTGTTTTTTTTTTGTGTCCTCTCTGCAGCCCAAACTATAAGTCCGATTGACTTCATATTGATATCACATGTGTTAAGTCCATAAACTTAGAGCTGATTAGTTTTCCATAGACAACGGTTCATTTTTTCCCAATGTTTCTTTATGATTTCATCTATTTAAACTGAAAAAATGCTCTCACGACCTGGAAATTAGAGATATTTTAATTTGGTTTCAACTATTTATACAACACCAAGAATCTTCATAAAATTGTATTCAAAGTTGGTCAATGTTAAAAGAAAAATATTCAACGGTTTCAAAAATTATATTTTATTTAATGGATATTTGTATGAAACTTATATGTAACAAGAGAATTTTTTTATATTTGGCAATGTTCAGTTCATTGATTTCATATTGATATAAGAATATTAATAGCTTGAACTTAGAACTGATTAGCTTTTCATAGATATCATAAAATTTCTTCATATGATATCACGTGTCAACATTGTCAAAATGCTCTAACGCTCTTTGAAACAAAATTTATCTGCTTTTTTTAAAATATTTCATACAACATAAGCAGTCTTCACCATACTGCATTAATAGTTTGTCTATCTTAACATAAAAATATACTATCGGAAGAAAATTTATATTCCTGTTAGTAACATTTAGTATGAATAAAAATGTAATTAGATAAATTTCTATTTATGGAAACGTTCAGTAATTTGATTTCATGTTATAATGTAAAGAAATTGAACATAGAACTGATAAGCTTTCCATAAATCAAAAAAAAATCTTCATATAATATCACGTGTCAAAATTTTGAAAATGCCTTCGCGTTCTTTAAAACAAAATTTATCTGCTTTTTTTAAAATATTTCATACAACATAAGCATTCTTCACTATACTGCATTAATAGTTTGTTTATCTTAACATAAAAATATACTATCGGAAGAAAATTTATATTCCTGATAGTAACATTTAGTATGAATAAAAATGTAATAAGATAAATTTCTATGTATGGAAAAGTTCAGTAATTTGATTTCATGTTATAATGTAAAGAGCTTGAACATAGAACTGATTAGCTTTCCATAAATAACAAAAAAAATCTTCATATGATATCACCTGTCAAAATTTGGAAAATGCTCTCGCGTTCTTTAGAACAAAATTTATCTGCTTTTTTTTAAATATTTCATACAACATAAGCATTCTTCACTATACTGCATTAATAGTTTGTTTATCTTAACATAAAAATATACTATCGGAAGAAAATTTATATTCCTGATAGTAACGTTTAGTATGAATAAAAATGTAATTAGATAAATTTCTATGTATGGAAAAGTTCAGTAATTTGATTTCATGTTATAATGTAAAAAGCTTGAACATAGAACTGATTAGCTTTCCATAAACAACAAAAAAAATCTTCATATGATATCACCTGTCAAAATTTGGAAAATGCTCTCGCGTTCTTTAGAACAAAATTTATCTGCTTTTTTTAAAATATTTCATACAACATAAGCATTCTTCCCTATACTGCATTAATAGTTTGTCTATCTTAACATAAAAATATACTATCGGAAGAAAATTTATATTCCTGATAGTAACATTTAGTATGAATAAAAATGTAATTAGATAAATTTCTATGTATGGAAACGTTCAGTAATTTGGTTTCATGTTATTATGTAAAGAGCTTGAACATAGAACTGATTAGCTTTCCATAAATAACAAAAAAATTCTTCATATAATATCACATGTCAAAATTTTGAAAATGCTCTCGCGTTCTTTAAAACAAAATTTATCTGCTTTTTTTAAAATATTTCATACAACATAAGCATTCTTCACTATACTGCATTAATAGTTTGTTTATCTTAACATAAAAATATACTATCGGAAGAAAATTTATATTCCTGATAGTAACATTTAGTATGAATAAAAATGTAATTAGATAAATTTCTATGTATGGAAATGTTCAGTAATTTGATTTCATGTTATAATGTAAAGAGCTTGAACATAGAACTGATTAGTTTTCCATAAATAACAAAAAAAATCTTCATATGATATCACCTATCAAAATTTGGAAAATGCTCTCGCGTTCTTTAGAACAAAATTTATCTGCTTTTTTTAAAATATTTCATACAAAATAAGCATTCTTCACTATACTGCATTAATAGTTTGTCTATCTTAACATAAAAATATACTATCGGAAGAAAATTTATATTCCTGATAGTAACATTTAGTATGAATAAAAATGTAATTAGATAAATTTCTATGTATGGAAACGTTCAGTAATTTGATATCATGTTATAATGTAAAGAGCTTGAACATAGAACTGATTAGCTTTCCATAAATAACAAAAAAAATCTTCATATGATATCACCTGTCAAAATTTGGAAAATGCTCTCGCGTTCTTTAGAACAAAATTTATCTGCTTTTTTTTAAATATTTCATACAACATAAGCATTCTTCACTATACTGCATTAATAGTTTGTTTATCTTAACATAAAAATATACTATCGGAAGAAAATTTACATTCCTGATAGTAACATTTAGTATGACTAGTTGCATGTAACACATGAGATCCAACTGTCGATAGCGATAGTATGTATAGTTGAAGAATATGTACCAAACTATAAACCCATAGATACAAATTATTGAAAATTTTCAGATATTTTGTTTTCTATACAACATATGTAGGTATGTATGTCAAGATAGGATAGTATGGAAGAAGATCCTTTTTCCTACCCAGAATATGCAAATTGCATGATGGTATGTATGTATGTTTGGAGATGAAGTAACAAACTATTAAGTCTTCTTACATATTGTGTATAGGCGACTGCCATACAAAATGTATGAAGCGATGTCGTCACTAAATTCAATTTTTAAAAAAATTGTTAAAAAAAAATTGAGATCTTCTACTACCATGTTAATATTTTTTATAGAAAATTAAATTATCTAGTTGGGGTGTTTCGGCTTTTTTCGATAATTGTAAAAGTTTTGGAAATATAGGCAGTTAAACTCATAAATTTATCATAAAAAAAATATTTTTCTTAATAAAAAATGTTTGAGAAACCCTGGAATTTTTTTGAAAAAACTAATTTGAGATTTTGTATTTGTCTATGTTTGTACCAATTTTCAGCGTTCTACCGTTTATGGTTTCTGAGATATATGGAAAAATAAAATAAAAATTCAAAAGATGATAACCCCTGACTGAAACAAAAATTCAAAATTCCGAGTATAAAAGTTTTGTAGGCCTGTAACTGTTTATATATTCTGAAATTTTAGGCTCTGTAAATTGAGCGGATCAAAAGTTATAAGGGGGGGACGGACACACAGACAAACACACACACAGACACACAGACACACACACAGACACACACACACACAGACACACGAAATGTTCTACTCCGAATTCTGAGTAAATCCGTGTATGGAACATATATGCTGCGAAGCCTCTAAGTTGGTGTTTTTTGACTTCAAAGTTGGAAAATCCATGAAAAAAGTAGACCTCTCCATACAATTCTCGCGTATTCTGGCTTGATACATTGTCGATATGTTAAGAGAACAAAGTTCTCCTGAACAAATCGACAGTTGGAATAAAAATGTAATTAGATAAATTTCTATGTATGGAAAAGTTCAGTAATTTGATTTCATGTTATAATGTAAAGAGCTTGAACATAGAACTGATTAGCTTTCCATAAATAACAAAAAAAATCTTCATATGATATCACCTGTCAAAATTTGGAAAATGCTCTCGCGTTCTTTAGAACAAAATTTATCTGCTTTTTTTAAAATATTTCATACAACATAAGCATTCTTCACTATACTGCATTAATAGTTTGTTTATCTTAACATAAAAATATACTATCGGAAGAAAATTTACATTCCTGATAGTAACATTTAGTATGAATAAAAATGTAATTAGATAAATTTCTATGTATGGAAAAGTTCAGTAATTTGATTTCATGTTATAATGTAAAGAGCTTGAACATAGAACTGATTAGCTTTCCATAAATAACAAAAAAAAACTTCATATGATATCACCTGTCAAAATTTGGAAAATGCTCTCGCGTTCTTTAGAACAAAATTTATCTGCTTTTTTTAAAATATTTCATACAACATAAGCATTCTTCACTATACTGCATTAATAGTTTGTTTATCTTAACATAAAAATATACTATCGGAAGAAAATTTATATTCCTGATAGTAACATTTAGTATGAATAAAAATGTAATTAGATAAATTTCTATGTATGGAAACGTTCAGTAATTTGATTTCATGTTATAATGTAAAGAACTTGAACATAGAACTGATTAGCTTTCCATAAATCAAAAAAAAATCTTCATATAATATCACGTGTCAAAATTTTGAAAATGCCTTCGCGTTCTTTAAAACAAAATTTATCTGCTTTTTTAAAATATTTCATACAACATAAGCATTCTTCACTATACTGCATTAATAGTTTGTTTATCTTAACATAAAAATATACTATCGGAAGAAAATTTATATTCCTGATAGTAACATTTAGTATGAATAAAAATGTAATAAGATAAATTTCTATGTATGGAAAAGTTCAGTAATTTGATTTCATGTTATAATGTAAAGAGCTTGAACATAGAACTGATTAGCTTTCCATAAATAACAAAAAAAATCTTCATATGATATCACCTGTCAAAATTTGGAAAATGCTCTCGCGTTCTTTAGAATAAAATTTATCTGCTTTTTTTAAAATATTTCATACAACATAAGCATTATTCCCTATACTGCATTAATAGTTTGTCTATCTTAACATAAAAATATACTATCGGAAGAAAATTTATATTCCTGATAGTAACATTTAGTATGAATAAAAATGTAATTAGATAAATTTCTATGTATGGAAACGTTCAGTAATTTGATTTCATGTTATAATGTAAAGAGCTTGAACATAGAACTGATTAGCTTTCCATAAATAACAAAAAAATCTTCATATGATATCACGTGTCAAAATTTTGAAAATGCTCTCGCGTTCTTTAAATCAAAATTTATCTGCTTTTTTAAAAATATTTCATACAACATAAGCATTCTTCACTATACTGCATTAATAGTTTGTCTATCTTAACATAAAAATATACTATCGGAAGAAAATTTATATTCCTGATAGTAACATTTAGTATGAATAAAAATGTAATTAGATAAATTTCTATGTATGGAAACGTTCAGTAATTTGATTTCATGTTATAATGTAAAGAGCTTGAACATAGAACTGATTAGCTTTCCATAAATAACAAAAAAAATCTTCATATGATATCACCTGTCAAAATTTGGAAAATGCTCTCGCGTTCTTTAGAACAAAATTTATCTGCTTTTTTTTAAATATTTCATACAACATAAGCATTCTTCACTATACTGCATTAATAGTTTGTTTATCTTAACATAAAAATATACTATCGGAAGAAAATTTATATTCCTGATAGTAACATTTAGGATGAATAAAAATGTAATTAGATAAATTTCTATGTATGGAAACGTTCAGTAATTTGATTTCATGTTATAATGTAAAGAGCTTGAACATAGAACTGATTAGCTTTCCATAAATAACAAAAAAATCTTCATATGATATCACGTGTCAAAATTTTGAAAATGCTCTCGCGTTCTTTAAATCAAAATTTATCTGCTTTTTTAAAAATATTTCATACAACATAAGCATTCTTCACTATACTGCATTAATAGTTTGTCTATCTTAACATAAAAATATACTATCGGAAGAAAATTTATATTCCTGATAGTAACATTTAGTATGAATAAAAATGTAATTAGATAAATTTCTATGTATGGAAACGTTCAGTAATTTGATTTCATGTTATAATGTAAAGAGCTTGAACATAGAACTGATTAGCTTTCCATAAATAACAAAAAAAATCTTCATATGATATCACCTGTCAAAATTTGGAAAATGCTCTCGCGTTCTTTAGAACAAAATTTATCTGCTTTTTTTAAAATATTTCATACAACATAAGCATTCTTCCCTATACTGCATTAATAGTTTGTCTATCTTAACATAAAAATATACTAACGGAAGAAAATTTATATTCCTGATAGTAACATTTAGTATGAATAAAAATGTAATTAGATAAATTTCTATGTATGGAAACGTTCAGTTATTTGATTTCATGTTATAATGTAAAGAGCTTGAACATAGAACTGATTAGCTTTCCATAAATAACAAAAAAAATCTTCATATGATATCACCTGTCAAAATTTGGAAAATGCTCTCGCGTTCTTTAGAACAAAATTTATCTGCTTTTTTTAAAATATTTCATACAACATAAGCATTCTTCCCTATACTGCATTAATAGTTTGTCTATCTTAACATAAAAATATACTATCGGAAGAAAATTTATATTCCTGATAGTAACATTTAGTATGAATAAAAATGTAATTAGATAAATTTCTATGTATGGAAACGTTCAGTAATTTGATTTCATGTTATAATGTAAAGAGCTTGAACATAGAACTGATTAGCTTTCCATAAATAACAAAAAAATCTTCATATGATATCACGTGTCAAAATTTTGAAAATGCTCTCGCGTTCTTTAAATCAAAATTTATCTGCTTTTTTAAAAATATTTCATACAACATAAGCATTCTTCACTATACTGCATTAATAGTTTGTCTATCTTAACATAAAAATATACTATCGGAAGAAAATTTATATTCCTGATAGTAACATTTAGTATGAATAAAAATGTAATTAGATAAATTTCTATGTAAGGAAACGTTCAGTAATTTGATTTCATGTTATAATGTAAAGAGCTTGAACATAGAACTGATTAGCTTTCCATAAATAACAAAAAAAATCTTCATATGATATCACCTGTCAAAATTTGGAAAATGCTCTCGCGTTCTTTAGAACAAAATTTATCTGCTTTTTTTAAAATATTTCATACAACATAAGCATTCTTCCCTATACTGCATTAATAGTTTGTCTATCTTAACATAAAAATATACTAACGGAAGAAAATTTATATTCCTGATAGTAACATTTAGTATGAATAAAAATGTAATTAGATAAATTTCTATGTATGGAAACGTTCAGTTATTTGATTTCATGTTATAATGTAAAGAGCTTGAACATAGAACTGATTAGCTTTCCATAAATAACAAAAAAAATCTTCATATGATATCACCTGTCAAAATTTGGAAAATGCTCTCGCGTTCTTTAGAACAAAATTTATCTGCTTTTTTTAAAATATTTCATACAACATAAGCATTCTTCCCTATACTGCATTAATAGTTTGTCTATCTTAACATAAAAATATACTATCGGAAGAAAATTTATATTCCTGATAGTAACATTTAGTATGAATAAAAATGTAATTAGATAAATTTCTATGTATGGAAACGTTCAGTAATTTGATTTCATGTTATAATGTAAAGAGCTTGAACATAGAACTGATTAGCTTTCCATAAATAACAAAAAAATCTTCATATGATATCACGTGTCAAAATTTTGAAAATGCTCTCGCGTTCTTTAAATCAAAATTTATCTGCTTTTTTAAAAATATTTCATACAACATAAGCATTCTTCACTATACTGCATTAATAGTTTGTCTATCTTAACATAAAAATATACTATCGGAAGAAAATTTATATTCCTGATAGTAACATTTAGTATGAATAAAAATGTAATTAGATAAATTTCTATGTATGGAAACGTTCAGTAATTTGATTTCATGTTATAATGTAAAGAGCTTGAACATAGAACTGATTAGCTTTCCATAAATAACAAAAAAATCTTCATATGATATCACGTGTCAAAATTTTGAAAATGCTCTCGCGTTCTTTAAATCAAAGTTTATCTGCTTTTTTAAAAATATTTCATACAACATAAGCATTCTTCACTATACTGCATTAATAGTTTGTCTATCTTAACATAAAAATATACTATCGGAAGAAAATTTATATTCCTGATAGTAACATTTAGTATGAATAAAAATGTAATAAGATAAATTTCTATGTATGGAAAAGTTCAGTAATTTGATTTCATGTTATAATGTAAAGAGCTTGAACATAGAACTGATTAGCTTTCCATAAATAACAAAAAAATTCTTCATATGATATCACCTGTCAAAATTTGGAAAATGCTCTCGCGTTCTTTAGAACAAAATTTATCTGCTTTTTTTAAAATATTTCATACAACATAAGCATTCTTCACTATACTGCATTAATAGTTTGTTTATCTTAACATAAAAATATACTATCGGAAGAAAATTTATATTCCTGGTAGTAACATTTAGTATGAATAAAAATGTAATTAGATAAATTTCTATGTATGGAAAAGTTCAGTAATTTGATTTCATGTTATAATGTAAAGAGCTTGAACATAGAACTGATTAGCTTTCCATAAATAACAAAAAAAATCTTCATATGATATCACCTGTCAAAATTTGGAAAATGCTCTCGCGTTCTTTAGAACAAAATTTATCTGCTTTTTTTAAAATATTTCATACAACATAAGCATTCTTCCCTATACTGCATTAATAGTTTGTCTATCTTAACATAAAAATATACTAACGGAAGAAAATTTATATTCCTGATAGTAACATTTAGTATGAATAAAAATGTAATTAGATAAATTTCTATGTATGGAAACGTTCAGTTATTTGATTTCATGTTATAATGTAAAGAGCTTGAACATAGAACTGATTAGCTTTCCATAAATAACAAAAAAAATCTTCATATGATATCACCTGTCAAAATTTGGAAAATGCTCTCGCGTTCTTTAGAACAAAATTTATCTGCTTTTTTTAAAATATTTCATACAACATAAGCATTCTTCCCTATACTGCATTAATAGTTTGTCTATCTTAACATAAAAATATACTATCGGAAGAAAATTTATATTCCTGATAGTAACATTTAGTATGAATAAAAATGTAATTAGATAAATTTCTATGTATGCAAACGTTCAGTAATTTGATTTCATGTTATAATGTAAAGAGCTTGAACATAGAACTGATTAGCTTTCCATAAATAACAAAAAAATCTTCATATGATATCACGTGTCAAAATTTTGAAAATGCTCTCGCGTTCTTTAAATCAAAATTTATCTGCTTTTTTAAAAATATTTCATACAACATAAGCATTCTTCACTATACTGCATTAATAGTTTGTCTATCTTAACATAAAAATATACTATCGGAAGAAAATTTATATTCCTGATAGTAACATTTAGTATGAATAAAAATGTAATTAGATAAATTTCTATGTATGGAAACGTTCAGTAATTTGATTTCATGTTATAATGTAAAGAGCTTGAACATAGAACTGATTAGCTTTCCATAAATAACAAAAAAATCTTCATATGATATCACGTGTCAAAATTTTGAAAATGCTCTCGCGTTCTTTAAATCAAAATTTATCTGCTTTTTTAAAAATATTTCATACAACATAAGCATTCTTCACTATACTGCATTAATAGTTTGTCTATCTTAACATAAAAATATACTATCGGAAGAAAATTTATATTCCTGATAGTAACATTTAGTATGAATAAAAATGTAATTAGATAAATTTCTATGTATGGAAACGTTCAGTAATTTGATTTCATGTTATAATGTAAAGAGCTTGAACATAGAACTGATTAGCTTTCCATAAATAACAAAAAAAATCTTCATATGATATCACCTGTCAAAATTTGGAAAATGCTCTCGCGTTCTTTAGAACAAAATTTATCTGCTTTTTTTTAAATATTTCATACAACATAAGCATTCTTCACTATACTGCATTAATAGTTTGTCTATCTTAACATAAAAATATACTATCGGAAGAAAATTTATATTCCTGATAGTAACATTTAGTATGAATAAAAATGTAATTAGATAAATTTCTATGTATGGAAACGTTCAGTAATTTGATTTCATGTTATAATGTAAAGAGCTTGAACATAGAACTGATTAGCTTTCCATAAATAACAAAAAAAATCTTCATATGATATCACCTGTCAAAATTTGGAAAATGCTCTCGCGTTCTTTAGAACAAAATTTATCTGCTTTTTTTTAAATATTTCATACAACATAAGCATTCTTCACTATACTGCATTAATAGTTTGTTTATCTTAACATAAAAATATACTATCGGAAGAAAATTTATATTCCTGATAGTAACATTTAGTATGAATAAAAATGTAATTAGATAAATTTCTATGTATGGAAACGTTCAGTAATTTGATTTCATGTTATAATGTAAAGAGCTTGAACATAGAACTGATTAGCTTTCCATAAATAACAAAAAAAATCTTCATATGATATCACCTGTCAAAATTTGGAAAATGCTCTCGCGTTCTTTAGAACAAAATTTATCTGCTTTTTTTTAAATATTTCATACAACATAAGCATTCTTCACTATACTGCATTAATAGTTTGTCTATCTTAACATAAAAATTTACTATCGGAAGAAAATTTATATTCCTGATAGTAACATTTAGTATGAATAAAAATGTAATTAGATAAATTTCTATGTATGGAAACGTTCAGTAATTTGATTTCATGTTATAATGTAAAGAGCTTGAACATAGAACTGATTAGCTTTCTATAAATAACAAAAAAAATCTTCATATGATATCACCTGTCAAAATTTGGAAAATGCTCTCGTGTTCTTTAGAACAAAATTTATCTGCTTTTTTTTAAATATTTCATACAACATAAGCATTCTTCACTATACTGCATTAATAGTTTGTTTATCTTAACATAAAAATATACTATCGGAAGAAAATTTATATTCCTGATAGTAACGTTTAGTATGAATAAAAATGTAATTAGATAAATTTCTATGTATGGAAAAGTTCAGTTATTTGATTTCATGTTATAATGTAAAAAGCTTGAACATAGAACTGATTAGCTTTCCATAAACAACAAAAAAAATCTTCATATGATATCACCTGTCAAAATTTGGAAAATGCTCTCGCGTTCTTTAAATCAAAATTTATCTGCTTTTTTTAAAATATTTCATACAACATAAGCATTCTTCACTATACGGCATTAATAGTTTGTCTATCTTAACATGAAAATATACTATCGTTAGAAAATTTATATTCCTGGTAGTAAAATTTAGAATGAATAAAATATTTCATTGTCAATATTTGTGGTGTGGAGAGTTTAGTGTTGGCCACAACCCACTCGTTTAGTTTAAGGGGGGGACTGCTGCCAACGTACCTATTTTTCAATTTGATATACCATCATTATTTCTTATCAAATCGTTTTGAAAAAAATAATTAAGATAGTTTGGGTATTAATAAAGATTAATATATCTTTATTTTTTGATAATGTTTTGTATAAATTCTTGTAGAAAAATAATGACATACCCCAATTTTCAACGTTTATCTTATATTTTTAATAAAATACAAGGCGTAGTTCAACATATTTTTTTTTAATAAAGAAGACAAAAATATCAAGAAAAATATGATGTGACGTTGCATTAATGCTTCAGGTTTAGTAAATAAACCTAAAAAACATTTATTTTCCATTCAGCGCCATTGCGAAATAAAAGTTTTTTTTGTTTATTTACTTAACCTGATGCATTTAAGCAACGTTACATCGTATTTTTCCAGATATTTTGATCTTCTTTAATTTAAAAAAAAAATATAATGCTGAAATTTAAGATAAATATCAAAAATCGGGGTATGCTATTTATTTTCCTACAAGAATATAATATACAGAACATACTTAAAAAGTTAAGGTATATTTTTCTTTATTAATATCCAAATTAACTAGGTTATTTTTTTCAAAATGATTCGTTTTGTAATATTGATCCAAATTCAAATTGAAAAAATAGGTACGTTGGCAGCAGTCACCCTCTTAAAGAATCACAAACTTTGTGAAAACAGTGTTGGTGCTACAATTATTAAGTCTTATTGCTTACGACTTTCACGAGTCGTTTTTTTGTGTTGTCTATAATGTTGATATTTTGATGTTTAAAAATAGTCTAGGACTTTTAAAATTGTTGTGTTGTGAGCTTGAGAATAATAAAAAAATACCAAACTTTGTTCAACAAATGTATTTAGTGACGGAAATGTTCAATTCGTTCAAGCAAAAACATGATGTTTAAGAAGAAATGTAATACAACTTTTGTTTCGTTTCAATTTTAATATTTGAGTACTCATAAAGTAACAGAGGGTTAAAAGTTCTGACGTATTTTAGGAACTTACAAATAAAACTAGGTATATAATAATATCAGTGCAAACACGAAACATTTAAAGACAATTTGTATCAAATAATAATATAGCTAAAGGTCAACCGAATAATAAAATTTCATGGTTGAACTTTCGCAACAAGACCTTGGATATCGATCTGATCCTATCGTAGAATTATTTATCAACCGGGTTAGATTAAGCGCAATAACTTTAAACATTCATTCACCATCTTGCAATTAGCCAATTGTGAAATGGTTTCACGAGGAAGTGATCGATATGTTCATAAGTAACAATAGTTTTCAAAGAAAAATCCAAGAATGAGAAAAAATCGTATCTAATAATCATATTGAAATAATACATACCTACCTACCTACCATTGGTATTAATTTTGACTTCAATTTCGATCCCAATTTCACATTTTTCGCTAAGAACCTACCCTTTTATTGGGGAATTATGCGGGAGGTATGTTTTATTTATATATTTGTAAATGTAAATATATTTGTAAATATATATATATATATATATATATATATATATATATATATATATATATATATATATATATATATATATATATATATATATATATTATAATATTTTTATATTTTTTATATATATATATATATATATATATATATATATATATATATATATATATATATATATATATATATATATATATATATATATATATATATATATATATATATATATATATATATATATATATATATATATATATATATATATATATATATATATATATATATATATATATATATATATATATATATATATATATATATATATATATATATATATATATATATATATATATATATATATATATATATATATATATATATATATATATATATATATATATATATATATATATATATATATATATAAATATATTTATATATATATATATATTATAATATTTTTATCTCGGATTTCCCGTGTCAGTAGGTCTTGACTAAGACCATTTGTCTTCCGACGTTTCGCCTGAATATCACCAGGCATTTTCAAGGACTTAACGAAAAGCACGCGCGCGACACACGTCTACTCACACTGAAAGCTCACCGCCTTAGATATATATATATATATATATATATATATATATATATATATATATATATATATATATATATATATATATATATATATATATATATATATATATATATATATATATATATATATATATATATATATATATATATATATATATATATATATATATATATATATATATATATATATATATATATATATATATATATATATATATATATATATATATATATATATATATATATATATATATATATATATATATATATATATATATATATATATATATATATATATATATATATATATATATATATATATATACATTGAACCAAGTACATTGAACCAAAAAAAATAATAAAAAACCATAATACATTGAATATTTTTTAAAGATTGCATATACGCAAACATTGAATTTTTTTCCTGTCGGGAGACAAATAATATTTAGATGATATTATTAACTCAATAAGAAGGCATAATAGTGAATGTTGCGCAAGCGCATAAAAGGATCATGTAGACTAGCCCTGTAGGTGCCTTGAGTTTCTTGGTTTTTCTATAATTTATTATTTATTTTTATTTACAAGAGGCGCAAGTTAAAGTTTGCGTTGCACTTTCTCATTTTTTTTATATAATTAATATATTGGGGATTTCAAATTTGTGACCAAAATGATATTTCAAAATTGTAAATAAAATTCCAAATTCGTTTCTATCGATATCTTAAAAATATGTCAACAAAAAATACATAGAACAAGCAATAAAATATAAAAAAAATACAATTCAAAATACCTAATTAAAAATAATCCATAATATTCTGTGTTTTTTTTAATTTTATTTGTATAAATTACAGTTACAATTTTTTTATATAAAACAATTACACATAAATTGAGCCAATTACAGACTATTATATATTAGTAATTCATATAAAACACGTACCTACACGCATTTATAGAAAACATGTATATATGTACATATAATAACATAACTGCATGTATATATATAACTGCATGAGTACAAAAGAATAAGAATATAGCCACATCATCACTGAAGGGGTCACATAAAAATCAATGTATTGTTAGTGGGTACCTACAACGGCACTGCATTTACGACCGTGCGGTGATTCATTAAATTTCAACATTAATGTGCGGGTGACCTATCTCCAGCAATGTGTAGTTTACAAAATAAAAAATAAAATCCAATATATATTTAATTATTTTTTTTGTATAAACCATCTAACTGGGCTGAGCCTGTTACGAGGAGGTAGAAAATTACTTGAATTATATTTTATATTTAATATTTTCTTCTCGGGCAACTAACAGCTTCTTTGCCAAATATTTATTTAACACGCATCCAATAACAAGTTGCCACATTCTGGAGACTTACGATATTAATCGTCTCACAGATCCAGACTGAAGACACAATTAAAAACTGTGTCTCCACCGGGAATCGAACCCGGGACCTTTGGATCAGCAGCCAGATACCCAATCAACCGAGCCACGAAGGCTGACGAAGACCACAATAAAAAATATTTATTTTAATATTACAGCTATTATAAAATAAATATATTTTTTTACTTGATCATGTTTCCGCAGTATAATATTATGCCCTTGTTTTTAATCCATGTATCACTTGAGTTGCCGTATCAGTCTCATCACTTGAGTTGCCGTATCAGTCTCATCACTTGAGTTGCCGTATCGGTCTCATCACTTGAGTTGCCGTATCAGTCTCATCACTTGAGGTGCCATGTCAATCGCTTTGGCAAATGCGTTATTACCAAATTTAATTCCTTCTGGAAAGATGGTAACTTTAGTTTACTTTGCATTCGAACCTGGGTATGTCATGTGGATATACTAGTTTAATGCATCAACCGCTTTGTTAACTGATAATATAAATTGATGTTCCTATAAAACAAAACTAACTTCAAAATATAAACACGTTTAATACTTTTAATATCTTTTCCATTCCACTTTTGAGGTAATCTACTTTAGTTAATTCGTATTCCTTTGTGAGGTTATCACGATACGTCAAAGTTTTTAATACTTTTGACATTTTGTGTACATTTCCCTTGTTAGTTTTGTGAAACTCATTTCGTTCCATTGTGGTGTCGTCTTTTGTGAAATGAAATTTTCTTATAATATTCTTTATTAAAGCGTCATTTTTTCTACTATTTCACTTCGATATCTATCTTTTTGTTTGTTTTTATTGTTTGCTCGAGTCCAAACAATAACCCAACAAAAGATTTCCATGGTTGGTACAAAATATTTATCAAAATATACATAGTCTGATATAAAAAAAAACTACATGAATAAAATGTCTCTAAACTCTAAATAGTATTGATCACAGCTACAATTTATAATTTAAAAAAAATATAACGATATATTTTTTTAAAAAATCAGTAGAGATTATTAGAAGAAGCTTTACAAAATGGATGAAAAATATGTTGCTTCGGGATGAATTAGAAAAGTTTCAGAAGAAATAACCTTTTGGCTTCGGCCATTGATCTCCTTTAAGCGGAAATCAGAAAAGTTTAAAACTTGTATTGGTTATATAACGTAACTTCCATAGTTTCAACGCCAGCGAGCTTTTAATAGCACTGCATTGGCTTAAATAATATGACTTGATATAATGTTTTACTCAATTCACAGATATTGTAGTTGATTGGCAGATTATTAAAATTATTAAAATATTTTTTGATATTAAAATATTATTTTGTTACAATGTGGCGGACTTATTGCCCAAAGGGGAAATAAGTCCGCCACATTGAAACAAAATAATATTTTTAACTAATTTTTTTAACGACGATAGGTTTAGTAGTATTTCAGTAATTTTTATAATGAAAATTGAATTAATCGATCACAGTTTTAAGAAGAAAAAATGGATGAACACGTGTTGAAGAGGTGCCTTTCCATGGCTACTGATAGGAGGGGGAGGGGAAGGCCCCAAACCACCTGGCTGACGAATGTCCAAAGGGACATGAAGCAGCTGGGTCTGAGAAAGGAGGATGCGCAGCAGAGAGACTATTGGCGCTGCATGGTTAGGAAAGCCGACCCCATGTAACGGGACATGGCGAGGATAAAGGAAAAGAAGAGTTTTTAGAAGAAAAAATGAAGTTAGGTGTAACTGTTTTCATAAATAAATATTTAAGTGAAACTGTTTTCTGAATATTTAAGAAAATAATTATAAAAACCGTAAAAGGGAACAAGTACATGTATTTTTTTCTATTTAAACGATTGACAATCCCTAATTGCATTTTTTGTAAAATATATTTCGATTGTGCATAATATTTAAACAAAAATAAACAACTTAACTTTCAAGAACGTGTAGTTTTTTGAAAGATTTGACACATTGATATTATAGAGAAGAAATGAATTTTTATTTTTTAAGGCATGAAAATCTAATCAGCCCCCCTAGACAACGTGTCAATCAAGAAAAGATAACTCAGAGTGACAGTTGTCACGTGACTGGTAACTGTCACTTCCATACGTTGAGTTATCTTTTCTTGTTCCTTTTCTTGAGATAAATGACACGTTGTTTAGGGGGGCTGATGCAGTATACTTTCATACACATGACCTCAATATGCAGCTGATTAATTTAGATTGGTCGATGGCAAAGCGGTTAGCGCGCTGGACAAGTAATCCAGTGGTCGTGAGTTCGAATCCTGCCTCGATCGATTTCGTTCACCTATAGCACAATTATTTATTTGCTTGTTTTATTAGATGTATATGTACTTGTTTAACAAGGAAATATTCATTTTTAAAAAATAAAATGGTTTTGGTCGTACAGAGAACAAAGAATTTTTTAGTAAAAATATACGTCATACGCATAAAAATCATAATGATACTAACAGTGTGAATTATCAACGTGATATCAGATTTAGAGAATTCATACTGCAGATGAATTCTCTACATCTTGATGCTGAAGAAACGCTAAGATTTTTGTGAAATCAAAATCTTCCGACTGTTCCATGGTAATAGTAAGTAGAAATAGAAAAGCTTTTGTAGCTTTCAAGATAAGGAATCGTGGCACTATGGTGCAGTAATAATAACACGGAGCAAGAGACTATCATCAACATTAGATCTTTATATACAGACATTAGAAATGTGAATAAGTTCTCTATATTATTTAATTGATTCGTTGTCTTTCTTGCCACAATAATATGAACTTTGAAGTGTTATTGCGAAGCCATTATCATTTATTTGAAAGAATACATCGAATCAAATATAAAATTTTATAAGACAGACTGTGAGACTTACAAAATTTAAATTTATTTTGGAGTTTAACTATCTTAGCGTAGACTTGTTTCAACATAAACGGTCATTTTTTTTTAACTCTTTGCACATTTTATTAATGAATATTATCTTGAATTTCACAAAACGAAGTGTTTTCATCCAACATTTAACGTGCCAATGAATGATTGCGTCTGGAAACTTTAATGATACAATTATGAACAAAAGGTGAATATAATAAAATAACTCTATGAAGAGATTTGAAAATTCAATGAACGTTAAAACGAATAAAATAAGACGTCGAGATAGATCTAGTTAAGAATTAAAAAATGTAAATAATAAATTATTAATTTGTAAAAATAGTTATAAATTAAATACAGGATGCATCAATATACGTAGGAGTTAGTGAATATAATAAAATAACTCTATGAAGAGATTTGAAAATTCAATGAACGTTAAAAGGAATAAAATAAGACGTCAAGATAGATCTAGTTAAGAATTAAAAAATGTAAATAATAAATTATTTATTTGTAAAAATAGTTATAAATTAAATACAGGATGCATCAATATACGTAAGAGTTACCAAAAATAATTTGACATCATCATTTTATGAGCTTGTGAAAGTTAACATATTCTGCCGATCATTGAGTTTTTAGATAAATCAAAATTTTAAAGGACAACGATAGAAAATATTACAATATTCATTTTTCAATACGATTACACGAATGAAATAAATTGACAAAATATAAAGTTTCCAGTTCACATAGCTTGAATAAAACCATCAGAAGAAATGAAAAATTTCCAAGTAATTGATCAAAGACCAGGACTTAATTTCATTAAATAGATATAACTTTTTTATTGCCCCAGGTAGAGAAGCCCTCGTTTCTTCTGACAAACAGGTAAAATCCATTAAATAATTAAGAAAATCTCAATTTACCATCATCAGAGTCTGAACGCGTATTTTCACCGAACCCACAAATGAACAAATGCTGGATTAAGGAATTCAATTGACGTAGAACCTTTACGTATTAAATCGATTATTTCAGTTATTGAATGCCCTTCAATACTCATTCACAAATACTTCTGAATTGATATTAATTTGGAAATACCTGTCCAGTTGTAAATTCGTACGTATCATCTACGTATTTCTTTGGAATAGTACATAGATAGATCTAATTTCACAGTTTTTGAGATACTGTTTTTAGATAGACTTCTCAACAGGGATCATGTACATAGAGTTTCATCATGATATTTTTGTTCGGATAGAGTACCATGATATTTGGTGTCTTTTTTACAATAATTGAATAAATATTCGATCTTCAATCCTGTTTCTTCCTTCTAGTTCATTTCCCAATTCCCAGTTTCCAAACCGTATCGTAAATCTTATTCATTGATCCGATTTATCAGATTGATGTTGTCTTCTTGAATAAAATAATGAGAATATCTTTATATACTTTCAGTGAAATATAATAATTGGTTTATTTTTTATTCAATTGTAGACCTTTATTATGTATTTTGTAAATACATAATATCGTTCTACAATTATTACTATATGGGTTTGGTTTTGACGGTTGGACCAGACTTACTCCCAGGTTATTTACATTTCTAAAGACATTCGTTCCATTTTTGTTTATGATTTCATGCACCAAATCTATAAAAATGTTCTCAAATTTAAGGAATGTATCATTAAAAGAATGTAATCTCACTTTTATAAAGGAGAGTTTAATTAATTATAACTATAAAACCCACTCATGTTATATTTTTCATAAATAATAAAAAAAAGTTTAAGACGCTGAATCAATTTAAAAAATAAATTGAATAAAAAGCAAACACGGGTTGTGCAATTTCATCTCGATTCGACTGTATCTATGTAGGTATAAACCAATTTGTTTAATCAGTTAGTATCTTCCCAATTCCCACACTCCATTTCATCTTGTTATCCATTATCTCTATCCTCCCTTCAGAATTACCTGAGAGGTCTTTTGAATTATGGCTAGGGATGAGATTCACCACTTATCAAACTGGGTTTCACTTCCAAGTGCCGACCTGAGTCTATCCTGGAAGCTGTTTAATTGGGAGGCCAATCGTTGCTGTTTATCTGGTAGAAAAGTTGGATGGGTTCTTTAGAATATAAATGAGGTGATAGCCAAAATTATACCATTTTCTCAATGTATAATGTACCACCCAATCTTGTAATCTAACAAAAGAGCAATCGTTTTTTTTAAACCTCCTCGTTTTCTTCATCGGTTAATTAAAGTGATTTGAAGAACCGATTTTTCCCGTCGATTTTGTCATTGGTTAACTGATTTAAATACAGATAATAAAACGAGTGAGTTGTGGCCAATACTTAACATTCCACTACAAATTTAGTGTACATTTTATTTTATAAAATGCTTACAATCCTTTAATGCACTTTTACAAAGTAAATTTCAATTAGATTCCTAAATAAATATTACATTCCCAGAGGACAAAAGTTTTCATAATATACCATAAACACAAAATCGTTTCCACGAAAGTCAAATAATGCACCTTCTACATGATAACTGTTGAGAAATTGACGTGAAAATGCTTGAACAATAGAAGAACATGTATGAGACGATGCATAAATGTTGATGAAGCAATGGGTAGAAGAATGCGGTTTTTGGTTCTCTCTACCTATCCCATGAGGAAGATGGCGTGGTAGTGTGTAGACGCAGATGAATACTATTACATTAATTATAGTGGAGATTATGAAATCATAAAAATGTGATGAAATTACGAAATTGAATTATTCAATATTGCCGAGAATAAAAAAAATTCAACACAAAAAATGCATTTTTTTAGTTTTTACACCTCAATAACCCAAGGGGATATAGTGGGGAGTTAGTTTATTTTTAAGGCTATTTTTTCATTGCAAATTATCAACTAGTATCATGCTGAGAATGCATTCTGAATGTTTCATCACAATATATCTGTGTGTGCTATCTGCTGTGCTATGTATGTAAGGCGTGATTATTTTACTCAATCAATTATAGACAGTAGGAACTCATTCGATTATTTTCAAATTTTGTAAATATGTATATCTAATACTCGCTTAGACCCCATTAGATTTTGAAGGATATCTGAATATTGCTTCTTTTTTTTAACTATCAAATATTTCAAAATGACCCCAAGCTCAGGAATTTGTAAAAACGCACATCACTTTCATGAAATGACATTGAAGCATTATCAAGTTTTCATTAAAAAATAATTAAATAAAAAAATCATTTCACAAACTCATTTCATGATAATGCTGAATATTTTCCATACAATATTTTAATACTTTATATAATGACTTGATGGTGAGGAGTTTAGCGTTGGCCACAACGCACTCGTTTTAATTATATTATGAAATTAAAAAAAAATATTAGTATAAAATACTAAAAAAGTTTTGAAAAAATGATGAAATGTGGGAACGATGTGAATGGGAGAAAGGATGGGTGAGGTGAATGAGTTTAATACATCATTGTATATGTAAATTTTAAATCAACCGATTTCTTTACACCGATTGGGTACAATAAAACAAGCCAGCACAATGAATGGATTCTGTACTGTAGTAGTACTCGCCAGGGTGAATTGGGTGTCATGTTTGGCACCCTCGCAAAAGTACACGGAAAGGAATTAATTTTAGTATATCGGGTGTCAATTTTGTTATTTATAAGTTTATATGTAGGTAAATGTCATTTGTTCAGTAACGGTTCGTCTTAACTGCAATGTCTCAATAATGACGTTGGTTAAAATATCTGATTTAGAAGCAAATGAAAGTTCAGGTAATTTAAGAATTTATATTGTACTCTTTCCAGTCGAGTAATTTATCTGGTGCTAGGATTTTCTTAACATATTGTTATGAAAAATGAATGCGATATTATTTCCCCGGTATTCTGAAACGACTTTAATACTTTGATAATATATATGGTCAGGTAAAAGAAACAACTTGCTAAAATAGTATCAGAATTATTCATGCATAATGGCCGAGAATAATAATAGTGTAAAGAAATTATGCAAAATACATGTAACGCGTTTATTATTTTTCATGGAAAACTATAATTATGGGTTGAAAATATACATTAACATAATAACTTTGATTAGGCACGGACTTTTTTTTTATTTGCATAAATTGCAACACATCTACTTTTGAAATATAACAAAAAACATTAAGGTGTAAGATGTTTTTCAGCTCAGTGTGCTCACTACAAATTTGGACAAAGCAAGCTGGATACGACCAAGAACCAAGGCATATTTTGCCCAAATTTGACTATAATATCTGTTTTGCTTGTTTTGATACTATATTATTATTTTTTTTTCATGTTCTTTGATGTCTTCTATTGTGGTAGTGTGTTTTCCTTTTTTTACTTTGTGTTTTATTGTTATTGATATATACGTGTCTTTTTTGTGTGTTCATTTAGTCATCCGATGTTGATTTGTTTATTTTTATTTTTTATTTTTATTTTCGTTTATACTAGATGTAAGAAATTGTATTTTTTTACATCTAAATAAAATATATACAATACAATACAATACAAATTGAGCGATCAAAGCAAACTTATATCGTTATACAAGGGTTGGGCTGATGAAAACCCATGACTTGCTATTGATCGCGAATTGTTTTATGTTCTTCTTCTTAAATTTAACTACGTTTATAATAATAAAGAAAAAGTTTCTTCGTCACTTCATAGATGGCGATGGTGTATTAGCTAATTTTCAAGCGAAAAGGATTTCATGATTAACATAATATATAATCAAAATTTGGAAAGGAATAATTGGTGAACGTTACGCAAGCGCATAAAATGATCACGTAAATCCGACCGCCGTGGCACAGTTGGTAAGCCGTTCGGTTTCTGTGCGGGCGTTCTGGGTTTGATTCCCAGCAGAAAAGAAATTGATTTAAATTCATTTATTACGCAAATATTGCTTCTTTGGGCTGGAAACACTGGTTAGTTGGAAGAAATTGCCATACGGCAATAAACTCGCCACTCGCGCAGGTTGCAAGGAAGTGTATATTATTATTATTATTAAATCAACCGATGACAGATCGTAAAACCTGAAGATGCCTTGAGTTCCAGGTTCTCCTACAATGTTCCGAATTTGTCTCTGTTGAGATGTTAAAATAGTCATAAAATATCTTTGACTCCCAACGGGGACGGTTGGAGGCCAGGGCACACGCAAATCCGTAGCGCCAGCGAAGATGATGAAATATAAGGAAGAAATGTAGTGAAGAAGTATATAAAATGTGACCATGAACAAAAATTACTAGAATGCACAAAAAAAACTTCGATGTATAGACGACAATGTAACGGAGCATCTACGAAGGCGTCAATTATTTTTACCTGCCAATTAAATAAATTTCTCGAAAAGTCTATTTCTAAAATTTTATTCTGATCTTTCAAGGTCCCATTTTTGATTGTCGTGTAATAATTTTCTTGCCGATATCCACTTAAATTTCATCTCTTTTCATCCATGTATACTGTACTGTACTGTTTTTGACTTTTCAATTTGTATTTCAACGCAATATATAATTTGAATGTAAGATTTTTTCATATAAATGAAAAATAATATTATAACGAAATTTCATTTAACGTAGACCACAATTTTCACTCGCTGTACATAATTTCACCACGAAGCTATAATATATTTCGTTCAAATTTAATGCATATGCTGGAATTTTATATGCCTTCGTTTATATTATACGGATGAACGTAAAGTCAAAACACACGTGGCGATAGACGACAGTGTGGAGCAACAGATTGTCGCATTATTATTGTATCGGTGTTGGCGGGTGCGACTTTTAAAGTACCTAATCAACTGTTGCGCGCGCACAAAGATCGAATAAATTGAATAATATATTTGTCGCTCCTATATTGGATCCTTATTTTTAATTATTTCTAAATTCAAAGAACATTCTGTATTATACATAAATATCAATTGTATCTGTGTAATTTTAAATCATTTCATAAACTATTAGTATCTTTATTCAATAAATGTTGGTATATTATGTTGACCGCAAAAATAACGATTTCTAAATGGTGCCACTGTGTAAAAATATATAGATGGATAAAGATAAATATTTTAGAATGTTATCCAAGTGGTTGGCTTATTTGATACGGTTTTAAAAGCCGTTTTGACTAAAATCCGACGTATAGCCAGATTTGGCAATACAAAAAAAAAACTGGGTAGCCGTTAGTCATGTCGCAAATACTAATTAATACCAAATAAATAGGTCAAATTGTTCTTTTACACAAATACCAAGTATCTACACTATCTTTTTTTTGTTAATAGTTACAAAATTTCATGCTAACATTAACCAAACAGTACAGTCACAAACAGATACCTAAACCATTATAACTGGTAACAAAGGTTTGGCTAAAACGCAGGTAGCTAGTTCTGTTGTCATAATATGTTGTGATATTGAGTCAATAATTTTCCACCGCATACAATAGGCATGATGACTAATTTTGAAAAACTATCTCACGATGTTTTTACGCATTCACTGTTTTCAAATATATATACATTTCTACATAAAATAAAGGTTTAGTAGCAAAAATCGCCATTTTAAAATCAAATTTGACATTTACGCCAAAAAAAGCTTGTAGTATCATGGCGGCTGCCGACCCTGACGGTGACGTCATGGTATCGTAAACTGCATATCACTACTATATGTAATATATGTGTTCTAAGACGATTTGTGTATTTATAATCAATTCAAAAGTGCATAAGTGTTGTGCGGTCCCTAAATGTACAAACACGACGAAAAAAACACCTACTGAGGTATTTGTTTTCGTCCCACGCGAAAAAAAAGAGAAATAAGTGATTAAATTTCGCACGGCGAGACACAAGTGAATTTTATTAAGTACGCGTTTACAATGAAGTACAGTATTTGTTCCCCCACTTTTAGCTCTCAATAATATAATATTTACCATTATTTAGGCAATAAGCATATAAAGAACTTCATTAATGTCCAAACGTCAAAATAGGCCATCATAAGTTTCCCGCGTATGTTTTTAGCTTATGAACACATAATGTAGAGAGAAGAAGGAGCATATTTTATCGATTTTCGAGATGTAAGTTGTATTGTAATTACAGATAAATAAAGTACTTATATGTACTTATTATTAAGTTTTTACGTTTCGAAATTCTGATGAACAAAAGTCTTTGTTCGACGCAAAGAAATATCCGACCATCAAAAGTTCCATTCTAGTTAAGAGTAGTTAAGACAGGCAGAAAAATAACTACTATGGCTGCTATTGCTAAAAATAACGATAGCAGATAAATATAGCTTGTTATGAACACAATACAAATAACGAGCGCTATGTAATAATTCGTATGCTGCTAAAATTGTAACGATGTTTTAAATATCGTAATCGCCGTCGTTTCGCAAATCGCTTCATTGCATGAAAAAAATATAGCTTGCTAGTTTAGTTTGGCAGTGACCAGCATCATAACATGTCGAACGTTCGTCAGCTCACCATCGCGTGACAAAATTGTAGAATACTAAAACTAAATTAGTTTACCATACGTTGCGAGCGTTCATTATTTATTTATTTATTCAATAAAAAGTAAGTTACATACAAAATACAATTAACATAGGCCCGATATTACAGTCGGCCCTCAACTCATTGAGTTTGCCAAACTCAAGATTAATGTTATGGGGAGATTGAATCCATTTCCGTATTACAGTGCAATATGACATGTCAGTTACTAAATCTTCAATTATAGACATATTTCACTTTTTCTGTGGTTATTATCTGTCAAATTTAAATAACCTCAAATAATACGAAATACAAAACGGGACGCTACGACTTTAAATACCATTGTTTTATTATCCAACATGGTAAATTTAATTTTTTTCACCAAAATAATGCTTTTAAATGCCCGTGTTCGTTTCAATACGGCTGTCAGTTTGTTTTGTTGTGTGGCGCCACCTTCGATACAACACTGAAACTACACACGTTGCCTAACGCCTCTAGTGATAGAAACTGAAACTACACGAGTTGCCTAGCAAATGACAGTTGACTCACAGTTAAGTACTTAATCTGCCAGAAACGTTGAGTTAAATATTTGTCGTTTTAGTGACGTATTTGAGGGAAGATTAGGTCTAAACGGACACTGTAATACGCTATATTTTTGTAAAACTTGAGTTTAGCTCTTAAACTGACACTGTAATACCGGCACATAGTGTCCCCCGATAGGTAGGCGAGTATCTAGGTAAATTGAAACTATTTGCTTTGATGAATACTTGTTCCATTTATATTTAATTTGTTTTAGTTTTAAGTACCTAATTAAAATATTAATATATCGATAACACCAAAATAAACATAGTCCAGACCGACAATTAATGCGTATATTGTATTGAAGACTATCAGAAGAATTGACGCGACCATACTATGACGTCGTGCGCTCTGATTGTTTTTTTTCATAAAATGGCGGACTAACACATTTTGTATTTTTATATTTATAATATTATTATTATTCACTCCTATAAATTAAAAAAAAAACATTTTTTAAATCTTTATAACCTATTTTATTTTTTAAAATCATAATTTCAATGATTTTTTTCTTACAGTCATCACACCTATTACATATTTTAATATATTAATCATAATATGTATATGAATCATAACAGTTATCCCATATGTATATTAGATTCATCATAATACATTGTGTATTTCCATTTCAACCTCATGTAACACTGTACAACTCCCACAAACAATATAATTACATCATTTTATTTTATAATCAAGCAATGAAAGCCACCAAGTTATTTATTTCTGAAACGTTAAATATTCTCCACCACGTTACAATACTCGGTGCGTGTTATAACAGATGCGTCAACGATTCAATAGAGCGGATAGCGATATTATTTGGTTTATTGTCCCAAATAAACCAAATAAATCAATAAATAAAAATAGCATGTTAAAAATAAGCAGCATATTCCATATAGCTTGTTATGAAAAAAATAGCCATTTCGAACAACACAACAGTTGACAGTAACAAACACAATTGACAGTGACAATATGGTGACGTCATGCGCTCTGATTGGTGTTTCACATAAAATGGCGGACAAACATATTTTGTATTTTTATTTTAATAATATTAATATTATTCGCTCTTTTAAAATGAAAATAAATATATTTTTTCAAATCTTTATAACATATTTTATCTAATAAAATCATAATTTCAATGATTTTTTCTTACTGTCATCACGCCTATTGTAACTATTCGTTGCATCCAAATTCGATTTGACGCAATTCGTGGCGATTCCAAATCGATACTGGATACGATTATAATCTGCCCTATTTTTTATGGGTTTTGACTCTTCATTTCTGGGGAGGTTGTGACAATATTGTAAATGAACGATGTATATTTAAGCCGCAATAAAAAGTATATGTAAATAATAAAGTTGGAATAAATAATTAAGTATATTTATTTATTTATTTATTTATTTATTTATTTTTCACACCTTTATCACAAAGACTATTATGAAGATTACTGCTGCCCAACTAGGTAACCCTGTTCTAGGGCTAGCAGTTTACAATTTTACCAAGCCAAATATTTGACATTTTGGTTATACATAGTTACATAGAGCGGACACCAGACATCACAACACAGTAAATTACAATATTACATAGTTACCAATATCTCAAACACAAAAGTATAAACTGATACAGTAAATTTTGATATGTTATTATTCTAATATTATTTCTACCATAATATGCACACCCGTTGTTGTCATTTATTAATATTTTTTTTTTTATTTATTATTTATATTATTTAATACTTCGTTTTTATTATGTCCCCACTCATATAAATTACCTATGAGTACAGTTATACCTAGGTATAATACATTGACAACCATCCCTGATATTATACAAAATAACAGCCTTACCATAAATAAGTAATGAAATAACCCTAGTAATGAATTACTAACAAACTACGAACTATTTTTTTGTTTTATTTCCAAATAAAAAAGAATTACATATGCTATAATAACATACCAATATTATTTATTTATTGATTCACGGCTCAAAGCCCTTTACAAAATTAAATATTACATGACACAGCATAAACAAAAGAAAACAATTTATAAACATCTAGACATAACAACGGTATCAGAGGATATATAAAGAACAATAAAAACATATAAGATAGGTAAATTAAACAACAAAGTACATACATTAAAAACTAAATATTAATACAAAATACAATACAAATAAAATATATATCAATATTAGGTACTTGGAAATATTGCCTCACTAGGCAAAAGCCTGTTCCGAGACAATACCTATTCAAAATGGGTAGCTGTGCAAGTATTTAGTCAGTCAAAATTTAGTCCGTGCGTATTGTATGTACATGTGTTGTTTGATATTAAGACATGAGTGAGATCTGTCATTTCAAAATATGAGTAAGATCCCTCTCACACTCTTCACTGCCCCTGTCCATTAACCACTTTGTTACTAATTTGTTTATATTGCTATTGTTTGGTAAGAGTAATTGAAGTAAGTCAGGTATTATTTTATTGTATATCCACGACGCTAAGTAAATGTAATGTCTCTGTGCAAAAGTAGTATGTACAGTTGTTGGATGCACCAAAGTTCTGCTTCTTGTAATATAATAAAAATGTGAAAATTAAATGAGATGAATTATTATGCGAATTTTTAATTCTTCAAATAAGATTCGCAATGTAAAAGCCTGTTAATATATTATACACAAATCAATAAAAAAATAAGGACAAACATTATAAAAGATTTTTCGCGTTGAAATGAAGAATAACGAAATATTTCACGTTAGTCCGTAGATTGTTTACGTTCATACTGCCAATGTCAAACACATAATGTCAAACGCAGTTATTTTATACAGCAAACAAATTCAAATACAGAACACACATAATCTATTGTGAAACGATAGAAGTGGTTCTTAAATATTTACAATTAGTTTGTATGAAATATAAAATTGTTTTAATTTTATCAAAATATGTAATTAATTAAGATAAAAAACATGCATTGTCACTGGCAATACACAAATTCTGAACGTTTCAGAGTTCCAACTGGTCGGGAAGTTAGTTGAATATCAGTTGCAAAATTCAAGTATCTACGCCAGAAATGTGAAGTTAAATAAAAGATTGTAATAAAAAAATCAATAATATTTTCTTATCAGTTATAATTTTAAAGCACATTTTTTTTTCAAGAAGTGCCATGTAGGTTAGGTACTTACATCCATTCTAGAGTTGCGATTATGTTGAAATATGTCAAACGTTTCAATAATACTGTTAAATAAAAATAATACTGTTAAAGCATAAACAATGTAAAAAACTTGTCAATAACGATTGGCTATTGAGGTGTGGCTTTATATATAATTGTGTGTGTCTTTTTTTTACTGTAATGTTGTTTGATAATTTTAGAGGATACATAGATATTGTTTGAGAACACGCCGACAAGTCTAGAAATTAGACTCAGCGTGACTCAGAAACAATATTATTTTTTCTTTGTCATAATTTATATTTTATTATTTTTCAATAAAAATGATTGATAAATAATATAGTTAATTGGGATAGTTTTTTATGAACATTTCCATGCACCCTGTGCAAGCGGCGTCTTTATATTACCAATGGAAATTTATTCCAACCCACCAGTGTTTCTGAGCCATAGTAAAAATAATTGCGTGAAAAATAATAAAGTTTTTCCCTGCTGGAAATTTAACTTAGGATGACAGAACAGTAGGTTAATTAGGGAAAATTCAATTTGGAAGATATCTGGAAATAAGTATGGGCCATAGTGAACACCTAATTGCAGACCCTACAACCCGAATAGGTTTTGAGCTGCCAAGGAGGGTATGGGTACAGCAAAACAGGGTGAGAACAGAACAGGACTGCTGCAATGACTTATTCTGGAGGTATGTGAAAAGGGATAATCCTGACTTAGATTGTGGAGCTGAGCAGTCGGTGTAATACGTGGTGCAAGCTAAAGAAATTTAGTAGAAGTTTCCAAGACAATCACGAGGCGGTGAACTAACATAATTTTTTGTTTTGATTTTCAGTTATGTTGAAAGTATATAAATTAAATGTGAAGATAGATAGTTGATGTTGGTATGGTATGATGTAATAAGAAATGAAATCCCCAAAGTTTTGCGGTCATTATCATCAATTGTTTGCAGCGGAGCCAGGAATCTGACATCCGGAACCTTCATTTATAATAATGTCGTTTTCTGAAATCCATTCTCTCGTTAGACATCTGTGTCTCATTTTCATTTCTCTAAAATGTCGACACTGGGGAATATTTTCCTTCGCTTCGTTTTATATCGGCGATAAAATAAATCGTTCGGTTACTTTGAACACGCACCAACTGGAGCACTATCGGTCACTTTCCCTCAAAGTCTAATTTCTATTCGTTGGAAATTTATAGTTGCTCGTAACCATGATTTGAACAGTTTTGCTGCGCCGAGTCGAGCCCATAATATATTATGTACCACACCATCGAACACATCGTGATCTATACACATCACACCGTACTAGGTTACCAATTTATTTTATTTTGATTTGAAAGATCGGCTACATTACGATTATGGTAAAAACTATGAAGTGATTTATAACGCGAATAAATTTTACTCGTAGAACTAACATAACGTGCGATATTTATCCGAACATGACAAATTTAGTATCAAAAAAATCTACACAGTTTGCAAGCGAAAAATCTTAAATGTATGGATCCGCAGGCGTCTTATAAAATATATATTTTTGAAATTGAAAAAATATTCACAGCAAATAAAAAGAGAGGTACAATTTACAAAAAAAAAATACAAATAGGTGCTAGATGTCATTGCACATAAAATCTCACATGTTGTCATATTATAATAATAAAAACTATTTTTTTAATATAACCCTGAACAGACTTCTGAGCATATCCTACGAGAATGCATTAACTTAACGTGTCAACTTTCCGACGAGAACTCTACAACGATGTCCGAGGGAATTTCTTTGGACCCATTGGACATGCGGGCCTTGTAGCCACGAAGAGCAACTTTAGGGCTTTCAAGAATTTCTGCCTTAAATTCAGTGCACTCTTATCATCACTATCAGTGAACAGTGAGCCAGTTGTTTTCACATTATTAGCTCTCTTCGGCACATTAAGTGCGGTGTCTGTCAAATGTTTTAGAGTTCTCCGGAATCTTCGTATGTTCTTTATGTGTTCTTTCTTTATGTGTTCTTACGGAGCTGTTTGTGAGGGTTGTGTGTGAAGAATCAAATAAGCTATCACGTAATTCATTAGGATTGGAGGACTCAGATAGCTCGGACACGTGAGAAGAATTAGTGAGCTATTTAGTTTTATTGAGAATATTTCATAACAAATATTATAAATAGTACGGGTCCCAGAACAGTTCCCTGTGGTGTTCCGTAATTTGTGTATCTTTCATCGCTAATTATTGTATTTATCTTTACATGCTGTGGTATTTTACTCAAGTAGCTTTTGAAAAAAAAACTATTCTTCTTATTCCCATGTCGTTCATTTTCTCTATTAGTTTATCATGTAAAATACTGTCAATATTTTAAACAAAATACTTTAAACAAAAAATATAAAACAAGTGATATATACCTAATGCAAAAAATTTTCTGCCTCCCCGGAACAAGATCAACCTAGTGAGGTGGTTTATTAAAAAAATGTTACATATTATTTTTAATTTTATTGAATTGTATTTTTTTCTTATATTTATTGTTTGTATAATGTATTATCTTTTTTGGTTTTCAATAATAATAAAAAATAGGAGATTATCGTTCATTATCATGGTATTAGAAATTCAACACGTGTTTATCGACGTGTTATCGAGGAGATTTAATGACATTAATAATGCAATTGGACGGTAGGAATGGGATTAGCGTGTACGCGTGTTGTGGCTAGACTAGCGTTTGCCATTTGATATTGTGAACGGATGGGTATTTTGAATATTCATACTATTGTTGCAACTTTAATCCCCGTATTGTAAATAATGTCAAATCAATGTGATTGACATTATTTACAATATTATTGGCATTCACTCAAAATTTACAGAAAAGCCATTTATTCAACCCATAGTAGCTAGATACAATTTTTTGCGCCAATAATATTGTGGTAATAAAGTTTATTTTCTTCTTCTTCTTCTGATAACCCTTCTTCGTCCAGTAATGGACAACGGCCTCCCCCTAAGACCTCCACAGCTCATCTTGGACATACCGCATCTATCTGCCTCCAGCAACTTGTCTAATATTATCAGACCACCTTGTTTGAGGTCTTTCAATAATTCTTTGGCCCGTTTATGTCAAATGAACTTAATTGTAGATTTGATTCTGAGTTTTACACCCTTTTTTTAACTTTATATGTCTGAAATGGAGTTTTGCAATCCACTTCCCAACCAGTTAGATATCTGAAACTTTCAGAATTTGTGTATTACTGATGACAATGTATGGTAAAACCTTTTTACACTTTGATCCATTTCATAGTTTGGTAAAATTTAATATTTTTTAATTTCAAATAAACTTAGTGTACTTAGTTGTTTAAGTATCATTTATATCCTTTCATAAAAGATTATTATATAAATTCTGTATTTGAATTGGTTTGCTGTGCGATATTGTGTGCTTGACATTGACAGTATGAATATTAATAATCTACGGACTGACGTTTCCAGCCATTCATTTTATATCTTGATAAAATTGAACAATTTTGTTTTTCATACAAACTAAGTGTAATTGTTTAAGTAAGTACTATTTATTCAATAACTTCGATTTATGGGTTTAAAATTGTATTCATTAACAATACCATACTATTGCCATCGACATTTGGGTTTCATCTGTCACATGTTTTGGAAAGGATGCTATTGGGGTTGTTATTAAATTAAGAATACCTATAATAGGTATATCAGAAGGTTGCGATTTTAATTGCGTGTTCATATTACTTCCCAATAACATACATACATCACTAAATAAGATATTGCAATTTGATAATCAGTTAATCAGTCAGAAATAGAAAGTGTAATTGAGTGATGAAGGGTTCCATGATTTACATCTATTTTCTGTTTAAATAAGTTACAATATTATACTTGATAAATTTACAGATGTTTGCGATGTTTGGGTCGATATAAATTTTATGATTATTACTAAAGAGTTATGTAACACTGTATTCGTCTTGATCTGATGTCCTTCGGCCATCTTCGTTAATATGCAAAACCATCTGACAAATGAGGTATTCATTGACCAAATTGGTTGTATCGGAAAGCATCGCCACACATGCAACAAGTCGAATAATTGAAATTTTTCTGTTTTTTCGAGAAAACTATTCCTGTGAAGCTGAGGTCCAGCTATCCCTCCACCTCTTCGGTAGTATAATTGAAATTGTGTGTTGAAATATTAACAAACGGCAATTTATAGAAATAAAAAAAAACAATCTTTACATACGAAAAGTCATTACAATTCAATGTTTTCATAATTAAATACAGTTTCTGTATATTTCAATGCAATAT
Organism: Molanna angustata; assembly: GCA_963576475.1. NCBI lineage: Eukaryota > Metazoa > Arthropoda > Insecta > Trichoptera > Molannidae > Molanna > Molanna angustata. Next base: position 14,906,777 of record OY754977.1, on the reverse strand, counting down.
TACTTCTGAATTTATGGAAATTATTCAATTAATAAAAACAGACGAACACTTCAAAGTGAATCGAAGCATTGAAGTATTCAAGAGAGAGTGGAAGAGAGGTGGTTTTATTTAAATGAAAATTATTTATTTAATGATTTTGTTAGATTATTTTTTAATTAAAGCCAGCGACCTTTCTCTCTATACTGCGAATCTGATCCCATTTAGAATTTTTCGCTAAGAACCTACCTTTGTAACAGATAATGATTAGTAGGTACCTAGGTATGTTTAAATCGTACTAGTTGAATGTAACATATAACACATGAGATCTGATCCAATTGCCGATGGCGATAGTATGTATAATAGAAGAATACTTACCAAACCATAAAAACTCAAATACAAATTGATAAATATTTTATATCAAAATACCTTATAGATATTTTGTTTTCTATATATAACATAATATATGTGTATATATTAGGATAGGATAGTATGGAGGTCATTCTGTTTTTCTTACCCAGAATATGGAAACAGCATGATGTATGTTCGTAGATTAAGTAGGTATCAAACTATTGAGTGAGATATTGAGCAGTGTTTAATGCCTAACAAATTGTATGAAACGATTTCGTCACTAAATTCAATTTTTATCATAATTGTTTAAAATAGTTTGAAATGTACTACTTACTACAATGAGAATATTTTTTATAGAAAATTAAATTATCTTGTTTATTACAATAAAAATTTTTTTCTTGATAAAAAATGATTGAAAAACTCTGGAATTTTTTTGAAAACATAAATTTGAGTTTTTGTACCTGTCTATACCAATTTTCAGGGTTCTAGTTTATATGGTTTTTGAGATATATGATAAAATAAAGTAAAAATTAAAAAGTTGATAAGCCCTGACTGAAACACAAATTCAAAATGCTAAGTACAAAAGTTTTGTAGGCCTACATATAACTCTCTATATATTCAGAAATTTTGGGCTTTGTAAATTGAGCGGATCAAAAGTTATAAGGGACACACACACAGATACACATACACAATTAATGTTCTACTCCGTAATCTGAGTAAATCCATATATACATATAGAACCCATATATACATATAGAACCCATATATACATATAGAACACATATGCTGCGAAGAATGTTAAGTCTAAGTTGGTGTTTTTGTCTTAAATGTTGGAAAAAACCGCGAAAAATATAAACCCTGCATAAAATAATCTCTGTAATTGAGATAAATTCTCGTATGAAAAAAGGGGAGTATCTATTTTGTAATGTTACATTCACCAAACATTGCACATCTACTAAATAAAACACAAAACATATAATCACTAAGGTTAACATTAATTAAGACAAATCAATAATTTACATGTAAGGATTGTGTAAAAAAGCTTTAACAAAATTATCAAAAGAAATAAAAAGGTTCACAAAAACAAGAATGAAATTAACAAAAAAATAAAAGACCAATTTTTTATTTCATTCTTAAATATATCGTATTTTTTATGTCTAAGACTAAAAAGGAGTTCATTAAACCCCTTAGTACCTTTATAATTGTTGTGAGGTAGTTGTATGTATAAGAGAAATGGTTATATGTACATATAATAGCTACCAATTGGCATTATTAGCTCAATGTAACAAAAAACTGACATTCCTTGATATTCCCGCTTGGTCTTATTATGAAACAATAATGGCTAGTTAAAATAAAAAACTAAAATAATAAATTAATAACACAATGTTTCTAGAAAATATTGTTTGCACTAAAGTTTCTATCGGTCGGTATGAAATATGGCGCTGTGAAAATACAAATGTTGCCAACTTTCACAAAATTAGGTCCCGTAAAGCAAGGAAAAAAATATATTAAGGGGAGTTTAGCGTGCGTGCATGGCTCGTTGCTTGCCCGGGGTGAGTAAACAATTTTCTAGTTTGTGTTAATTATCGTGTTATTTGTACATGGCAACATTTCAGTCTGTAGCAAGCTTCCATGCATGCACGTCGTCAATGCAAATAAAACTGTTTATATCCATCTGGAAATCAAAATGATTCGGACAATGGAAAATAGATTCATTTGAATGCCGCATAAAAGGGAGAACTCAACTCTTTAAAAAAAAAAACAAAAAATTTTAATGTTGTTTTAAAACGCCACAATGATGGTGTCCAGGAATTCTAGGGCAATCTGAATGTAAATATGTAGACGCCTGTTTAAATGTCCTTTGCAAGTAAACACAAAAAATATAAAGTAAGAAATGTTTTAGTAATTTTAATTTTTCTTCCATGAAGTGAGATAAAACGTTTTTTTGCCATGAACATCATATCAATAAACGAAAAAAATGCCCCTTTTATACATATTTTTGTTCCTGTTTTCAATGAAAACCGGTAAGTAAAAATAAGGTCGAATATTTTTATTATTGCATATGCGCAAACATTGGATTTTTTTCCCTGTCGGGAGTCGAAGTTGGGTCTCTATTGAGATAATTAAAAATCTGTTAAAAAATATCTTTGACTCCCGACAGGGAAAAAAATCCAATGTTTGCGCATATGCAATAATAAAAATATTCGATTACTTACACAGTGGTACAAGTAGGTAAATAAGACAAAAATGACCTTATAAGTCTGGCGCAATTCAGGAGTGACTTCTATGCGAAAAATGCATTGTCATCTCAGATATAAGAATTGTAGCTTTCATTATTTACAAAAAAACCAATTCTCTCAATAGATGGCGTTACAACAAAATAAATAAAAAATAAAAAGATTGTTGTTCATAATTTCATATAGTAAAAATAGTAAAAATTCCTTATTTTCAAGCAAAAAGAATTTCAGTATTGAAATATATAGAACTTCCAAAATTGAATTGATAGGGATCTCATTAAAAAGGCATAAGTAATTGGTGAACGTTGCGCAAGCGCATAAAGTGATCACGTAAACCAGCCGATGACAGGTCGTAAGCCCTGTAGGTGCCTTGATTTCCCGGTTCTCCTACAGTAAATATTCCAACTTAGTCTCTATTGAGATAATTAAAAATCTGTTAAAAATAAGGTTTTTTTCTTATTGGAATCATGATGTGACGCCCGCCGTTACGATCTGTATAAGTTTAGAGATAAATTTAATTTCGATATTAAGTAAGTAATTAAATATGTTTTTATTATTCTCTGTATTATTATTCTAGTAGTATGTAAAAGTCAATTTGTCCGTTAATTCACCTAGTAAATAAATAATTAAAACCGTTAGTTTAATTTGCGAGTAAAATATAAATAACATAACTGAAATTGTAGTTAAGATGGTTTTCCATGAAAGCAGTATTAAAACAGCATAGCGTAGGTACGTAGGTATGTGGCAAATCAAAATATTATTCGAGTTTGTAAATTAAATCAAAATACAATATTATGGGACTACCTCTCCTACCTGATTAATGATATTATAACCAACTTAATAATTATAACATGTATCTACAATCTACATATATAAATATGATTATTACTTTCGAGTATATCTCGAAGCAAATTACAAGCGGGAAATGTCAATTAAGTAGACAATAAAAGTTTTAATTGTCATAAATAAATAATATATACATTATGACAGTAATAATATTGAATTTACTGTAATATGTGAAGGAATGAGCGCAACTGGCCATTTCTGGGCTGGAAATGTGCATCTCGTATCAGACTTATTCCGTATTCGAACTGATGAGATGATAAGTCGTAAATTGGGGGGCAATATTCTAATTAATCTTCATAAATATTCTAATTCATTCTTCAAGCGTTAATGAAACATTAAGGTTTAAAACGAATATTTAATTATTCTATGACTTTATGAGGAAAATGAAAGAAAATATTGCTTAATAGTATGTAATTATCAATAATATATTTAAATTTTCGATACACACTTAATGTTTCAAGAAATGAAATATCTTATTAGATAGAAAATAAATACCTACACAAAAACCAAGAACCATAAAAACAATAATTTTCCAATGAATAAAATTATTCGTTCAATGGCGTATTTCCAAATTTGTTGTAAATATACCTAAGTTTTATAAATCGATAAATTGGAATAAAATCGAGAAAATTATAGTTTGAGTATTTTATTAAGGAAACTTATTACGGAAAAGTTAGTTCAGTGTCGGTACTTAATGGCATGCTAACTAATTATTAAATTATTAAAAAAGATAGGTATTTATGAATTAAATACGTAGTAATACGTAGAAAGGAAAGTTGTAATTTTATGAACCGAAATAAAATATTCATATGAAGTTTTTGGATTTATGAATATTTCAAGTAGGTATTGGACCTTATATTTTTGTGGAAGTAATTAAATTAATTTTTTAATTGAAATCCACAATAAAAAGGAAAGAATATGGCCATTGATAAGTTTGTGATATCTACAGACAGGACCTACAAATAATGTGGGATACTAATATTTCAATGAGCATGGAAACTAAAGAGGCGTGGTCAAGAATGGAGTCCTTTGTATGTTCAACACTGGAAGACATAGCTGATGACTGATGACCGATGTGTTTCAATGTTCATCAGTCATTTAATTTTTTTTTTTTTTTTTAACATGTCTACGTAGGGGACGCCAGCTATTAGGATTTGGGTCCATTTTACTCTTCCGAAGAAGCGCACTACGTAGCGTTGGGAGGGGTTTGCAATCTAGAAAAGAGTTTATTAATTCGGATTTTAAAAAGACCCGGGTTGTACGAAGATGGAAACACAGAATTCGGAAGATCGTTCCACAGTCGGGCTGCTGAGTTAATAAAGGAGTTCGAGAAGCGACTTGTTCGTATATGTTGAAGGTCCACTGTGAATGGATGCTGCGATTGAGTGAAGCGAGTGACTCTGTTGCGAGTGGGTGGAGGAGGGACCAAAGATGCAAGTTCTTCTGAGCAATTCCCGTGGTAGTATCTATAGAATAAACTTAAAATACCAACTCTGCGTCTGTGTTCTAGTGATTGCAATCCATCAGTCAGTGATGGATCATCAATCAGACGTATAGCACGCCTTTGGACAGCGTCGAGGGTATTCAGTAGGTATTGGGGGGCGCCACTCCAGAGGTGACTGCCATATTCAATAATTGGGCGTATTTGCGCTTTGTAGAGTATACAGATCTGGGTCTTAGTAAAATATCTGCGCGCTCTATATAGTACGCTCAATTTTTTGGAGGCGAGTTTCACCTTAGCTTCGATGGAGCCCTTGTAGTGTAATTGGTTCGTTATAGATACTCCAAGCAGGTCGATAGAGCTGCTGTTAGGTAGGGTGCTTCCGTTGAAAGACACTTGCAATTCATTGGGGTTTCTCTTCGCAGAAATTAGACAGGCTTGGGTTTTTGAGACGTTAAATGAAACAAGATTACTTTCACCCCAGGTATTGAGTCATAAAACTGTAATTATTAAATATCGGTCAAAAATTGATTTTAAAATTGCACTTGAAAAGAGTTTCCGATATCAGTCACATTTATTGTGTAAAGGGGGTGTATTGTTATGATTGTTAAACAAATAATATACATGATGCAAATTTCATAATATTATTGAGACTGTAGACAGCACTCAACAGATTCGTATCGCTGGAATGGCTATAACCTTAAGTCATAAAACTGTAAATTCAAAAAGATAATTTGGTCAAAGAAATTTTTTATCAAGCTCGTTTAATGTTCAATGTTTTTCCCGAAAACCTAAAAAAAAATTTCATTTATTTTATTCAAAAAGATAATCAAAAACTTCGTCATACAAAAATAAAACTTGAGAATCCGAATTACTCTTTTTTAAGTCTTTACTGATAAAATATTTTTACATATTTAGTAACTGTGTGGTCACCTTGTTGTTTTGTACTATGTCTTTGTATAAATCACAATATTGTACTACTAACTTATTGGTTGAGTGCCTTGCATTTGTGCGGTGACAATATATTTGTTGCTGAATAGGTGTGAGGTACCCGACTGTGTTTCCTTTTAACATGTATACTCGTATCTTTAATCTTGATAGGATCTATGTGAATAATGCACTAGTTGTGGAAAATCGCCAACCTCGAAACAGGCATAGTCCAGTACCTACTTACTTAGTTACTTTAGGTGTCCGGCTGGTTCAAACCCTGCCACTCCAATATGCGGCGACTACTATCGCCTTGTCGTTTGCCATAATCAGCTCTCCAGGGATGCATACATCCCCCATAAGTGGACACATCAGAAGGTGACTCCAGTCCTGAGTTACGCCGCAGTCACATAGAGTGCCATCTTCAGAGAGGTACCCCCATTTTGCGAGGTTCACTCTACATCGTGTGACACCGACCCTTAATCTGTTGAGGGTAGTCCATATACAGTAGGGTAGGTCTTCTCCTATTGGGATAACCTCACGTGGATACATCCACAGCCCCGCTCTAAGGTCCTGCTTCCACAGATTCTCTGTCCTTTGTTGTGAGTTTTCAATCGGGTAGGTGCTTTTAATGAAGCTTTTTTTGGACTTCAGACGTAAAGCCGTTGGTTGGTTGTGATATAGAGGTTGCTTACGATCGTGAGTTTGTTTGTACCTCTCTGCATCTGCAGCTGTCCTTCGTCGAGTGTGTGACAATTGGATCTAGTTTCCCAGTCAATGTTGGCTTCATGCATCTTGTCCGTGCCATTTCCTTGATTGCTATGTCCACTTGTTTTGAGTGAGCAGATTTTTACCAAACCGGACACGCACACTCCGCAGCAGACAGACACAAACCCTGCGCTGAAGCACTAGCATAGTCTATGTCTAGCAAAGTCCTAGTGAGGTTGGGGATCATTTGATAATAGTAAATATATATAAAAGTCGAGGTTAAATAAATAAAGGATGAATATTAAAGTATTATTCGTTATTTGAATAATTTTGTATTATGTTTGCAAGAATAAATAAAAATGGACAAGGGTTAATACCAAATTTTATCGTGTTATATTGAATAACCGAACATTAATATGAATCCTAAAATAGGTCTTGTATTATTTCCTATCGAAGAATATTTTGGGATCGAAATAAACGATGAAAAATATACGTCGTTGCAACAAAATCCTCCTAGTCCTTTCGAATACACCAAAAAAAATGATGAAAAATGTGTTAAAAAATGTCGCCCGGATGTTGGTCGCGAAATTCCGTACAAAATATCCGACCACTGGCTTTAGGTAGGTACCTTTTGGGTCTCGATTCATCCATTATGTTATTCCAACGACTTAACTTGCGTATTTATGCGGCGTAAAGGAGATATATAACACAGGGATTATCGTTATTTTCACTATATTGTATTTTAATATCTATTGATGTATGGGGATCGGTCCACGAAAATGACAAAAGAGGACGAAAAAAAAAACCTTTCGGGCTAAATGTACTTACGGCGCATAGTGAAGATATCTCTGCTCTATGCCATCATTATAACGCGTGATGGGAAAGTTTAAAAGCATCCCGACATGAATCAAGGTTTTCGCAAACAATGTGTTGGGAGATCTGCACGATTTGAATTCAAGACATGGCCGCGAAACCCAATTTGCGTGTAACATGGAGTGGATTTACCTTACGTAGATAATAAGCTCTTTTCGTCACCATAATGTTAACCGATAAAAAATTATAATTCAGGGGGCGATAATCCAAGGTAAGGCAAAATACATTCAAGATAGATCAGAAGAATTGAAAATTACAATATACACATTACAATTATGTCGTCATTATTACGAAATTTGAAGAAGGATAGATTAAATTTTATGAACAAGGTCTTTTTATATCTCTTCTTCGACAAATTATAGGTACCAATTCTGCCAAATATTGATTTAACTGACTGAAAAGACGGTGAAAAACTGTGTCTCTACCGGGAATCGTTTCCAGAACCTTTACTCAGAAGTCGGATAAAAAAAGAATCGAGCCACAAAGGTCGAATAAACAAGGCGCAATACTTTGTAAAAATAATATTTTTTTTTATAATTAGGTATACATAAACAATTTTCATGTCAATTTTTAAATATCTCAATAGAGACGAAGTAGGAATATCAGAAAACCGGGAAATCAAGGCACCTACAAGGCTTTAACTCTATCGACGATAGAGTTAAGAGGAAAGATCGAGTGTTTGGTGCAGACCAATCTTAGGATTGTGACCCAGAAGAAGAACAGGGCTTTCGACCTATTTTACGTGATCACTTTGTACGTGTACCTACCGATTATGCCTCTTTATAAAATAACATTGACTCTCGACCAGTAGCGAAATTGCCTATAGAAGAAGAAAATGTTGGCTTGCTTATGAATATTATGTTCAGAAATTCAAGACCTAATAGTAATTTATTTGTTTATAGCAACCATACTAAAAGATTAATAATTGAACCGTTTGTAGCTACGATGCATTACAGGTCCACAAATGTAAATATTATTTTGGCATAACATTATAAAAATATTTTTTTATGGCCACTGGAATGAACAAAAATTCTAAAAAAACATAAAAATTTCGACATTTCTCAATTTTATTTTAAGGTTTGCCTAGTTCAAATGTTCTAGGCTCGCCCCTGCTCTCAACAGAGAAAAAATCCAATGTTTGCGTTTATAACATTAAACATTTCAAATTTTGTATTTGTTTACTGCATTGGTTTTAAGTAAGCTATATTTAGTTTCATTGGTAAATATATTATTGAGACTAATAATTTACTTTCCTCAAGTAGGTATACATGACTTATCATACATAAATATATCCCATGGAGAGACTGAAGATAATTGTTTTATAGGCGAATGAAATAATTTAAAGTAGTATTTGATCCAAAAATCAAATGAACAAATCTTTTTTCCTACGAACCCATTTGATAGTTTGTTATATTTACACAATGTGTAGGCAGAGAAAAATTTTTTTTTTTATAACAACGAAAAAAATCGGAATTCCAGATCATTTCCTGGAAATGTTATTTTCTTATTTAGGTACCGATGTCGTATTTGGAGTTTTGTCATATGAATTGAACCAACATAATGGTCGTGTACTCACCTGCTTGAATTTCAGATAAATGGAAACCGAATGAAATTATTTAGTTTTGAATCATCTGCCAACGGATGTCAATAATACAAGTTAAGGCTTTGGACCCTCGTCAATTTCAGGTTGTTTACCATTCCCATGGTTAGGATTGGGACCCGGTAGTTGTTTGTCAATTTATAGATTAAGATGTAGAAAAAAATGACAACTTTATTCGACCATACGACACCGACTTGTTTAGCAGTTGTTTAAAAATCCAAAACCCATGTTTTTAACTCCTCACTAACCCAAGGGGATATAGTGGGTAGTTATGATTTCGCAATTTTTAAGACTATTTATTTTTTGCAGATTATCAACTAGTATCATGCTGAGATTGTATTAAGTTTCATCACAATGTATCTGTGTGTGTGCTATGTGTTGTGTGTAGTGTGCTATGTGCGGTGTGTTAATTTTTACTTTATCGATTATAGACTAAAGTACTTGAAGCGAACGCGACGACCTCTCATTAAGGTTACGTCCGCTTTTGGGAAAATCAGCGAAAGCAACTCTTTCGCTCAAATTAATCCACCGCAATCAGAGTAACCCAGCTGACTCGGTCCGGTAGAAATCCGGCTATATAACGTCCCCAATAGACCGAAATATAAGCCGATTAACACAAAGATCGATCGCTTTCTGTCACCCTAATGACGTAGGAAATTTGAGTATATAACGTCTACACAGAGACGTTAGTTGCTTCTTTTCCCGACCAATATATGCTGGCTTTCGTTGAAGCTACAGTGAAGTGCAAAGCGAGTTGGTCGTAGATGAACCCTTGCAGGTTCTCCAACTGCTATAGGCCTAACCACCACCGTCTGGTTACGAACCTGTCTCAAGGGAGAGTCAGCGTTCGTTCAAACACAGCACGGCTGGGAGCTAAATTATACGACTGATATTGTGGTCAGTTCAATTCAAATAACATTGGGCTTATCTCAACTATCGAAACTCAAAACCCGCGATTCTCTTTCAAACGTCCACCTAGGTATTTCTGGTAAATCTAAGGTATCAGTTATAAATGAAAGACAATTTTCGTGTTCTTCCAGCCAATACTGGAAGATTGTTTACTGAAGACTGAAGACTACCGAAGACTGACTGAAGACTAACTTATTTAAGGGCAAACAATCCCTTATATACCATATGTCAATAATAACACGCCACGCAGTGGCGTACACAAATTATTATTATTTAATTTTTATATGTTTCAAATTACATTCAGATTCAAGTTATATCCTGATGAGACAATGAACATTCATAAGAACAACGTCTGCAGATCATAATTCTGTAATAAATTATTTTGAAATCATGTGATAACCATTTTGAAGTACTACACATGGAAATATATAAACGTTATCTGTCACACGCTCAATCACATCCAATATGTTGGAGCCGAGTAACCGTTTATTAAAACAGATTTTAAATGTAAATTATATATAAATGCTGTCCTGCCACATGACAAAAGCTCAACTCTGCTATTGGATGTCACGTGACCAATCCTCACATCAGTTATTGGAATGTCACGTGACCAATCCTCACATTAGTGAGTGAGGATGTCATGTGAACATTTATTTCAAATATGAATGTGTCAATACTACAAAAACGCTGATCGGTATTGACATAATTTTTATGGTTGTAAATCATAATATTTTTTCTGATCACTAATTACAGACATTGAACTCACAAACACCCACCATCTCATTAAACCAAGTAAGGTGATAATAACATCATAGTACCTATATTTGCTTTAAGCACGAGACCACGATCCCTAAATAATATTTAATAATTAACAAATTACTTATTTACACTTTATTATACACCAATGCATATTCTAGAATGTTCACTTGCTGACAAACTAATATAATGACGCAATATCATGCAGGTGCTTCCTGTTTACTTTTTCAATTTCTGGACGTACCTAATTTTCAATTCATAACACACCTTAAAACTTGAATTAAAGGCCCTTCAGATTCGAATTAATCAAATTTTATTCGCTATTTATGATATCATATTTATACACTACATGAAAAACTAATTTTTATCAAAATCCTACTATAAAAATTACAAAAACTGAATTTACTCCATCAAAAAACGACAATTTAAATCAAAAAATAGCTTTAATATACATTAGTGGTCCTGATACACAATCATGATAATTTTAAATCGAAAATATATTACTTTGAATCTCTGCGTATTAAGTTGATATTCAAATTCGTAATTATATATACGCAGCATTTTAAATAAACAACACGCGTGACCTCGTTTACGATTTTTACTACTGAACCATGACCTATGTCAATATCGTAGTATATTTTGCGCGCTAAACGTCATATTATGTCAAATTGATAGCTCTCACCGCGAGGTATTTTTTTACGATATAAATATTTATAATTAAAATGTCTCGTACTTAAAAACAAAATAGATTAACCTAACCTAACATTTTCAAAACTTAAAATTTAAAAATGTTCCGACCTTGCGACGTCCGATACAGTACTAATTCGATTCTTTTCAAATTTTGCAAATATGTATATCTAGTACTCGCTTAGGTCCCATTAGATTTTGAATAATATCTGAATAGTGCTTCTCAATTCTTTACCGTCAAATATTTCAAAGTGACCCCAAGCTCAGGAAATTTAAAATTTGATATTTTTATTTTCAAATGGATAAAAAGACACATCTCTTTTATAAAATGGCATTGAAGATTTATCAAGTTTTCATAATAAAATATTCAAATAAAAAACAATTTATCAAACTCATTTCATGAAAATGCTGAATATTTTCGAATATTTTTATTATTGCATATGCGCAAAATAAAAAATAAAAATATGAATATTTTCCATACAAAATTTGAATAATTTATAGAATGACTTGTTAGTGAGGAGTTTAGCGTTGGCCACAACCCACTTGTTTACTGTAGTATTCTTGCCTAGTATTTTTTTTATTAAAAAGTTATATAAAAATCTGGGGGGCAAGTCGGGTCAACAGGCGGAATTGAAACAATGAAAGTATAATTATATCTATTATATGGGTAAACATGGATGGTTTTGATTTCGACGGTTGACCAGACTTGCCCCCCCCCCCCCCAGATTAATTAATTATTACCTTGTTCAATTAATAAATGTCATATTAAAAATTCGCATAAATATTTGGTTTGTTTTTTTGTTTCGTTTTTATAAAACATTGTAGACACTTACATACATACAAACTCTCTCCAAATATATCATCAATTCTATCCGATTTATTTTATTTATTTCTGAACTATCGCAAATTAAAATGAGTGGTTTTTGGCCAACGCTAAACTCCTCACTAACAAGTTATTCTATAAATTATTCAAATTTCGTGTGGAATATATTCAGCATTTTCATGGAATGAGTTTAAATTGTTTTTTATTTAGATATTTCTTAATGAAAACTTGATAACTCATCAACGCCATTTTATAAAAGTGATGTGCCTTTTTATCAATTTGAAAATAAAAATTTCAAATTTAAATTTCCTGAGTTGGGGTTAAAAAAATTTAGAAGCACTATTCAGATATCCTCCAAAATCTAATGGGATCTAAGTGAGTATTAGATATACAAATTTGCAAAATTTGAAAAGAATCGAATGAGTACTTTAGTCTATAATCGATAAAGTAAAATGAACACGCCGTACATAGCGCACTGCACACTGCACATAGCACACACACACACAGATACATTGTGATGAAACTTTCAGAATACAATGTCAGCCTGATACTAGTTGATAATCTGCACTAAAAAAATACCCTTCAAAATTGCGAAATCATAACTCCCCACTATATTCCCTTGGGTTAGTGAGGAGTAAAAAGAGTCACATTGAAATTGTTTTTGTGTATTAAAATGTTTAAGACATGCAATCATAATAATGTTATGTACAACGTTAAAAATTATGACCAAAACTATGACGGATTAAAAATCTTAATATTAAATTTGTTGCAATAAGATATATTGATATTTCAAGTCAATATCATTTTATGCTTTCTTGTTCTTTACATAGAATTATCTTTATTTATAAATCTGAATGATTGTATGTTGGTATGGTTTTATGTACGTTATGCGCTCCTAAGCCGTTGATCTGATTTATTTATTTTTATTTATTTATTTATTTAAATCCACAATAACCATACATAAAAAATTACAACAATACGACAGTGAAACATAGAACAAAAAAAAAAATTTTAAAAATTGACAATTTAGTATAACATGTTGGCACTGACAAAATGAATACAATCTATCAGTACCAACATCCAGTGGATAAGAACTATTCCACTAAGCAGTGCTTGTGTCGGAATAGCTTTACAATTCATTTTAACTGACACAGTCTTTACTTATGTAACCCATTTATGTCTAATATATAATTATAACATATAAAAAAAATCAAAAATACAAATTATAATATAAGCTATAACATCACGGTTTTATAATCATTTCATAATTTTAAAAAATATATCTTCAATGTTCATTCTACCTTTGTTGAGAATCCAAGAAGATAGTTTATTTTTCATAGCACTTAGTGATTTTATATTATATATCTCAGAACCAATCAATTCTTTTGTAAATATGTTTAAAATACGAGGCAAAATAAAATCAAAATGTTTTTGAGCAAACGTGGTATGAGCTCTGGGGATGGGTAAAAGTCTGTGTCTAAAAAAAAAAGTCTGTGATTGCAATAAAACTTAATGAGAATCGTCGAGCGTTTACCCGCGACGGTTACTGGATTTGAAAAAAATCAGCTTTTCGTTTCACTTTTCAAGAATTTGCTGTATGGTAAAAAAACTCACCACTTGCAGCAGAGGTTGCAAGGAAGTGATTATTATTATTAGTATTGAAAATTGAAAAACCAAACATAGTCATCTAAGACAATTCTGACATCCTTTTTGGGGATTTGGTTCTTCTATGTACTTCATAGAGTATAAAGTCATTTAACCTATCGACCGCTTACCGCCAATACCTCCTATCTTCTTCTTCTTCTTCTTCCTAGCCTTCCCTCCACTGCTGGATGTAGGCCTCTTCCATTTGTCTCCATTTTCCTCTATTCTGTGCCGCTTCAATCCATTTCTTTCCGGCGATCGCAACAATATCGTCGGCCCATCTCTTCTGTGGCCGACCGACACCCCTTTTGTCTTCCCATGGCCTCCACTTTAAGACTTTGGGAGTCCATTTTGAATTTGGCTGTCTGGCCACGTGTCCTGCCCATTGCCACTTCAATTTTGCGATCCAATCCATGATATCGGCGATTTTTGTTCGGCGTCTGATTTCTATATTGGTTATTTTATCCCTCAGACTTATGCCCAGCATTTGCCGCTCCATGGATCGTTGTGCACATTTTAATTTGTGGACAGTATTTATGGTCAGGGACATTGTTTCCAAACCATATGTCATTACAGGCAATATACATGATTCATAGATTTTTCTTTTTAAATTGATGGGGATATCCTTATTTTCATTATATAACCTCCTATCTTAAATATGCAAAATTTTACAGAACATTCTGAAAACACTTTTATAATTTTATTTCCAAGACAGAGCTCTTACTACTATGAACATTGCTTTAAAAAATAGTTGTTTTTTACAATGTATAACTCTTTATTCGTTTTTGGTGTTTATTAACACTTCTGTGTAAGATAGAAGTTGAAGGTACAAATTTAATTGAAATTTGAGTTAGGAGGTATTGGCGGTAAGCGGTCGCTATGAAGGTGGTCTATCCTGAGAGAAGGAGGTTCAACTGTCTTTCCATATCTTCGCAGGTGTTCCGGGTAGCCTTTTGTTTTCATGGGTATTTCTGTCTTTGTCGTTCAAAATCTATCCTGTGTCCTTCAGTCATCGTATTGCAAGGGTGGATGGTATTTTTTTACGAGATATGTCCACTTTACGCTCTGCCAGTCTGGTTTCTATGCGGCGATTGGTTCTGCAGATGTAGACGCCGTCGCACGACCCACATGGTACTTCGTAGATACCTTGATTTTCGTGAGGCACAGATGTTTTTACGTAACGCAAGTCTTCTTTTATTTTTCTGTTAGTCACGAAGATTGTATTTATTTGTTTGCCTCGCAAGTTTCTCGCGATGACGCCATGATTTGATTGTGTATTGATATATCAAGTATTGATATGTATATATTATATGATATATCAAGAAAAGATGTAGTAGATATAAAAGGTTTCACTTTTAATAATTTATATCTTCATCTTGTGAGAAATTTCGTATTGTGTTGTCGTCGATAAAATCAATAGTTCCATTGGAGCAAATTAGTTCTGTTACTGGCTGGTTAGTATCTCCAGTAATTGCCGTTTACACAATATACTGTCTAATAAACGTTTGTATCGTTTTTTCTTGATGTCCTTTTTCCTTTTATCTTGCAGTACAGACAGAAATTCAAGAAATTCGAAGGAAATATTTGTTGATTTGGTATTTATTTTAAAAATAACAAAACTACAATTTTAAGTTTTATCTGGAAATTCTGAAGACAGTAAATAAAATAATATTTCTACATATGTGATTGAAGTTAAGACTATATATACTTTACCCATATTACCCATAACATAAGGCATTAGACATTGAAATATTTATCTCAAGCATTTCTAAGTTATTTAACGTGGGATAAGTCACCTATAATTATTGAAATAAGTTCTACAATTGAATTGATAAAATGAATGTTTGAGGAAGATTGAAGGTTTTATTTGAGAACATTCATATTGAAGGATATTTTTTAGTTTACTTTTGTGATAATATTCCTTCTTTGTCACAATAATTGAGATATAATAAACTATAACCGTCTTACTAATGAACCTAAACTATATCTATAGTACCTGTTAATCTAGCTTGATTGACGAAAATGTTTACATATAAACCGTGACTATCTTTATTATACCTTTACTTCATAGACGTCAAGTTAGGACAGGTCGAGAGGTTGTTTGACTAACTAACTAACGCTTGACTAACGCGTCATGCCATATATTTCAAAATGGCGGATCTTTCACATATTATGATCCGACGCATATTTGAGATTCACAGATAAATTTAATACTTATAACGATTTTCCTTGTTATTCTTCATTACAATCGTGATTAAATTGATTCAACATGGCACAACGTGGTGTTTGTTTTCATTTTTCAATGTCAGTTATCCAAAAATTACATCTGTGAAGCCAATGCGGCCATATGAAAAAAAATAAATTAGGGTGTTTGCAAACGATTCGGTGAACTAGTTAGTTACATTTTAGTATACTTATATAGGTACGTAAGATTTTTTTATACCGATCCTAATGGGTCGGTGGCAGAGCGGTTAGCGCGCTGGGCTAGTAATCCAGTGGTCGCGAGTTCGAATCCTGCCTCGACCGATTTCGTCCACCTAAGCACAAGCATTTATTTGCTTATTTTAGGGAACGTAGAAAGATGTATATGTACTTGTTTAACAAGGACATATTCATTTTTGAAAAAAAAAATGTTGTAAGCCAAACATCTTGAACTTTTAGCCGAGAAGGGGGGCGATTTGCACGTAAACCAACGAAGAAAAAAGACACAAACTCGCGCTCTGCGCAACCGGAAACTCGTTCAAGATCAGCAGCTTTCAATTTATCGATTGATACGGCTTCCAAACTGTAGAATTCCATAATAAATATGATAAATATGAACACATATATATTCCACGGTGAATTTATTTATTTATACATCTTCTTTTACATAATATAAACAAATATAATTGTACACTGGCGGGCTTATTGCCATTAGGCAATTTCTTCCAACCAACCAGATTACAAAGTATGACAACATTGTGTATGTACAACAGCAAATAAAAAAGAGTAAAAGAAATCAAAGAAAATACGTATAACACTTAAATACTATTGAAACAAAAAAAAATATAATTCATAGCAAGAAAAAGGATATGGTAAGGACAGGAGAGGAAATCGAGATCAGGTGTTCAAGGATACATACTCCTTCTTTAGTTTTTTCTTGAAAATACTAAGTGAGTTAGACGACGCAATATCCGGACTAAGGCTATTCCATAATCTTGCTGATTGTACTTCGAACGAATTTATTTGACTTCCGACGACCGTTTTGGCTTACAAGGCCATAATAAATTGCGCGTTAAGTAATCTATTAACGAAATCTAATAAGTAAAACCGTTATATCTTTATTTCACAGAGCATTCCAAGTGCACTGTTTTTTTAGTTTTGTGCAGCTCTACGAAACAATGCTGGTTTCAGTCCTTTAGGGAATGTTTTCTTAATTTGAATACTGGTGACATCTGGAGACGTGCATTACACTTGACCACTCATACCAAAGCACTGGTCATAGTAAGTTGCTTTGTTGACTCTGTCCAACTCCTTGTGTGATATGCCTCCCAGAGAGCTCTTTTCTCTGAGACAGCTCTTCAATGTATTGTGGTGCTTGATTGTTTATTGCATTAAACACGATCAAACAAATTTTGTTATCAACTCGCTCTCGACACTTCGACCAGTGTAAATCGTTTAGAAGTGGAGTTATGTCACATCGTTTTTTCGCACCAAAAGTAAGATATTTTATACATATTTTTGCAACAAATTCTGAACCATGTCTTTCTGATACAATAAAATTTCCAAGATACAATTTCTGAAAATATATTATTAAGACTTCGCTCATAATACCTACTGCTCAATATTTTTATAAGATTTAAGTAACATTGGCACCAAAGGACGGTAACTTCGTCCTCAATAAAATACTTTGAAAAAAAAAAGAATAAATTTGAATGCGATTTTATATTTTGAAAAATATAGTCTTATGGCAATAAGTTAATCTATGCGCATTTTGCTGAGCAAAAAATATTAAAAATAAACAAAATGAAAACGATTATTTTCCAAAAAGAGCTCGTTTGTTTATTTCAATAAAATCATACAATTTTATATTTACGACGAAATATACCTAGTGGTGAGACGTCAAACGGTTGTAATGCAAATTTATTTGAACTGGATTTTAAATACGAATCGAGTTGATCAAGATGTCTGTAAAACGGGTCTGGCGTGGCCTTATCAATCATGATAATATTTTGGGGACCTTATGAAATATTAATGTCACAGGCGATTCGTTTACTGTGCCAGGCACCAATCATCACTCGCCATTTAGAGATTTATTCAACCCCCCGTTATATGGCCCTACTACAACTCTTGCACCCCTACAAAGTTGCCAGATCGTCTTCGTCATTGAGTATTTGGAGATCTGGGAAAAGAATTTTGAAATACAAGGTATTGTTAACAAGTATTCACGTTTTTTTTTTCAAGATGCATTTTTTAATTGGTGAATGAATCTAGTTATTGGGTTTCATAATACTCATACATTTATTCATTCATACCATCACGGCATATCCCACAATGTGGGGTAACCAGCGAAAGGTGTGCGGGTGTGCATCGCCTTATAAAAGGGATCACAATATCTGTGTATACCCACACACCAGTCTCGTCTTACCTAAAAAGGCGCTATTTTCAGAATGGGTGGTGAACCTCATTGCTGAACAATGTACTCCCTATTCAGTAACTATTGTAACTAAAATAGGAACATACTAAAATTGTAGATTTTCGATTTACGGTCTTATTTCAGCGTTATTAAATATCAACTTGGACTAAATGGAATAGGAACATACCTATATTGGCCGGAACGTTATTAAAAAGTTACTGAATTAGAAGTATTTTGAATAATTATGAAAATGATGAACTAAGACCGTAAATCTACAATTTTAGAACGTTCCTTATTTAGTTCCAATAATTACTGAATAAGGGGTATTGTCCTATTCAGGGGGGGCAAGTCTGGTCCAATCGGCGAAATCAAAACCCTCGTGATTACCCATATCATGGATATAATTATCATATGGAGTTCTATGACATCTAAAGGTATTATTCAATTCCATATGATAATTATATCCATGGTATCGTGAGGGGTTTGATTTCGACGGTTGGACTAGACTTGCCCCCCTGATTCGTTTCCGAATACGAAAACGCCTAAATCAACGGGTGACCGTGGATAAAAGGATTTTATCCGGCCGGTGTGACGAAATGAGTCCCGTATAAATGCAGTAAATTTTTTTGACATTTCTCATATACTTAAAAATTCAGACGGATAAATTTAGACGAATCAGAATAGAACACTTTAACTAGTAAATTCGTTTAGAAGTGGAGTTATGTCACATCGTTTTTTCGCACCAAAAATAAGATATTTTATACAGATTTTAGTAACAATTTCTGAACCATGTCTGTCTGAGATAATAGAAATTACAAGATACAATTTCTGAAAATATATTTTTAAAACTTCGCTCATATTACTGCTCAGTATTTTTAAAAGATTTAAGCAACATTTGCATCAAATGACACCAATGGATGACTTCATTCTCAATAAAATACTTTGATATACAAAAAAAAAAAAGTATAATGCGATTTTATATTTTAAAAAATATAGTCTTATGGCAATAAGTTAATCTATGCGCATTTTACTGAGCAAAAAAATATTAAAAATAAACAAAATGAATAAAAAAAATACTAAATGTTTTAATTTATCATTTATATAATTGTTTAAGTACATTTATAAATAAATAAATGTTTTTATAAATAAATATATAAACGACTGAACGAATGATCAAATAAATGAATTCATAAATAAACATATAAATTATTTAAGGAATAAAAAAATGAAAAAAAAACAAATAAATAAAAAAAATAGATAAATAAATTATTCCCAGTTAAAAGCTTGATCGGTGATTATATTTTATTTCGATAATTATCTATTAAAAATCTACTGTATTTAAAGTCTGCTAATCCTTTTGAGAAAGTCTGTAATGGTAATTATAATTATTGGTGTGTTATTATTTATATTTAATAATTGTTATTAATATCATTAGTAAAAAGGCTCAATACTTAATAATCAAATAAAATAATAAATAAATAAATAACTAAAGTCTTAACTGAAGAAAGTGTACTAAACGTATACTATTTTTTTATTGGTTATAGTTTTCGAACTAGAAAGATTTTGGATAAGATGTGAATATTTTTGTTATTATTATATATGTAAATGCTTGTTATATTATATGTTTATTTGTTTATAACAGCTCTTATGAGCGAAAATAATCATGAATAATCTGTTTTTAATATATTTTGATAAACCTGCTTCGTCCCTTTTAAGAAATAATTAATTATGTATGTTTTAAGTGTGTTATAAGAAAAAAAACGTTGAGGAATACATGAATTTATACCCACCAGATTTACAGATTGAGTCCTCTTTGGCAAATAAAGCAATTTCGTGAATTAGTAAAACATGTTCAATTATTAAAGGGTATCTAAAGGTCAAGGGTGAAAACACTCGGTAGCTTTTGGAGTAGGGGCCAGTCAAACAGCGAAAGGCCATATAAATTAACTCATTTATTGTTATCAACGGAGTCAAGTGTACCGATACAATGAAGTTATGTTATTATTTTAAGAAATTGAAAAATAAATAATTTTGCGTTGCAAAGTTTAACCAGTTTATTTTTACGATAGTAATCACAATGTACTGCATTTTTGCCAATACATAAAGTAAGTACGTGAATACAATTTTAAATTTCATTGTTAACCCTATTGGAGACGTTGGCTAAGATGCCAAACGTTCTGTGGGTGGTGAAATTTTAACGGGAATTTATGTAGTTTTTATTATTTTTTGTCGGTTTTCATATACAGCGAAACATGCCGCCTCGGAGTTTTGTCGGAATCGGCGCAAATTCAAACATTATTCGCTGAAAGAGAATTTCTCGATATTCAGGCATAGGAGAAATGGTCGGAAAATGCTCGGGGACCTTGGCGGAATATACAATGAGGAGTGAGCAAGGCCCACTTTGTAAGGCATCACAACCTCCTTTAACCCGTTTACAACAGAGCTTAAAGTTATATAATCAAATGGTTCCATAGCATTTGCATTCGAAAACGTTTTTGCAATACATTAATATAATATTGATTCAGAAGAATATCCCAAAAAATACGTAGATTATACTATCAAATCTTAACTTTGAACTGTGTTCAGAACGACAAAAGCCGCAAATATATATTTTTAGCTTTTTTATGTTTTAATATAATACAATAACAAAAACTTGTATAATGAAAAATTTTAAAGTGCCAATTATAGTATTCTAACATGTATGTATTACAAGATATTTTATTACATTTAAACAGTTTTGAAAACTGGATGGGAAGGAATAAGGGTAGGGGGGAGGGGGGGGGATGCGTCGACCACTTCAAACCCATATTTTAATTTATACTTCACGTGATTCAATATATGAATAATACTGAAGTAAATTAAATTAAAAAAAAGCGACACAATTAAAAAGGTAAAGAAGCGCACATCAAAACAGAGCATAAATTAAATATCCGAAAAATTCACATTTTTTTTAAAATAAAGAGTTTTTGAATAGTAAAGCCCCTGTGTTTTTTGATTTTTTTTTATTTTTGCATAGCTTCTCGGGCAATTAACAGGTACTATGTCAAATATATATTTGACACTCACCTAATGACAAGCTGCCACATTCTGGAGACTTTAGATGTTTACCGTCACACAGATCCAGACTGAAAACAAAATTGAATACTGTGTCTCCTTCGGGAATCGAACCCGTGACCTTGGCTCAGAAGTCGGATATCCAACCATCTGAGCCACGAGGACCGACCGGTGTTGTCAAAATCAGAGCTTAGAAATAAAATAGTCTTGTTATAAAATATGTGATTTTTGTATCAAAACCTTTTCTTGAGATTCAGAACGTTGAACGTAAATTTGGGGTTTTAAATAAATTATTATCCTTGGTGTTGATATCTATAAAAACATAAATAGTTTTGATAGGTTTGAGTCTCGTGTTACTATTTAAAAAATGCCCTTTTTTAAATGTTTTACTATTGGATCGGATCATCGAGGGTTAAATCAAAATAGCAGCGATTGTAACTCTTCAACATTTTCCCTTTTACAAAATTCTATGAATGCTGCGGATGTGATAAAAGCACAGCTTAATGGAAATTTTTATTTTTTTGGCCTCATCACTATCACTTCCGCACATATATGTATATATTTCAATTCACACATTTTATCTAGTTTGGTACGTGATTGAATATAATATAATGAAAAAAATAAAGGGTCATCCAACTGTCGATTTGTTCAGGAGAACTTTGTTCTCTTAACATATCGACAATGTTTCAAGCCAGAATACGCGAGAATTGTATGGAGAGGTCTACTTTTTTCACGGCTTTTCCAACTTTGAAGTCAAAAAACACCAACTTAGAGGCTTCGCAGCATATATGTTCCATACACGGATTTACTCAGAATTCGGAGTAGAACATTTCGTGTGTCTGTGTGTGTGTCTGTGTGTGTGTCTGTGTGTGTGTGTGTGTGTGTGTGTATCCCCCTTATAACTTTTGATCCGCTCAATTTACAGAGCCCAAATTTTCAGAATATACAAAAAGTTATAGGCCTACAAAACTTTTATACACAGAAATGTAAATTTTTGTATCAGTCAGGGGTTATCAACTTTTGAAATTTTGGTTTATTTTTCCTAATATCTCAGAAACCATAAAAGCTAGATCGCTGAAATTGGGTATAAACATAGACAAATACAAAATCTCAAATCATTTTTTTTTTAAAAATCCAGAGTTTCTCAAACATTTTTTATTAAGAAAAATATTTTTTTTATGATAAATTTATGAGTTTAACTGCCTATATTTCCAAATTTTTTAAAAATATCAAGAAAAGCCGAAACACCCCAACTAGATAATTTAATTTTCTATAAAAAATATTAACATTGTGTTAGCACATCTCAATTTTTTTTTAATAATTTTTATAAAAATTGAATTTAGTGACGACATTGCTTTATACAATTTTTATGGCAATCGCCTACACACAATATCTAAGATGACTCAATTGTTTGATACTAATCTCCAAACATACATACATACCATCATTCTGTTTTCATATTCTGGGTAGGATCAAAGGACTGACCTCCATACTATCCTATCTTGACATACATACATATTATGTAGGTACATGTGTTGTATAGAAAATCAAATATCTTAAAATATTAAATAATTGGTATTTATGGGATGATAGTGTGGTACTTCAACTATACATTCTATCGCTATCGACAGTTGGATCTCATGTGTTACATGTGACTAGTTTTTAATGATAATTCAAGATAAATTGTAAGATCATTTGAAAAGCGGTACAAGAAATTTATCATAAGAAATATAGTAAAATCGAATAAATCTACAAAACAAATAATTGACCCATAAAGATGGGTCGGTGGCAGAGTGGTTAGCGCGCTCGGCTAGTAATCCACGCGAGTTCGAATCCTGCCTCGACCGATTTCGTTCACCTAAGCACAAGCATTTATTTGCTTATTTTAGGGAACGTAGGAAGATGTATATGTACTTGTTTAAGAAGGACATATTCATTTTTTATTAAAAAAAAAATTATACCAACATATTCGGAGGTGACAATTCAAACACTTTTGATTGTTGTGTTGTCTACGAGGATGACGATGATTTATTTTACCACCTATAGTTCTCATGTATTTATATCTTATAAATTAATATAAAATAATTAATTACTGAACAATAATAAGTTATGTAAACAAGTTTGTTTTGTTTTACATAAAATATATATTTTTGAAGTATGTCAAGAGACTCAAAAATAATTAACTGGTTTGAAACACATTTATTTCATACCCACGTGACATTAATAAATCTCAATAACTTAAAGTCATTTTTAAGTAATCTTTAATGCAATATTATTTATTTATTTATTTGGGATAGAAAAGGCAACAACAAATTAATATACAGATATTAGAACTTAACGTGCGCCAAAACGTGGTGTCTTGTGTGACAAAAAAATGACAATAAAAATAAAGGATCAGGTGTATAAACCAGTGGTCAGACTAACAATGACCTACTTATCTGAGTGCTGGGCATTGAAAAGCAATCATGTCCAGATTCTTCACACCAACGATATGAGAATGCTCAGATTGTGTTACGAGGTTGGACAGCTGACAGAAAATATACTGAGGTGGTATGGACACGTTATGAGACTGCCACGGGATAATATGCTAAAAAGAATGATGGATATAGAGGTGGGGCCTAGAAGACCAGGTAGATCATTGAACACTTCGATGTCCACAATAACCAGAGATCTAAAGGAGGCAAGGCTTGGTTCGGAGGACGCAGAGGACAGAAGAACTTAGAGGATGAGGACTAGGAGAGCCGACCCCAAGTAAATGGTACGAAGACTAGGGTGAAGAAGAAGAAAAACGTACGCAGAAATATCTATCCATAAATTAAAATAATATGATCATAAAACAAAAAGGAAAACGTTTTTAAATAAAATAGAACAAAAAAAATAAAAAAAAGATACAGAGTTTGTCAAAATAAAAATAACACAATATACTGGTGTGTAGAGGATTATGATTGAAAATGAATGGATAGGAAGGACAAAGAGGTAAATGAATGCCATGAAGGTGTCTGCCGTATAAGGCTACAACTCAATCAACCAGTAGGTACTAGTGTATATCGTATCATTTTTAGATAATACGAAGCTCTAGTTTTTTTTTCAACATTTGGAACTGTCACTTGATGATAGAACTTCATAACAACATAGGAATTATGAAAAAAGTGCATAGATTTTTTTTTGTCCGCAAACGCGACTCTTATTAACCGGCTCTTTTGCCATTCCGACGATGCTCGGCAAAGCGCGATACCGGTGCAAAGGAGTCACGTTTGCTGACAAAACGAAAATTGTTAATTTCATTGAATTATTTAGTATTTGGAATACGAAAATACGATGAATATATTAGAATTTAATAATACCTAAATAAGAATCGAAAAAAAATGGGAAAAGAAGTTTTATTTTAAATGGGATATAGAAAATGAAATCACAATTTATTAATTTTGTTATTCTGTCTGATAAATTTAATTAGAAACATTAAGGGAGCTTATAAACCTAAACATCCCAATTAGAAATGAAAAGTGTGTGTTCGTTGCTCAATTCTGAAATTCTCCATAAATTCCCCTAAAATAAATAGAAGATTTAAACTATCCATTTTGGCCACGTTCACTCATCGCTCTGAGTGATCTTACGCACGCTTCCCATATCACCCCATTTCCTTTCAATTTCCATTTCCTACAGCAATTTTTTTTTTCAATTCATGTTTTGTTAACCAGTAATACTCATCAAACATTTTCGGCTTATTCGTTGTATTAATGTCTACTTGTCCTATGTACTAAATTGGCTGTTTGTTTGTCTTCAATAAATAACATAAAATAAAATTTATTGATAATATAATTTTAACAGCATTTATTTAAAATTACTACATAACTATGCGTCGAAGAGAAATAAATCTTTTATGCTAAAAGTGTGCATAAAATCAAAGTGAATGATCGATCAAGTTTTTTAATTTTAAATAAGGTTTGTTCTTAAAATGCAAAAAATCAACAAATTTTGGGTTTCCGATAATTAAATCACGTATAAATCATTTTTAACGCAGGCGATAGTTACCCTTACTAACAATTTACTTCATAGTGCATTAGGCGGTTTTAAAATAATATCATGTTCACAGTCACTATATTAAGTGATATATGCCGTCTTAAGTATTTGAAATTTACTAAGGCTAAAGAAAGAGGCGATAAGAGGAAAGAAGAAGGAAATATTTTGAATTTAATCAAGTGTGATAATGACATTGGGAACTAATGTTGTGCAATTGAAAATTATGTGATCCAAGCTGCCTTCTCTTTGGTCATATTGTGAAAGAAATGAGTTTTTGTGAGGTATTGTATAGATCATCATTGGATCAAAGTAATCTATTAAAGTTAACTTGTGAAACTTTTTGATACGTTCTGCTTTGGAAAAAGTTGAAATGACAAAATGGAAATGCTGCAAATGACCTTCCGTAAAGATATTTTGCTGATGTGATTTTGATTGTGTGAACATTTGTGGGGTAAGAAAATTTACTGTCAGCTCAGGAAAATGATTTATGAACGAAAAATTTATACAGGAAGCAAAACCCAAGGTACTTTATTATATATTCATTTTATGTCACAACAGGATCTGTGGGTTCAGTTATACAAAGAAATATGAGTTAACATGATTTAACAATGTTTTGTCATATAAGTCAAAATGAGTTTTACATTATGTCGTAAGCGATATAAATCTTCAAAATAGGAATGATAAAAAGTGTACGTTGTGCAAGTTTATAAAGTGTTTATAAATTAATTTTCGGGCAACTTACAGGTACTATGTCAAGTATTTATTTAACACGCACCCAATAACAAGTTGCTTCATTCTGGAGACTTATGATATTAATCGTCTCACAGATCCAGACGGAAAACACTATTAAAAATTGTGTCTCCATCGGCAATCGAACCCGGGACCTTTGAATCAGCAGTCAGATACCTAACCAATGGAGGCACGAAGGCCGACCGATAGACCGAAGACCAACTGATCTCGCATACCGACTATAATATGCCCTAAAGAAACCTGTTTTGGTATATTTTAGATGGCAAAATATATTTTGTTTTCATTACTTTTAATTTATGAATAATTTAAACCCAAAATACTTTTCCTATAAAACAAAATTTTCATTACTTTAAATAAATATAGTATTAAATAATTTAAGTAGAACGTAAAATTAAATATATTTTTTTTTCATAATTTTAGTTGATTATGGAGTTCTATCATGAAGTGACAGTTTCAAATATTGAAAAAAAAATATAGTATTGTATCTCTAAAGCATTTTGAATTTCTTATACCGATGTAATTGTACGCTTTGCATTGATTTTTTTCAATTATTTTTTTTTATTTACTCATTTATCAATGTTTTTAACGAAAATCAGTAGGGTTACATATAACTTTTTAAATAATATTATACCAAGGATATAAAAAAAAACAAAACAAAAACAAAAGCGAAACATGCGCGAAAGCTTATCTCTACAATAACATTTGTTAAAAATACATAAATATATGTAAAAAAAAATTACATAGAAATAAATATTAAGCTATATTACATATATGAGATCCTTTTCCTAAATAAAAAAGGTACTAGGGTATGGCACAGGAGTTGGAAATAATATTTGGCAAAGCTCGAGGCCCCAATATTCCTAGGAAGGGTTCAATCAGATACTACGTGGCGTTTGGACGACATAATTGTACAACATAAATGAGGTGGATCTTGTAATTTGTTGAAGAATGTAGGTCGTATCCTTGGGGAATGGACCATCTCCCGACAACAAAGTGGACTGGTATTCTGTTAAACTCCTCTGCTGATAAAAAAAATAATACCCACGAAAGCATATATGAACAAGATGAAAAGACCCTCGTGTTCCTAGAAAATAATACGCGAAAACTTCTACGATAAACGGGGTGTCCCAAAAATATATTTAAAATGAAGAGGGACAATAGTGTATCTTATAAGCGATTAGTTTTTTTTTTACCTTTATTCAAATATTATCATACTTATCGAGATATACGTTAGTGAAACTCGAGGTTTTAGTTACTCTGGAATGAGTTCAAAATGAACGCCGAGTGCACTTTTAGTAACGCTCTAAACCCTTGACCGGAATGACCGGAAACAGACGTTCTTAAGACACTCAACACAGCGTTTATATTGAAGCTCGAGTGTTCGCTCCAAAAGCTCTGTAAAATCGTTGAGTGAAAAACGTTGTTATGTCAGTTGACATTATATCTGATGACAAAATGCATCCACAAAGAGGATTATTTAAGAAAAATATCATTCATAAGTTTCCAATAAAAGATGGTAGAATGGCGACCGAGAACAAGCCAAAGAGGTGTCGGCATACCCCAGACTAGGTGGTCTGATGACATCAAGAAATGTGCCGGAGAGAGATGTATGCAGTGTGCCCATGACATGGAGTTGTGGAGGATCAAGGGGAAGGCCTTTGTCTAAAAATTGAAATAAAACAGGCCGAAGAAGAAAAGGTCAGATAGAATTATTTACTCCACTACCCAATTGTTGTCTTTCAATGAAAATAGAACCTAAAAAACCCCAAGTATTATAAAAGTGCCAATACTTCGAAAACTATTATAATATTTTTATTCGACGTTGACTTTTGGTCATCCTGTAGTTACATATGAAGAACTGTATTCTTTGAAACGTACAGAGTCATTAAAATATATGAGGCTTATTGGAAAGATAAATGATTCCTTATTAGTTCAAATAAGAAAAAAAAACATTTATAAATGAAATTCGCTTTATTATTTTTGTTTATTATTTAACATTTCAAATCCTGACTTCTTTCAATAAAGTTCATAACCTACCACCTATCCAGTACAAGCACATTTACTTAGTTTTAGGATTGTTTAATAATGATAAGATCTGTGACGCAAGTGAGTCATATAAAATACATCAACACACTTGACGACATTGATATATAACCTCTTCTCTATGGTTTTGAAATATCAAATCGCGTCGGGAATTTATTTGATCAGCAAGACTATGGAACACATTAAGTGATGATATTAAGACGTCTCAATCGATTCAGCTCTCTAAAAAAAGACTAAAGCTGTTATATGTACCTCTGTAATAACTTTTGATTTACACCTCTTCTACATCCTCTCTCTCCTCCCACAACCTCTATCTCCTTCCTTTATTTGTTGCTGTGTATTTAAATTTAATAATAATACAAATAATAATGAACACTCCCTTGCACCCTACGCGAGTGGCGAGTTTATTGCCGTATGGCAATTTCTTCCAACTAACCAATGTTTCCAGCCCAGAAAAGCAATATTTGTCCTCTGCTGGGGATCTAATCCAGGACGCCCGCACAGAAACCGAACGGCTTATCAACAATAATGATACGTGTTTGTCTTTCAAATTGTTTTTTAATAGAAATTTAATATACCTACCACTTCATAATGTATAACCTCACGTTGCTTTGATTGGTTGGAAGAAATTGCTTTTTGGCAATAAACACACTATTGTACACATTATTGTAGATGATGTTTAATAAACCAAAAAAATTTGTTGACACACGTTATAACGGGCATTTTGATCTGATTTGTGTGTGCTATTTATCTGTTTTGTGTGTGCTATTTATCTGTTTTGTGTGTGCTATTTATCTGTTGTGTGTGTGCTATGTATCTGTTTAGTGTTTGCTATGTATCTGTTATGATGTTTCTTGAAGTACTGGTTAGTTATTATTACAAAGTATCTTGATTGTGTGCCTACCTAATTTAGAACGGTCACTATCATAACCTAGTCCACGAGTAAAATATAGTTAATGTAAATTTGTAAACTGCTAGTCCTAGGGTTTCCGAATTGGGCAGCAGAAATCTGCATGTTTAGGTCATTGTAAAATATGATGTGATAAAAAAAAAATATATATTTCTTGAAAGAGCTAAATAAAATTGGCACGACCATCTGAACAATATTCTGAAAGAATGAAACTCTCGAAGTGTAAATGACAGACGAGCATGTATGAAAAGATGCATGAATGTGAGTGATATGAAAAGACGAATAGCGCTTGGTTTTCTCCATCTTCCTCAATTACAGGAAAAAACAGTGATAGTGTGTATGTATGTATGTATAAGTATTTTTAATATTTTTTAACCTATATCCCTTATTAACAGGGACTTTAATGTATGTAAATAATTTATGGGTCGTTGTATGTTTTACTTAAAATACTAGTACGAAAATTCATTATTCCTAGTTAAATAAAAACATGTTATCAGAAAGGTTCATAATTAATTTTGAAACTTATCCTCATTATGCATGCTTTTATTATGTTTAAAAAATTTGTTTTTTTTGTTTGTGTAAAATAATTGTGTTCCTCTAAAATAACAAAGTGAAGATAATTAATTTAAATTATTAGTAATTTAAACACGATTCTGACTAGGTTTGTCTTAACTTTAGAACTTCGCAGTCAAAATAGTGCTTTGATAATTTAAGGTGTTTTTTTTAATTATTAGTAAATGAGAAGGGTGAATTTTAAACAAAACCTCTCTTTAATTACAGAACCATAATATATGTTTTAAGAGGTCTATTCGATTTCTGTATTCCTTATTGTTGTTTTATCTTTATTTTATATGCATGTATTGTGTGCTGTCCTTGCAATAATTAAACAAAATTAAAAAAAAACAACTATGTGTTATTCATATTTTTGGATAAAAGAAAAATAATTTTGGGAATTATCAGAATTTCACAGTCTCCTACCCCACTACATAGGGAACGTTTTAGAACTTGTAGCTCTTTTCAACCCCGGAGCGGCTGCTCATCGGACAACATAAGAAACAGCTTTCAAGTATATTTCATACCACAACCACTAACAAAGCACAAATGTGGAGGCCCGCCACTCATAGCGAGAGTCTCTCATTGACATTGACAGTACTTTCAGTTCTTCGATTTGTGTATTCATTACTTTCACCACCATCCGTTCTGCCTATTGGGACTGTGAATGGCCCCTGCGCAGAAAGCTTAGTGAGCGACAAAAAAAATTCACACCACGAAAAGTAGCTCATGGAACCCTCAAGATTAGAAATCTCGGCACCATAGTGCAAAAAGAACAATTGACGAATGTGCATGGAAGATTCACACTCGTGGACTGTCATTGACTTCAGATCTTTTTAAATGAGTAGCATCAGAGGTATGACTATGATCTCTGTAAAAATTGACCTACTGGGAATCAATCGTAAGGCATCATAACTATGACAGAACTTCTTAAAATTGTTCTTCGAGATCACAAAATCCGCACGACAACGGAGAGGTCCACGGAGAGAAACGAGGAGTTCCGATATATAAGAGAACATCATTGGGTGACTATAATCCCACAGGAGATTTGGCATTGATATAACTGATATGAAACAAAGGAGGCAATAATTAATAATATTTGGTCAAGATAACTTTTGAAGTTTCCGTGTCCCGTGAAAAGTTGGGAAGTCAAAAATCAAGGAAAACCCAGGAAGATTCAAGTCAATTTCTCACGTTAGGAAATACTGTTAATTCACATGTGATTTATGAATTAACAGTATTTCGCAGTCTCCAACCCCATTCTCATTATAATAGTCACGACGGTAACACGATTTGTGACTATTGTGATGAGAGTTTATAAATTACAATAGTATTTTTCAAATGATCATCAGAGACAGCAGGTCATCTATATCTCAGAAATAGGAGCCGTGAACAACAGGAAGTTTAGTCCTAACACAAAAGTAGAATAAAAAGAAGATGATGTTTGTATATTATGTAAGTTGGGAAATGCCCTGTAAAATATAGTAGGCGCCGATCGGCATTTCACAAATAATCACAGAGCATAATGTTTTCACAAACACGAACGCAAAATGCTTTATTGGAAAACAAATTTAAGGGTCGGGTCGTCCGATTATAAAATGCCAATCGACCGTTTTTTTTGTTGTTTTTCACTAAACGGGGGATTTTGCCAAACGACAGCGAAGATCAGGCTAAATTTTTCGCTTGGTTAGGCCACGTAATAAAGCGTTCGCATGCCAAAATTCAAAACAAACAAAACACGAGGAACGAGATAAATTTCCACCGATACCGGCATTGATTTTAGCTAAATTTTCGTATGCTGACCGGGCCGATTTTGGCCGTCTATTTGCTGGGCCGATTTTGGCCGTTTATGTGCTGGCCCGATGCCCGGCTGTTGCTCGCAGAGGGAACCGTTCAGATCTCTACCGGTTATTAATAGTCCCTCTACGATGTAGTACATATATATCCCAGGTCTCCCAACAACGTTGGTATTTTGATAATAAGTTTCCTACCATTATAATGGTATCATTTATCTCAAAGTGTTCCAGAAAACAATTTCATGCTATGTGATATAATTATTTGAACGCAGACACCAAAGGGATAATATATATCAGTCTTATATTAATGATACTCATCGTGCAATTATATATCTCCTTCATTAATAACACTAAGTACTTTTCAATAATATTGTCCCCAAGAGATATGGCAAAAATATACACTAACTAAAGTTTATTTATTACAAATTCAGTTGAGTACAAAAACATTGGTGAGGTACGACAATTTGAAGTACATGTAACGCTGATAAATCACTGGCGTCATAATATAAAGATTTATGCTATTTATATTTTTTCATTATTTGAATCCAAATATTTTTATAAAATGTATTGAATAAATCGTTATATTCAAACCCTATAACTTTATTGGTTTTGTAGGCCAATTTACTAGGCCAATGCCTGTGTCGGAATGCCATTACACTTATAGTTATTTAGTGTTTAATTTCTGTCAGTTTGAATAAAGTTTCTTTTGATCTATTCCTGCCAGAAGGTTATATAAATTGTCAAAGATATTTGTTAACTTCATTATGTGTAATTATCTTTTGCCCTCTTCTCTGTTTCTGATAAATAGCCAATTAAATATTATTAATTTGCTTTAGTTACTGTAATAGTTCTGGTATTTCTTGTTTCAGCTTGCTGTGTAGTTTAGGTGCTAGGTATGTATATATTTTTTGTCCTTGTGTGGTTTACATTCTAGGTACTTTTGCAAGATTTTATACATCTTGTCTAGTTTTGTGCATATGGCTTAGAGTCTTAGAGGAATATGAATGGAATGTAAGTTATTATTATTTGTATTAATCGAAGAGTTTTTCAATCGAAAAAATATTATTTAATTTGATACCTATAAGAAAAAAAACATAGGTACTTATTTGATAATAAAAGTTTTTTTTTGATAAAAGTTATTTTATGATAGATTAACTTTGATTAGATTTAACTTTTTGACCGTCAGTTCTTGATGGAATTCCATTTAATATTTTTATTGACAAACATTTTTTCAACATCTCAATAGAGATGAAGTTGGGATATTATAGAAGAACCAGGAACTCGAGGCACCTACAGAGCTTACGACCTGTCATCGAACTTTCAATAATTACATCGATAAGGGAACTCAATTAGAAGGCATAATTTGTGAACGTTGCGCAAGCGCATAAAGTGATCACGTAAACCAGCCGATCACAGGTCGTAAGCCCTGTAGGTGCCACGAGTTCCTGGTTCTTCTACAATATCCCAACTTCGTCTCTATAGAGATGTTGAAAAAATTTTGTCAATAAAAATATCATTTGACTCCCGAAAGGGAAAAAAATCCAATGTTTGCGTTAATGCAATTAAAAAAGAATATTCGAATTCCATTTAAATTAAGTAATATTTTTAATAAATAAAAATAAAAAACTTGTTTAGAATTAATAAATAGTGGAATTGATTCTAAACAAGTTTTTTATTTTTATTTATTAAATATATTAATTAGATTAACTTTGTTTTATTGTAAACAAAAATAAATGTGTACCTACCTAATGAATTCATAATTGCTTAAATGATATATGTTCGAAGACTATTCAATTATATTGTACTTAGTGACATCAAATACTCTGTGACATTTAGTTATAAAAATGATTAATTCAGTTCAAAGACTTGTCCATTTTTTTTTATCGGAATCGCCGATTTATTTCCTGTTGCATAAATAGATTTGCATAATTAGATAATTATTAACTATTTCGAGTATGATATTATATTCCTTTCAAATTATATGTAGGTATATTATTGCATTGTCTGAAAAGCCTCACCTTAAGACAGGCGTAGCCGTTAAGGTGAGGTTATGATGAATAAAAAAGAGAGAGGAGGAAGTTACTATGTATTATGTTTTGTTGACTTTTTAGTATCTTTTGTTCTTTTTTTAACTTGCATTGTTACTGTTTAAATAAATAAATAAATAAAATTTCTAAGTACTTAAATGTGGTGAAAGGAAAAAATATCTAGTAGAGAAACGAACTTTTAAAACTATTTTATTTTACATGTTTAATTCATATATTATATTTTTCAAGGGATGCAAACATCAACAAAGAATACATATGTAAGGATCATAATTAAATAAATTGAAAAATTATTTAATTTGTCATTATTTGTTATAAGATATAATATATTATGAGGATTACAAAGAAAACTAAAATAATTTTTAGTTGCTACTAAAAGTCTGCATGTTCCAAATTCGTGTTGACATATAAAAATAAGAGTGAACCATAACCATACCATACGTACGTACTATTTAAATTTATTCCACTAATTAAGATCAAAAGTATTTTAATCATGGTACATTTATTGCACATGGTTAAAGATTACAATCGATTTCATTGACATAAAATATTTGTAATTGAAACACTTTGTTTTTTGTAATACTTTATTTTTTGTTTTATTACTATAATATGTATTTCTTTTTTATTCATTATTTTGAACATTCTTGGTTGATTTTTTTTTCTTCATACTTGATTATTTTTTTTATTTTTTATGCACTAAGATGATGTGTTTATGATGTGTTTTTATATTATTTTTGTTATTTTCTATGTAAATGGTTGTTATATACCGTAAATAAATAAATAAAATGATTTGGGTTTTGTTATGTCATAATTTTCACTAAAAATGTACTAGTTATCCAATAACATGATAACCAACAGTAGGAATGAGAAACAAATATTAATTACATATTTTATTATTACAAAATACAAAATACATACCCTTTACTCTAATTTGATTTTGAATCTGAACTCCCACAAAGGCAATTTTTGTAATGAGTTATTATTAGTGAAATGTTAGACGATATTTACATTTATATTGAATACTAAGCATAAATTTAATGCTTTGTTGAAGAAATTCCTACATAATACATAAGTAGGAACTTAATAATTGTTTGTTTTTATAAATTCATGATTTCAGTATTTCATAACCTACCGAATATATTTAAAGGTCACATTTTTCGTTAACATGAAAAATATTGTTATACATCTTTTAAAATATTTGGTAAATATGTATTTCAAAAATATACAAGCAAGATTATTCTTTACTCTCAGAAATGAGGACATAAGGAAAGAATGTAAGATAAAGAAAAAATGAAAGTGAACACATTGAGATGGTTTGGCCACATGGGGAGAATAAATGAGGAACGCCTGACGAAGAAAATATACATTGCGGACAGGAATGGAATGAGAGGTCGGGGCCGCCCAAAGAAGGGATGGCACGTCTTAGTGAACGGTATTTTGAAAAACGGAAATGTCAGAAGCATGAATAACAGACGAACATCTATAAGACGATGTATGAATGTCGACGAGGCGATGAATGTGTGTCAACATAGAAATAAGTGGCGTTCGGTTCTTTCTGCCTACCCCGCGAGGGACATGGCGTGACGGTTTGTATGTAGATTATTTTTGATAGCTGGATCTCATCATTTTGACATTTGAGTTTATGCTGTGCAAAGAGATCAGATGCCATCCAAAAATACAAAGAAGATGAACATGACTCTGTTTTCTAAGTATGGTATCTCTTTAAATATATTTTGGGAGTAGGAGGAGAAAAATAATATTTCATTGGTGGAAAACGAACAAAATATAGAAAGAAATGCCATTCGGGGTCGCCGCGTCTTTTTGTTCCTCTCTTACATTATAATAATTAGTACGGTGCGAGAGAGAGACCATCTTCGTGTGGGACGAAGTCTTCCGGCAGTCGTTCGCGTTCGGGTAACTTCAGACTTTGCCGAGTTACTCCAAAGGCTAACAAGAATGAAGATAAAAGAAAAGCAAATGGAAAATGTCATCTTTGAATAGGATGTCATAAGTCGGTAAGGAAATATAAAAGGTGTAAAATTTAAATTATTGAAATACTGTCAAGACTAAACTTATAAATTTCATATTCATTTCACTACTTGTTTCATCCTATGGAGGCAATTTCACTTTGAATGAGTTTGTAGCAAAACAGCTATCGACAATTATTATGAATAGACCTACATGTAGAATCTTCATAAAGTGTGTTTATAATTTAAAATTAACATTTCTGCGTAATTATATTCCTCTGTAAAGGTTATAAAATTATATCAAGAAGCGGACATGTTTAAAACATTAACGATTTTTAGGAATACAGTTTAAACATAGATTTGTATAAATATTTTGAAATTATTATTCTTACCGTTAGAAGACATAATTTCTCGTACTACATTTCTCGTGTAATAGTAAACGTAGAACATACCTGAAACAACAAAAACAAAATACATTTGTTATTTTGTTTAAACACTTTGCTCATTTATAAATTGTTCAAAATTTTAAATTATGAAGAATATTATTAATTATCTATATTAAATTTCCCGCTCTCGATAAAAATTAAAAAAAAATATGGAATAATAATAAAAGATAAATAAAAAAAGTGGAAACCCTTTTCAAAGTTTTCTTTTAAATGTTATCCAATGCTCATACAAATATTGCTTCTCTGGGCTGGAAACACTGCATAGATGGAAGGAATTGCCACATGGAAATAAACTTGAGACTTGCGCAGGGGGCAAGGAAGTGTTTATAATTATTAGTGGTGATGTTTGGCATAGTGGTGAAAAAGTCAAGAGTACCTTACGATGAGAGACTTGGATGTTTGTCGTCTCACAGATCCAGACTGAAAACACAATTGAAAATTGTGTCACCACCTTACCAACAGAGCCACGAAGGTGGACAAACTAACTTATTTTCTAACTTATTTTTTGTGTGTAGTGGCAATTCTCCAGTTTAATTAATAAAATTTATGTAATTAAAAATTCAACATTTTTTTTAATTATTTAAAATTTTACTAATTAAAAAATGAATTTAATTAATTAAAATTTAAATTAAAGAAAAATTTAGTTTAATTCATTTTTTTTTTTTTTTCATTTAATTCCAGAGGCAATAAACCTCGTTAAATTTGGGAATTCACATAGTGGTAGAGTCAGTAGAGTGTTACATAGTCTTTTGATATAGTGGTACAATTCTAATTATTACATTTGCATGGAGTAGCGTTGTTTGTCATGCTAATATTACGGTTTCTGAATAAACTCAATATCATGTAACTTCATATTCAAAATTATTATCTAAATTATGACAAATATTTACCATTACTATAATATTGCAATGAACTAATTAGCACATAACCGATGTATTTTAGATATAACTGATATCGAAGTTCGATCGGTATTTAACAAATTTATATAATATAAACAGTATGACAAAATTGAACATTGAAACATTCACTGGTTTATTTAAATGGGTGCATAAATTTATAAATCCACAAAAATATTTCAAAAGATAGCTTTATTTCAGTAATGTAACTTCTTTGTAATAAATAAAAATATGAAAAAATGTATAAAAATTAATAAGAATCATAATGGTTCTCCGTTAAACATCGAATCCACTTAAAAAAATGATAAATTATATTATTACCCAAAATAAGTGTCGGAACAGATAAAATAACGGAATAGAGAGCTATCATGTACATATATAAATTTTATCAAGTTTGGACTATGGGAAGTGATTTAAAGTGTCGATTTCAAGATTTGATGTATACAACGAGGTATAAACATCTATAATGTATCAGCAAATATCGTACAGATAATGTATCTTTTTATTTTCAAATATATCTTGCAATCAGTGGCGGCCCTTCCAAAAGGGCCTTGGGCTCAGCCCACCAAAAACTTCGTTCAAAATATTCCAAAAAATATATATGTATAATTGAATCCTGGGAACACATGATTTTTCTAATAAATGTTTGTCGTCTTACGCCTGTATTATATCTAGCGAAAGTTTTTAAACCTACATGTTTTGTAAAGCAAGATTCTATGAAATATTTTATTCTTCTGGCACAGTCGACTTGTGCCCAGAGAACCCATACAATTCACGCGACCGCCCGCCGCCGCAGCGCGCCGTACTCGCTGAATGTATACTGATTTCGAGCAAAATGGGGCAGTGCCCGAGGTATATTTTCATCCATTCATATTTTGTTGTTCATTGGATGGTCGAACACTAGGTTACATTTATTGATATCATAATATTTCATAGTATAAACTAAAAATCATACATACATACATACATACCATCACGCCGTATCCCTTCTTGGGGTTGTCAGAGAGGACCGAACGCCAGACACCTCTATCTTGACATACATGTTTTGCCTCATTTACATCCATGCATCGCGTCATACATGCTCTCCTATTATTCTGACTTCGTATATTACCATATTTCAAAATCTCATTTATATGATCATGCCAACTCTTTCTCGGGCGGCCACGACCTCTCATTCCACTCTTTTCAGCCTTGCATACTTTCTTTGTCAGGCGCTCATCGTTCATTCTCTCCACATGTCCGAACCATCGTAGTGTATTTACTTTCATTCTACTCACAATATCTCTTTCAATCTTGCATTCTCGTCTGATGTCCACATTCCTTATCCTATCATAGATCGTTCTGTAAAATTAACGAAAAGTGAAACGTGAAAGTAAAATTAACGCTGTGGAAATGAGGTCCCTAAACTATAAATCATCCGAAATATATTATTATTATTGAAAAAAAAAATGATATTAGACAAAAAATGTGTAAAATCAGGAAGCAGTATGCGGATGCTGCCAGAAGTTATTTTTCAATTTTGTATGATCAGAATTCACTAGCAGTCACAAATAATTTTATAAGTTGTTCAATCAAATACAGCATAATTTATCAAATAGTAACACGTTTTAATTTCCGATAAGCAGGAGAATAATGAAAAACACTAATAATGTTAATGCACAAACATAAGATTGTGTCACATATCGGCTTTCTAATTCCTGTTGAATGTTAATTTCCCTTCTAGGTAAAATTATAATTTTGAGCCCCTCTACGATTTATCGTCACCAGCTGCCATTGTTTGCAATCGAATATATTTTTAATTGCACATACGCAAACATTGAATTTTTTTCTCCTGTCGGGAGTCAAATGACATATTTTCTGACAATAAGTAATCACAGTAATCAATAAGTAATCAACAATAAGTCATTGATATTTTTATTGACAAGTGATCACGTAAACCAGCTGATGACAGGTCGTAAGCCCTGTAGGTGCCTGAGTTCCTCGTTCTTCTATGATATCCCAACTTCGTCTCTATTGAAATGTTATTGTCAATAAAAATATTTTGGAATGTTTATGAAGATACAAAAAAAATACAACACTCAAGTACGAAAAGTACAAAACAAGCCATTTTAGTTTACATTGGTTTTTCGTATAAAACAATTTTCAGAATATTGTAAAACGTATTTTAAACCTAATTTGTTAGGCAATTGTCACATGAAAACGCACATTTATACGTATTTCAAAGCTCAATTATCACAAAAAAACAGAGAAATAATTTATCTTCATATTAAATACACCACGGGGCTCTAAAGTAGGAAATAAACTGTCGATTGTGTAATTTTATTACACAATAATTTCAGTTTTTCATGTAACAATACTCTGTTTGATAAACATAAATAATATTTATGTAATATTATTGCGAATTTATTTTATTGTTACAAATTGTTACGAATGAAACGAAAAGAAGACAATAATATAAAACTAAGCATTATGTACCATTACGGCATTATTAAAGTAGGTACTTAGTTAATTCGTTGGTCTATTTTAGATAAAATCATGAAAAATGTTGAACCTATAGTTATTGCGCCAATAAAATGTTCGATTACATTTCTCTTTACCGTTGGCGGACATGCAAAGTCAAAACATTTAGTTGAATTTGTCGCTACCTATACACACTCGATACGATGGAGTATTTTGAGGATAATGATTATATTCAATTCTCACGAAGAGAGATATGTCGATGGTTAGTTTGCACACATTCTCTATCGCAAAACACTTCTACTGACAAAATTACAGGGCGTGTTTTGACCACACCTTTGTAAGCGAGTCTGCTGAAATGTGGTATGTCGTAATTTGAAAATAAAGAGATGAAAAAAATGTTATACCTGCGATCAAGTTTGAAAAAACGATGTATATAAACGATACCGTGTTGATTTTAAATTTCGTCGTACGATGGACAAAGAGGCGGGGCCCAGAAGACCAGACAGACCATTGACCATAGAGGATCCTAGAAAGATTTCTCCACTTCATTCATGCCATGTTTACCTTGTGGGATACATCATTGTCCACGTTGGCATTGTTTGTGAGCATTGATTCATAATCGTTTACTATTTCAATGGGCCGTTATATTCAAAATAACTCATGCAGCAACCTTCCATTTTTTTGCAGTAAGCTCTCTGGCAATGGACTGCAGTGTCTGCGAGTTGTTTGAGTTCTCTGGAATCTTATGTTATAATAAAATCAACGAGCCATTTTTGTTATCTAACTGACGATTTGTTCGATTTGAATCGACAGTTAGTCCCATGTAAGAGAGTTGTATTATGGAGTATGGAGTAGTAGACTTTTTGCATGGTTGTTCCAAATTTTCCTACAAGTCAAAAATCACTCACTTTTTCTTCTATATTTTTATTCAAAAAATAAAGTTTATTTTAGGCCTACAAAAACTTTTATACTTATTCTGGATTTTTAATTTTGATTCCAGTCAGGGGTTAATAACTTATGAAATTTTATTTTATATTTCCATATAGTATGAGACGATGTATGGACGTAAATGAAGCGAGGAATGTATGTCAAGAGAGAGGAGTCTGGCGTTTGGTTCTCTCTGCCTACCCCAAATAGGGAAATGGCGTGATGGTATGGTATGGTACATATATCTCAAAAACGATAAAAGATAGAACGCTGAATATATCTATAAATATAGACAAATACAATATATCAATTTATGTTATATAAAAAAATAAGCGTTTCTCAATTTTTTGAACACCTCAACTAGAAATTTTTATTTTTAATAAAAAAAAAAAATTTTAGTAATAGGTACATCTCAAACCATTTTAAGAACTATCGTCAATATTGAATTTAGTGACAA
The DNA here is from genome assembly GCA_963576475.1 of Molanna angustata. Lineage (NCBI taxonomy): Eukaryota > Metazoa > Arthropoda > Insecta > Trichoptera > Molannidae > Molanna > Molanna angustata. Next base: position 14,866,061 of record OY754977.1, on the reverse strand, counting down.
CATCGTTTCATACAATTTCTATGGCATAATACACAATATCTACGGGGACTCTCAATATTTTGGTACTTAATCTTCTTACATACATACATACACTATCCTATCCTGACATGCATATTTTGTTTATGATACAAAATATCTTAAAATATTCAATAATTTGGATTTAAGGGTTAATTTTTTGGTACGTATTCTTCAACTATACATTCCATCGCCATCAACTGTTAGATCTTACGTACATACAACAAGTTTTATTTAAAATTTTCCAAAAACATAATTTATGCATGTTATATAAACGATAAAAATATAATCCATAAAGGAATAAAAGTATTTTACTTTTCTAAATCTTGCGTTATATCTATTAGTTCATTTTTTTTTATTCGATCATACATTGTTAATCTCACTTCTCCTGTACTCATTCTATTATATTTCATATTGATTGAATATATGCACGTTACATAAACGATAAAAAATATAATCCATACAGGGATAAAAGTATTTTACTTTTCTAAATCTTGCATTATATCTATAAGTTCATTTTTTTTTTTCGATCATACATTGTTCATCTCACTTCTCCTGTACCTATTCATTCTATTATATTTCATATTGATGGAGTCCAATTTCGATAACGAAGCCGCTGTGTGATCTCGTTAAAAAAATCTACTAACCCATTTTACAAATAATATTTGTTTGTGCAATTACATCGGGAATTAAATATAAATGAAATAAATTGGCACAGCCTCGGCTGTCGCTGTTTCGATTGGAGTGAAAAAGCCTGGAAGCTTCGATCGAACGATATTTAATCTAAATTAAATAAATCAAAGCGCCCGAATCAATTTTCCCCGCATGAATTGAAGCATTTTCCCAGAGTGATTTTCGCCGTTGCCTTTATGAAAATTCTACGTCGGCGGCCACTTATTTATTTTGACAAACAAAATTGAACTTGAAACGGCTGATGCTGCTAGGGGGACCAAACTTGTTGAAGCTCAGGCCATTTCGTAATTGCGGTTAACAGATTTGGAGGGGAATTAGAAAATATTGACGAATAATAAATATTATAATCGGTCTCGTATCTGTCGAGAGGTTACATCGTTAATAGCAATTAAGGCGGTTTTAAAACGTTTTGTATGATTGGTTGATATCAATTTATATAACCGCAATATATCCAGGAGTATATCGGCAATGACGCAATGATATGAGACATAGAATACCTTACTCATTCCTACGTATACCATTATTTATTTATTTTGTTACCTTTATCACACCATATTTATAATGACAACAATAATTAGATTACTGCTGTCCAACTAGGAAATCCTAGTATAGGGCGAGCAGTTTACAATTTTTATTGACAATAATATGCAATTATGAACCAGGTGATTGTTTCCGTTCCACACTAAATAGGTACACAATGTCAACTTTCTGCATTCACAATTATTACCTCAACAAACATATGGGCTCACACAAAATAGATTAACCAGGTCCTAATGTCTGCCATAGTACCTGTCATAAATCCAATCTCTGACGCGATTTTTATTTCAGAACCATAGAAAGAGACTTGTTAACTATGTTGGTGTAGTTAAATTTTTACGTGTTACTCAAAGAGCATCGAAAAACACAATATGGCATGTTACAAAAATATTTTTAATAATTTAACTTTTGATTATCATTTATATGTTTTTACTTTTGATTTACTTATCTTGTATAGTCTTCTTTATTTTTGTATTTTATAAATTTTATTCAATTTTTTCAATCTTTACTTACTTCACATATTTGTTTAGTTATTTTTTTTATATTACGCATAATGTAATGCACGATGAAAGTATTTTGACAAATAGTTAACATATAAATCAATGGAATTAATATATCTTGGTTCGTAGAAATTAATAAATGCTCAAATCCACGGACATAGGCACCTTTAAATGGTTTTATTCGACAGCCAAAATTTTCGCTTTCCTCTTCTTAAACTACATTTTTTTGACAAACTTTTTAACATCTCAATAGAGATTAAGCTAGAATATTATATAAAAACCAGGAACTCAAAGCACACACAGGTCTTACGAAAATAGGACATTATTACAATTGCCATCTATGAATTAACGAAGAAACCTTTTTGTATTTGTATCAATTGAGAAAATGGCATATTTGTAAACAATGAAAGCAACAATCCCTATAAATGAGGTTACAGCGTTCTCGCACAGATGTCTCCCTTAATCTGCGCCATAAATATTTCATTTTGGCTTGTTTATCTACTTGAACCAATAGATGGGTCGATGGCAGAGCGGTTAGCGCATTGGGTTATGAATCCAGGTATCTAGATTTAGAATCCTGACTCGATGGATTTCGTTCACCAATAGCACAAGAATTTATTTACTTATTTTAGGGAACGTAGGAAGATGTATGTATATATACTAAAAAAAATCAATCCCTCGATGTGTATTCATAATGTCAGATGCATACTTTTTCATTAATTCCCAACATTTCACAGCGATGTACATACGTGTCTGCCTGTTGATTAGTTGACTAACCTTTACACTGCACATTATAAGTGTACACTGTTATATTAAACAAAGGGCGTTTAAGCCCGGTGAAATATATTACAAACAAAATAAAAATAAATAGTGATTTTTTTTTTTTTTAATTTTAATATTTTTTTTTTATTATTTTTTTAAAAATGAATATGTCCTTGTTAAATAAGTACATATACATCTTCCTACGTTCCCTAAAATAAGCAAATAAATGCTTGTGCTATAGGTGAACGAAATCGGTCGAGGCAGGATTCGAACTCGCGACCACTGGATTACTAACCCAGGACGCTAACCGCTCTGCCACCGACCCATCTATTGATTTATTTATTATTGATTGATTGATTTATTACTTAATGTTTTATGTTCATATTAGTTAATAATGCTGTTAATGTCCCAAATAAACCAAATAAATAAATAAAAATATAGGTATATTCAGCAAAATTTAATTAGAATAAATTGGGTATTCGCTGTCACGGTAGTATTAAGAATAAATACCTAAAATAAAATATAGAAAGTATTTATTCATATTTGATTACCGATATTCAAAAACAGCATTGTACCCAAAAATAAAAGAAAAACATAATTTTATTTATTTATAAAAATATATACATTGATGGGCATATTGCCATAAGAAAATTTATTACAAATACAGGAGTGGGGCTAGTCTGATCAACAGGCGGAATCAAAACCATCCATGTTTACTCATATCATGGATATAATTATCCTATGGAGTTCTGTAATATCTTCAGATGTTATAGAACTCAAGACAAAAAGGTAATAATATCCATGATATGGGTAAATGTTTTGATTCAGCCGGTTGACCAGACTTGCCCCTCAGATAACAACATATTATTAAGTACATATGTACACTAGCAAACACATTGAAATAGTAATAATAATAATAATATATTTATTTTTTACATATTAAATTCCTAACAGGAACTTATAGTTGATGAACATGTATTTTATAATTTAGGTATAGTGTATAAAATAAAATAGTTGTTGGGAAGTACCTAGTTTTTTAGTTCCTCCAATAAAACTTTTTCTATCTAACTAGGAGTTATTCCTGTTTTAAGTAAGGACAATAAATAATAAAACATAAAATATCTCTTCAAAATAATTATTCTAATCTTATTGGTGTTCTTTGAAATAAAAGTATTTAATATGAATTTCGTATGAATATAATTTATTGTTAAAATATTATTTGTTACAGAAAATCAAGAATTTTTTATATAATATGCAATGAAATATTCCCAGTTGTGTAATAAAATATAAATTACTAATAATATATCAGGTAATCTTAAGAATATATTTATGAATAGAATAATCCCTCTCGAAATACAATCAAGTGATTTTATTGGTTATATTTTATCAACTGGAAAAAAGGAAATCTTAAGCTAGGTTCACATTACTGTGTCGTGTTGTGTCGTGGCGAGACAGAATGTTATCAGTTTCATTCATTTAGTATGATTAGATTCACATTAATGTGTTGCATTGTGTTGTGGCGCTTCTGTCTTGCGGCAATCGATGGATACCCGATCGCGCCACAGAGGTGGTGGGGGATCTGTCGCAACACAACACACCACACTAATGTGAATCTAGCAGTCAACGCGTTATACTCGATAATAATAATAATAATAATAGTAAATTTTATTTAGATATAGAAATTAATACATCTTGTATAAACAAAAAGTATATAATATTTTTTAAACAAAAAAAATGAATGTGGTTGTATAGTGTCATTCTGTTTAAAAATTTCCGACGAACTTATCGAGTAAGACAATTTAAAATTCTATATGACACAAAATCCAAAGAGTATAAGGACCAAGCTATAAGATAATATGCTGTTTGAGAGGAAATAGCAAAGACATTAAATAAATCGGTCTTTATTTTGTTCCTATAGGTTGGCGAAACTTGCCGTTCCTTTTTTTTTATATACAATTCAATTAAATTGGAACTTGATCAAATTGTATTTTAGTCAGTATAAAATATCTATGAAATCTTTTTTTATCCCTTTCTAATTCTTGAATCTCTATCGAGACAGAGAAATGCGCCCCTGAGCCAATATCTTCTTTTCTTTTTTAAGAAGACTCGTCTGTATCCTAGAAAAACATTGCACTTAACCACGGCTCAATTCACAATGATCTGAAAATGCGACACATTGCAACACGACACAACACAATAATATAAACACTCACCCGACACGACAGATAGCTCCCCAACACAACACAACACAATAATATAAACCCACCTTTAAAATTAACTAACAAAGAGGGTACAAAAGTCACAAATAGAGATGAAATACTGGAAGTTGCACATGAATATTATCAAGAATTATATACCTCTATAGTTCCAAAACCTGAAGACCCACTAAAAATGACAACCTTAACAGAGGGCTCACTTGCAATGTAGGGTCTGAGGATATCCCGGATATCATAGTTGACGAGATAGACTTTGCTCTAGAACAAATAAAAAATGGAAAAGCACCTGGAGAAGATAATGTTATCCCCAAAATGTTGAAATTACCAAGAAGACCACTCCGGCAAATTTTAACAAAACTATTTAATAAATGTCTACACACATCAAATATACCAGAGAGTTGGAATAATGCAGTAATAACAATACTTCACAAAAAAGGAGATAATAAAAAACTAGATAACTACCGTCCTATAAGCCTTTTGTCACACATATATAAATTATTTACAAGGGTAATATGCAACAGATTGACATCTAAACTTGACGCCTATCAACCAAGAGAACAAGCGGGATTCCGCTCAGGACCACTTACAAAGTCTCAAATTGTTGATTGAGAAATGCAATGAATATAAGAAACCCATAATACGTACCTTTGTGGATTACGAAAAGGCCTTTGATTCTGTGGAAATTTGGGCTGTATGCCCTGAAAGACAGCAGAATAGACGGAAGATATATCACGCTGTTGAATAACATTTATAAAAACGCAACATCAGACATCCGCTTACATGAAAACACGGAAAAAAATTATATAAACAGAGGTATAAGACAAGGCGATACCATCTCTCCCAAACTCTTCACCCTTGCTCTAGAAAATGTTTTTAAAAAATTAAACTGGGAAAGTAAAGGAATAACTATCGACGGAGAGCGATTAAACAATTTGCGACTCGCCGATGACATTGTGTTAATCTCGGAGGATGTCGATGAAATGGTGGAAATGATCAGCCAACTAGAAGGTATATCTGCTTCAATTGGTTTAAAAATGAATGTCAAGAAAACGAAAATAATGACAAACTTAGACACAAGCAATTATTGCCTTCCAGTGGAAGAGGTTGATCACTATATATACCTTGGACATAAGATGACCCTAGGCAGAGACAATCAAACCATAGAAATTGAGAGAAGAATAAGTCTCGCATGGGCGGCCTTTGGGAAACTCGATAACACCTTTCGTAGCCCCATACCAAATTCTCTGAAGGCAAGGGTGTTTGAACAGTGCATTCTGCCAATATTCACTTATGACATGGAAACAACCACTTTAACCAAATTGTCTGCCAACAAGCTGCGTATAGCACAAAGGAAGATGGAAAGAATAATGTTGGCAATAAAACTAGAAGACAGAAAGAGGAATGACTGGATACGCAGTCAGACCAAACTGTCCGATGTGGTTGAGAGAATAGCCATGCAGAAGTGGAGATGGGCAGGACACCTATCAAGAATGACCGATAATAGACTGGTGGAGTGGAGACCGAGAGGCGACAAGAGACCACAAGGGCGACCACCTAACAGATAGATGGACGACATAAAAAGATTTGTTGGACCACAGTGGATGGGAGTCGCACAGGAACGGGAGGAGTGGAGAAGGAGGGGGGAGGATGTCCTGCAGTGGGCAAACACAGGCTGACGATGATGATGATGATGATGATTTTATTGGTACGTATGATAATAATGGAACATGAAAAAAGGAAATATTAATGGAAAATTGTAATTGAAATGCTCGCTCTATGAATATTTCAGATTGTGAAAATTTAATAAAAAAATAACACCTACATATAGAGCAAAAAAAAATTATATAGTTTATCATTGGCAGTAGCCAAAATAGGGCAAACGTAAAGATATTTGAAAAACACGTGATTTTTTTAACAGAACATAGCATTTTGCACGTAATAATCATTGAATCAAAAAAAATAAACACTTTGTTGGTTTTGTTTGGTTTACTCGTAGTAAGATTGTTAGAAAATAATCTCTATTTAAAATGTTGAAAATGTAGTGAATGGTTAAAAATGTATAAGCAAATCATGTTTTTTAAAGTTAAGTTTTCCCTATAAATTTAATTAATTAATTTAATTCTAGCATTTAATTATTTTTATAATTGAATAATAAATTATGAAAAAAAATTAAATACCAGAATGTCTTTGACAAAATCGGAAAGAAATATACGTTTTTATATTTTAGAAGTCTATGTTTAGAAGTCATAATATTATGTAGACAGAATAACGTAGAAAAACTACCGTTTTATTGGAAAATGGAATATTTACATTCAATTTATTATTTTTCAATTTGAAAAGTATTCTCATATATTTTGACAGAATCACGTAGAAAAAAAATGTTAAAAGATAAAATAGATTTCCATTCTAATACTTATTTTAACTTTAGTATTATGAAATTGTTTTTGGTATTTGCAGGGTTGTGGGTAATAAAATTATTCGATTTTCAACGAGGAGATAATTACGGAATGCCCGAATGTATCAAACAACCGGACATTGCAATGATAATTCAAAATCGTTTGCGTCATTGCGGCGGCGAGTGTTTGCGCGTGCAGGTAGGAAAATTTCATCTAAATTAATTTTGTTATTCAATTGACAATTGTGAACAGGAATAATGTGGAAATTGCTTCCTTTGTCGATGCCTGTGTGTTTTAAATATGAGATAAATATGGGCGGGAGTCCACGGAGGCCGCTTTGCGAAAAGGCCTTTTAGGCTAGCGCGTGTAATAGGGGTGTATTGTAAACTGGAACCTTTTTGCGGTCCGGCGATTAATATTGTGTGTGGTTGTGATGAGGCAACGTGTCCTCTTTGCGGTTATTCAAAGTGCTCTTTGATACATTGTCTATATGTATCTGTTCTGCAACACAAATATACGGTTGAATGTGTGTTTTGCCAACAGACTACGCGTTCAAGTATTCATTCTTTTGCCTTTATGTCTGTCTGCGGTGTGTTTTTGGAAACTGCTGTGTTACTAGTAAATGGATAACCGCTAACCGAATCGTTTCTTTTTTGTATACATTTCTTTTTAATCCGAGCATTTTCAAGATTCCTTTTGAGCTTTGTGAAATGAAACATATTTTTTAGCTCTAGGCGCGCTAAGTTTTATACATTATTATTTAAAAATACAGCACGTGTAATACATACCTCCTTTTTCATTCATTTCATTGTATTTTGTATTGATGCGATACAAATATAAACAATACAATAACATAATTATTTCAGAAATTATATAAAACAAAGAAACTGTCAATAATACACGTGTCTTACACCTTCATAATTTATTTTATAATAACGTTTTTATAGATTATAATATATGTTTTCAAATATGTAAATTTAATGAACAAAACGTTATATTAATATAGAAAAACACAATTAGAATACTTCATTCACTCATCATATTAATTGTGACTTATACAATCACTATGATAGTTCAGAGTATAATTATTCATTACTAGCTTTTATGTCCCGCCGTTGGCCAAGAATGTAAAATTGTGAAGGAATAAGCAATCGTTTTTATAATATTGTCACCCAATTATTTTGCAAAATCGGACCATGAAAAGTGGTTTGAAATTTGATTGAGTTTAAGCATTGTAAAATGTTCGTGATGGCCACAACCCATGCTTTTTTATATATTGCTATAAAGTGTGAATGAAGTATAATATATAATTTCTGCTGGCATGGACTATGCGTAATGGTTTTAAATATGACTGTTTATCAACGTTGTAAAGAGATTGGTTTGGCCACAACCCCCATTTTTATATATTATCATCGAAAACAAATTGTAATATGTACATATAAAAAAAAATTAGTAATTTTGGATGTTGGAATGTGGTTAAAATTTGATTAAATAATGCGTACTGAAAAGATCTAGTGTTGGTCACATCCCATTCGTTTTTATATTTTTTCATCAAGTGTGCATTATATTTTTGCACAATTAGACTGATAGACTTAAAATTGACACAAAAGTCTACATTAACGAAGAAGAAGACTTAAACTATAGTACACACACACACACACACACACACACACACACACACACACTCAAACACACGCACGCACACACCCTCACACCCTCACACACACACATACACACACACACACACACACCCTCACACACACAAACACACATACAAACACACCCTCACCCACACACACACACACACACACACACACACACACCCTCACACACACACACACACACAAACATATGTAACTTCTAACTCTAGTATGTAATCAACATTGTATTGTATTGTATTGTTTATAATAAATAAATAAATAAATAAAAGAAATAAATAAATAAATAAATAGTAATTAGTTTATAATTTAAATATAAACGTTGTGAAGAGTTCAGTAATGGCCAAAACCCCCATTCTTTAAATATCGTCAACGAAATAAAATATGAAAGCGTTGAAAATTATTCAAAATAGGATGATATAAATGGTTAAAATTTGATTAAACAAAAGTATTGAAAAGATTCTAGTGCAGATTACACCGTCACATCCCATTCGTTTTTACATATGTATTTTCATCAAGTGTGCATATTGTTAATAATATTTCTGCACAAAAGACCAGTAGACTTAAAACTAACCCAAAAGTCTAAATAAAAAAGAGAAGAATAAGTATAAGACTATAAGAAATAGTTTGTATAAAAAACTATCCCAATGGTCTACATAAAATAAGAAAAAATACATAAAATAGAAGAATTATTTGAAATAGATTGTATAAAAACAGACTAAAAGGTCTTCACAAAAGAAGAAGAAGATTAATCTATAGGAAATAGTTTGTATAAAATTCACCAAAGTTCTACATAAAATAAGAAAACGAAGCAAAAGACCAAAGGAAATAGTTTGTGTAAAAACTGTAAGGTCTACATAAAATTAAGAAGAAAAAGAATTAGACTCCATGAACCGTCGCTTCAGACCCTTCAGAACCTCCCGTCCCTTCAGGCCCTTCAGTACCTCCCGTCCCTTCAATCCATCATTACGTCCCTACCAATCAGGCCCTTCAGTACCTCCCGTCCCTTCAGGACCTTTTATACCTCCCGTCCCTTCAGGCCCTTTAGTGCATCCCTTCCCTTCATTACATCCCGTCCCTTCAGTCGGTTAAGAAAAGTTAAATCTAAAAACCATCCTGGAAGAACCGCGAAGAGATGAAAGGACCTTCTTTTCCCAGGATACTCCACCTTCAAAGGTAAAATGACTAAATATACGAAGAAGAAGAAGAAAAAAGTTTAAATCCAGATACCTGCGAAGATATGGAAGGAAAATTGGATGAAGAAGAAAAAGAAGAAGAAGAAAAAAGTCTATATCCAAAAACCATCTTGGAAGACTTGTGAAGAGTTGGAAGGACAGTTGGACCTTCTTCTCCCAGGATTCTCCAACTTCATAGGTAAAATGACCAAAAATACACGAAGAAGAAGAAGAAGAAGAAAAAAGTTCAAATCCAGAAACCTGCGAAGAGATGGAAAGACAATTGTAGCTTCTTCTCCCAGGTTAGTCCCCCTTCTAAGGTAAAATGACCAAATACACGATCAAGAAGAAGAAGAAAAAAGTTTAAATCCACAAACCGTCCTGGAAGACCTGCGAAGAGATGGAGAGACAGTCGGACCTTCTTTTCCCAGAATACTGCCCCTTCATAGGTGAAATGACCAAATACACGAAGAAGAAGAAGAATAAGAAAAAAGTTTAAATCCAGAAACCATTCCGGGCAAACGCTCGACAATTCACCAAAGTTTCATAATAATCGGACAAACGGTTTAGGAGCACATCGCATACAATTTTCTGATAGGAAATCAGTATATTGTTGTGTGATTTGTAAGTAAATAGTAATAGGTAGGTACCTACCTACAACAATGTTCTAAATAAATTCAATTCATAACAAATTTTATTTGAATATCAGAATCTTTCCGTTACCATAGTAACCATTCCAATATTAATATCAAATGGGCTCGATACATTTTTTGGATATGTAGGTAGGTACCTACATTGGTTTGTTCGAAGCCACAAAAACGAAAATTGTCCGAAATATCAAATATTATATACAAATTATGCAATTTTATTATGCCTATATCTTTACTAATAATTAACAGACTTTAACAATATATGTCTTAAAACTTGCTATAAAGTCTTGTGTTTCATTTTATTATTTCATAATCACATTTATTTCAAAGGTATATTATTTTAAAGAACATATTCATTCGGTGGGAAAATTAAATATCGTATGAAAAGATATTAAAATGGCGGGGTTATATGTACATTTGTACAAAACGCTTACTTTAAAAATAAGTTAAACATTATAATTAGACAAAATATTCACCATGTTTTTCACTTAAAAGCTAAGTTATACTTGAAAATATATTTTTTTCGTGTAAATACGTACTTCTAACTTTTAAACAAACAGATATTTGCGTGCAAAATGTACACTTTTTTGACAGATATGACTTGGAAAATTTTGTATGAAAAAAATAATTATTGAAATATCTTTAAAATTCAGCATTTTAATCGCATTATTTTTAGCGTGACACTGCATCAGGTATACTGGTACATGTTCGCACATAAATTAGATTTTTAGATGCTCTTGGTTTTTCAAAAGGCGTGAGACAAACACACACATACACACACACATACACTAACATATTGATTGCTTTATTACTTTAGATGTTACTTTTATGGTCCATCAATAAATTATCTTGGGTATCTGAGATAAGAAATGAAAAAAATAAAATGTCGACCATCGTATTGTAGTAAGATGTTTGAAATCTTTGTCGTCTTCCTGGATTCTATTTCCAGCAGACGAAAAGTGCTTTAAACTAAAGAAATACTCTGTATGGTTTGTTATGTAATGTTTCTTGGGCAACTAACAGGTACTATGTAAAATGTTAATAATAACCTGCACCCAATAACAACAATAGCTTATTTCTTACCAAGAAATGTGAAATTGTGATAAGAGGTTGTATTAGGTTTGTTAGTGAATTTTGAAAGTATTTTCCCCAGTACCCTCGGAAGATTGGGTTTTCAAATAAAGAACAGTTGAAAACTTATCTTGTGAAATTAGTTAAAGGAAAAACCATTTTCTATTTTTTTATTGTTAGTAACTTAAATACTACATGGCCAATGAAGTAGATTTTATTTCAATCGAAAGAGAATACTAAGAATAAATTTATTAATTTAATATTTTAATCCAACTGTCGATTTGTTCAGGAGAACTTTGTTCTCTTAACATATCGACAATGTTTCAAGCCAGGATACACGAGAATTGTATGCAGAGGTCTACTTTTTTCACGGCTTTTCCGACTTTGAAGTCAAAAAACACCAACTTAGAGGCTTCGCAGCATATATGTTCCGTACACGGATTTACTCAGAATTCGGAGTAGAACATTTCGTGTGTCTGTGTGTGTGTCTGTGTGTGTCCCCCCTTATAACTTTTGATCCGCTCAATTTACAGAGCCCAAAATTTCAGAATATATAAACAGTTATAGGCCTACAACACTTTTATTCTCAGAATTTTGAATTTTTGTTTCAGTCAGGGGTTATCAACTTTTAAATTTTTGTATTGTATTGTACTTTATTTTTCCATATATCTCAGAAACCATAAAAGCTAGAATGCTAAAATGAGTTTAACTGCCTATATTTCCAATTTTTTTAAAAATATCAAAAAAAGCCGAAACACCCTAAATAGATAATTTAATTTTCTATAAAAAATATTAACATTGTATTAGCACATCTATAATTTTTTTTAATAATTTTTATAAAAATTGAATTTAGTGACGACATTGCTTTATACAATTTGTATGGCAATCGCCTACACACAATTGACGCAATATCTATGAAGACTTAATTGTTTGATACTAATCTCCAAACATAAATACATACCACCATGCTGTTTTAATATTCCGGGTAGGAAAAGAAGACTGACCTCCATACTATCCTATCTTGACTACCTAGGTACATGTGTTGTAGAGAAAACCAAATATCATAAAATATTAAATAATTTGTATTTATGGGTTTATAGTTTGGTACTTATTCTTCAACTATACATACTATCGCTATCGACAGTTGGACCTCATGTGTTACATGCAACTAGTATATTATATATCACAGTGTTGGTGATATTTTTACGTGTTTCAAACACCAGAAGGTAATTTAGTGTGCATATTCTGTACTCATATAAGTTTGCCCATGGTATAACAAAATAACTATAAAATCGATACAAGAAACCGTTGAAGTATAAAATAAAAGAAAAAACTTAATAAGAAAGAATAAATAAAACGTGTTGGCTGTGGCCAACGCTATACTCCTTACTACCATGTCACTCCACAAAGTATTAAAATTTTGTATGAAATTATTCAACATTTTTATAAAATGAGTTTGTTCAATATTTTGTTATTTAAACATTTTATTACGAAATCTTGATATTTTTCAATGACATTTATAAAAGTCATGTGTTTTTTTACTAATTTGAAAATAAAAAATTCAAGTTTCCTGAGCATGGGGCTACTTTGAAATATTTAACAGTTAAAAAAATGAGAAGCACTATTCAAAAATCTTTCAAAAACTATTGGGGTCTATATGAGTACCTATTACATATACAAACTTGCAAAATTTGTAAAGAATCGAATGAGTACTTTTGTCTATAATCGACAAAGTAAAATAAACACAGTAATATAATTAAAATTATGAAAAAAAAAATTAATTTTACGTTCTACTTAAATTTTTTGCAAACGCGACTCCCATTCACCGGTATCGCTCTATGCTGAACATCGTCAGAATCCATCCAATTTTTATTGATTATGGAGTTCTATCATGAAGTGACAGTTTCAAACATTGAAAAAAAAACCAATTCAATAAAGTAATATAAATATAAACACGCCGTACATAGCACATAGTACACAACACACACACACAGATACATACATTGTGATGAAACTTTCAGAATACAATCTCAGCATGATACTAGTGGATAATCTGCAATAAAAAATTAGCCTTAAAAACTCCCCACTTTATCCCTTTGGGTTGGTGAGGAGTAAAAAAGACCATGAAATTCACAGGTAGTTGAAAGACTAACATAAATGAATTAGGTTGAACTTCATTCAGTTATATATACTTGGATGGGCGAAATATTTCCATTTCAAGGCCATTATTATAACCAAAATCTTTAATTGATTCTCCATGTAACATTAAACTAAAAATGCTAATTACTTTTGTAGATATAGTAAAATTAATAAATCAGTCTCCTAATAGAAGTTCATCGAGTTGACGATGTAATTTTTTTTCTCGTATACAAGTTAAAAAAAATCTGAAAATTTATCAAAGTTGAGATCGACTAACCGAGGCTATTAACAGTTATGTAATTAAAAATTAGAAAGACCTCTGTGGAGTTAATTTGAAATATTCAGCATTTTTTAAAGTAAATTTTCAGATTTTTAAATGGCGTTTGATATTGCACAGATGTTTTTCAACCCATTGCCTACAAAAAAAGTTTTCTTAGCAGAAGGGGGTCAATTTTGTTGAACGATTTTATGTTTGTTTTTCGAAATTTTAATATTGCACCAAGTTTTCGAAAGTTATTTGATTTTAAATGTTGATTTTTTATTTACGTTGAACGTTGAATTGAACGAAAAACATATAAACGGGTTGAATTAAATGAAAACAAATATGTTTTTATGTATATAAAAAACATATTTATGTCCGCCCTCGTGGCTTAGTTGGTTTGCTATCTGACTGCTGATTCAAAGGTCACGGGTTCGATTCCCGTTGGAGACAGTTCTTAATTCCATTATCGAATTGATTCCAGTCTGGATCCCTACAATATTTATCCCTAAACACCTGTTCTCGATTTCCTCTACTTGTTCTTTCCCAATCCTTATTTTTTTTGCTATGATGTAAATTTTCTTTGTTATTTTTTAGCATTCATTTTTTGTTGTTGTACATATATAATTCTGTCACTCTATTTTCTGGTTGGTTGGAAGAAATTGCCTAATGGCAATAAGCCCGCCAGTGTGCATTATATTTGTTAATATTATGTAAAAAATTAAATAAATAAATAAACACTATTTTGTATTTAGTAGCGGAATTGCTTATAGAAGCCGAAAATCTTGGCTTGCCTATGAATACAATGTTAAGAAATAATTCAAGACCAAATAATTTTTTGACAGTTTTATTGAAACCACACTACAAGATTTCAAATTGAACCGTATGTAGATGCGATATTTGACAGGGCCACAAATGTTAATATTATTTTGGTATGTGATTTTAAAATATTTTCATGGCAACGATACTCAAATGAACAACGATACTAAAAAAAACATTGATTTTTTGATATTTCCCAATTTTCGTTCAGGGTTTGTCTAGTCCAAAGGTTCTAGTTATGCCCCTGATTGTATTGTATTCATTAATGACCTCTGTGTATATTTTAATAAAATGGCCATCTATAGGTGTTCGTGTAAAATAATGTAAAATTAGTTGAATTGTTCCGCGAATTATTTTTGTTTTTAAGTAGTAACGTATATAAATAAAAACATTAAAAAAAAGATATGGTATTACTATTAATCTTATTTATATGTTATACACCTGTAATTGAATGTCTAAAGCTACCTCAAATTCAGTGGCATTATTACATTTTCAAACAAATTTCATTTCAATATTTTATAAAACGTACTTGGAATTTTCAATACATATAATATCGTAAATAAAACACATGACGCTTATGAAAAATTAATTTTATCTTTCTTGTTATTGGTTATTACGATATGGTTTTGATGTGACTAATCCTCTAAAACTCTCCAATAGTCCATGTCTTAACAATGTGTTAATATAAGTTGAATGTTAATAAACTCTTAATTATATTCCTTAAACGTACGCAATAACTATACTAATATCCTCTCAGATCCTTGATTTTCCTTTGTTCGAGCATAAAATTAACCCGAGGCGTATAATATTAATTCTAAAATGACAAATTTATCGCATTAAATAAAAAGATTACACACGGCATATGTATGTTATAAGCTTTTGTAAACTGTTTCATATCTAATAATCATTAAACCAATATTTGTTATTATTATTATTTTTGTTATTAAAATTAATATATTGCGTGTGGGACTATAACGATTGCAACTATTAAGGCGTAATTTCATACGAAAACGCACGACGTTGGTTTGTAGGTATTATGTATAATGATCGGCATTGAACTGAATAATTAATAGGGTATATATGGACATTATTTAAAATGAAACGTTTATGAAAAAAAAAAAAACACAGAAAATCAAACATTGTGGTCACATAAAAAGTATTTAAAAGTAATAAATCAAATAAAAACACGATTATTTTATGTGGATAAAAAAAATATTAGATTCCATCGAGAATTTAGAGGTCTGATAAAATCTCATGATATGACAGTCCACCGAATTAACTATTGTGATTATAAGATTATGGGGTTGATTGGAATATCTTATGACAAATAAATCGCCTTTGTGCTTTTTGCTGTACATATTAACGATGTAAATAATGGCGAATGAGGATGTACACTTCATTGTTATAAGAATCAAGTCATTCTTTTGAAACAAATTAAGAAATGATTACGTTTGTATCACTTGTTTTTTTTTTGGTAGTCAAACAATAAACAAAATAACAATTATTAGACATTTCGTCATAATTAAATCTCTTCATTATATACTTATCCGTATAATCTTCACTTGTACTTATATTTGATTAAAAATGGTTTATTTTATTATAATTTATTCCTTTTACCATCATGGATTATGGGTAGGTTCTTATAACAGCCCCTCCGGAAGAATCCGGAGTACTTTCTTGCAACGCTACAATGAAAGTGCCAAAGAAAACTGATTGTAAGGAAAGAATAAAACTAAAATAACTATTGTAAAAGTTATTTTTTAATTAAACCATATGGAAACCATTAAAGTCATACCTACAGTTTGAGTTTTATTAGTTCCCTGAAGGTACTACTGAAAATGAATATAAATATCAGCAGTCAGATACCAAACCAATTAAGCCACGAGGGCGGACATAAATATGTTTTTATACATATAAAAACATGTATGTTTTCATTTAATTCAACCCGTTTATATGTTTTTCGTTCAATTACGTTCAACGTAAATTAAAAAATCAACATTTACTATTTATTTTTTTTAAATCAAATAACTTTCTAAAACTTGGTGAAATATTAAAATTTCGAAAAACAAACACAAAGTTGTTCAACAAAATCCCGCTTCTGCTGAGAATTTTTTTTGTAGGCAGTGGGTTGTACAAACATCTGTGCAATATCAAACGCCATTTAATAATCTGAAAATTAACTTTAAACATGCTGAATATTTCAAATTAACTCCACAGAGGTCTTTCAAATTTTTAATTACATAACTGCTAATAGCCTCGGTTAGTCGATCTCAACTTTGATAAATTTTCAGTTTTTTTTTTGACTTGTATACGAGAAAAAAATACATCGTCAACTCGATAAACTTCTATTAGGAGACTGATTTTTTAATTTTACTATGGCTACAAAAGTAATTAACATTTTTAGTTTAATGTTACAGGGAGAATAAATTAAAATTTTTGGTTACAATGGAAATGGACATATTTCGCCCATCCAAGTATTAAATCCATAATTGGACGTCCAGCACTCAATAATAACCAATATTATTTTCTTTTTATGAAAATTGTAAGCTGGATGTCTGTCGATGTACCTACCTTTTTTTTAATAAAATATAACTGTATGAAGATCAACTTAATTCATTTATGTTAGTCTTTCAACTACCTATGAATTCCATGGTCTTTTTTACTCCTCACCAACCCAAAGGGATAAAGTGGGGAGTTTTTAAGGCAATTTTTTATTGCAGATTATCCACTAGTATCATGCTGAGACTTCATTCTGAAAGTTTCATCACAATGTATAAACAAGATAACAAAATTATTAATGTGATCTCAATATGAAAATCTTTAAATAGTTAGTTAATTATATCTAATATGCATCCTTATTCCGATGACAACTCTACAACAATGTTTGAGAGAATTCCATTAAAACGAAGAGCAATATCAGATTTCAAGACATTTTATTTCATTATTTTATGAACACCCTACGAAATAAAATTGTGTTACTATCGTATATGTACATACTTAATAATTTTAGTTTGTTGATCGACAATTTTTGATACAACTCGATTTTCTGTAGGTACATTACAAATGTATGTGTGTGTGTCCGTCCCCACCTTATAACTTTTGATCCGCTGAATTTACAGAGCCCAAATTTTCAGAATTTATAAAAAGTTATAGGCATACAAAACTTTTATACTTAGAATTGTGAATAATTGTTTCAGTCAGGGGTTATCAACTTTTGAAATTTTGGTTTATTTTTCCACATATCTCAGAAACCATAAAAGCTAGAACGCTGAAAATTTGTATAAACATAGACAAATACAAAATCTCAAATGAATTTTTTTTTTAAATTCCAGGGTTTCCCAAACATTTTTTGTAAAAAATATTTTTTTTTGATAAATTTATGAGTTTAACTGCCTATATTTCCAAATGTTTTAAAAATATCGATAAAAGCCGAAACACCCCAACTAGATTATTTAATTGTCTATAAAAAATATTAATATTGTAGAAGTACATCTAAATTTTTTTTTAACAATTTTTATAAAAATTGAATTTAGTGACGACATCGTTTCATACAATTTGTACGGCAGTCACCTATACATTATATCTAAGAAGACTTAATAATTTGATACTAATCTCCAAACATACGTACATACCATCATGCTGTTTCGATATTCTGGGTAGGATCAAAGGACTGACTTCCATACTATCCTATCTTAACATACATACCTAGGTACATGTGTTGTATAGAAAACCAAATATCTTAAAATATTAAATAATTTGGATTTATGGGTTTATAGTTTGGTACTTATTCTTACTATCGCTATCGCTATGTGGTACATGCAACTAGTAATTAAAATTTTATTAATACATCATATTAAAGGTTTTTTTAATATTTTTTTTAACATATCAAAAATAAGAAAAAATGAGACCTTTCCCTCCATTACATGATAAATCGCGTATTTACTCCACTTGCATTTATTTGTGATACAAAATATTGGTGTATACTTTAAACAATATTTTATACCTACATAGGCGTCGAGCTCTGTATAAACTGAATGTAGTTGCCGGTCGGCAATGAAGATACCTGCTCGGTTAAGTGCGGATGCAAATGATTAATTAATCCAGGTACTTTGTTTTCTAGGTCCTTTTTTCCAAATCAAAAAACAATTTTTTTTCTTGTAATTGTTTGACATATTACTTATTTAGTATAACTTGTTTAACAGAAACTTTTAAAGGTTTTTAACTTAATTCATTTATATACCCATTGTCAATTTATAATGTAAACTATTGGTTATGTAAATCTATAAAGATGGGATGGGTGAAATCTATATTAGATGGGTAGTAGCAGAGAGGTTAGCGCGTTGGGTTAGTAATCCAGTGGTCGCGAGTTCGAATCCTGCCACAACCGATTTCGTTCGTTTCGTTTATGCTTAGTTTAGGGAATGTATGAGGATGTATATGTACTTATTTTGAGAACATACTCATTCTTTAAAAAAAAAAATAATACATACGTGTATGGATTTTAACATAATTTCCTATGTTTGTATGTCCGCGTGGCGCTGCTAAAATTAAAATTAACTTATCAGACGCACATAAAATACCAAGAAATGAGTAGAATATAACAATCTAACAAGCGGTGTAATTCGCGCAGTGCTGCTGATGGTGCATAGATCACAAAATTTTAAAATCAGGAGAGCATAGACTTATAAGAAATGTGTTTTTTTTTAATTAAATAATAAGATAAAGATACGTGGTATAATAAATCCGGTTCAAATATCAGGAGCGCATAGTTTAAGGCGGGATATAACAGAACAATTTACTATACACCTAAAATATTTAAGTTGTGAGGCACCGGCTTAGAACAGCGCTTCCACTATTTTCGAAATCGAATGGTAATCGAAAATATAACAGGCAAAATAACATCCAACACAGTAATGAGGTTCAATTTCGGATGTTGCCTTTTTAGGAGAGACGAGACTGTTGTGTGGGTAAACCCGCACGTGTAGTAATCATAATTTTTTGTGTACACCTGTCGCTGATAACTTCATACTGTGGTTTATGCCGTGATCTTTTGTATGTAGGTACTATATACGAAAAAAATTCCATTTACCAGGCAAACATAACGTGCAGGAGATTAAAGTTAACATTAAATTCAGTCAATTGTACTATTCACTATGTAGGTACTATACACACAGCGCTATACACTATGCACACTGTATTATGTAGATACTATGCATACTGTCACATCCAAATTCTGTCAGTGTCTATTTCCCAATAGATACTATTTCTATAGGTATATCATGGTGACTCTAATTCGCTCTTTTAATCTGTATAAAATATCGTGACAGGAAAATTATTCGAAAAACAATTATTCGAATGCTCAATTTTATGAAAATCAATTTTACGAATGGCAATTATTCGAATCACATTTTTTCGAAAAACAATTTTCCGAACAAACAATTATCTGAAATTACAATTGTTCGAATTTCTATGACGTCATGTTGGTAGTATTGTGAGAGGAATAAACCATAGATTTTTATACTAATATACTAGATGTCATAGTAAGCAAATTTTGTATGAATCAAAGAGAGGCATTTTTCCGGGGATTTTTGACGTTTTAGTAAATCGTTTTTCCATAGAGAATAACGACTTATATGAATTGTTTTCTGATTTATTTGTCGTAAAAAACACATTGTTTATTTACATTTAGAGAAAACTTATTTAGGATGTGTTGAAATGTAAGGAAAACTGAAATATGTTGCAAACCAAAACGTCAAACGCGCGATATTCCATGACTCACTTTTTGCACGGAGTACTACATCTACATAGTATATTATGTACAATAAAAATCTATGCAATAAACAACATGGCGACGCTCCGCGCTGTCAAACATCAGTTATTAAAAATGTGCAAACATACGTAGGTACCCAATAATAATACAAGTAATAATAGTCTTCAGTATAGGAGGCAACATAATGACACAAAAATATATTAAATTCGGTCAATTGGTTTTCCAACAAATGTTAGTTCGAATAATTTGCTTTCGGACAATTGTCATTCTGATGACTGATTTTCGAAAAATTGTTATTCGTACAATTTCGCATTCGAACAATTGTGTTTCGAAGAATTTTCATGTAATCATAAGATATGTAGTGTGATTACTATACAACCTATATGTTTCTCTTCTGTGAAATATCATAATAATATGTACACTGCTAACCTTAGAACAGATAAACCTAGCTTCGAAGCAGTTATCTATTTTTAATGATTATATTTAATAAAAGAACTTTTGACGGGTTTAACAAGTTATCTTTATATATATAATTCTACTGTACGTGTGTATGTCACTGAACTCTTCCTAAACGGCTGTAACGATTTTGATGAAATTTTTTATGTGTGTTTGTGTGAGTCCCGGAATGGTTTAGATTCACAAAATGGAATTTTAAACATTAATATAATAAAAGGAAAATAAAAAAACATGATTTTTTTATAACTATAAATTTCAATAGGTGGCGCTAATGTTGAATTGCCAATATTTAGTTTTTTTCCTTCTGAAAACATTAATAAATCTGCCATTTGCGTCATAGTTTGGAAATTTTTGACATTTTAAGTTCTTTTCGTTCTGTTTCGGTATTATTCATATTTCAATATTATATACGCATGCATGGAATTTTAATTTCTGTTCACTGTTTCGTTATTATACATATTTCAATTCGTTCGTTTCCGTGTCCAGACCATATATGCTGTATTTCAATTATATACGAAATGACAATCAATCTAACCTCAAAGTGTTTAGCGGCTCAGCAAATAATAACATCCATATGATTCAAATATATGTTATGTACATATATTTTTTGTTTCACCAATAGTTCGGGCAGGACAACGTCTGTCGGGTCCGCTAGTATATTATAAATTGGCATTAATTTAAAATATCTATTTATCATAATGCCACATCTTTATACTGGGATCTCATAATATTAAATATTATTGTCCCGTCCAGTGGTGCTCTATGGGAAGGAGAACTGCTCTCGGAGGGATTAATATAATTTAAGTCCTTTGAAGCTTCACAATTAGAATTACTATTGTACGTGTTCGTATGAAAAGGCAGACTGGTTATCTTTCAAAATAGACAAAATTTGATCTGATCTCATTTGGCCAATTCAAAATTATTTTATCAAACTAGTGTATTGTGTGATTTATATCAAACTGTCACAAAGAAATCTATAACGAATATATTGAATTTAATACACTGTGAATTGAGACAAAATGATAATATGGTACTATTGTCAGTATTAATGCGATGTTAGTATGTATTGTAACAAAAATATATTCAATTTGTACTTTTGTAGCATAGAATAATAATAAAACTATAGAATACTCATTCCCATACAATACCTCGCTGAAAAAGTGAAGCCGTTTTATTGGCCGGCTAGTGTCAATGACTCTGCTATAATTTAGCAAGTATGACTCTGCTATAATTTAGCAAGTAATTTTGCGATTTTGCTAACTATTCCATAAACAATTTTGCAAGCAGTTAGAAAATTCCGACCGCCGTGGCACAGTTGGTAAGCCGTTGGGTTTCTGTGCGGGCGTCCTGGGTTCGATTCCCAGCAGAGGAGAAATTTATTTAAATTCATTTCTCACGCAAATATTGCTTCTCTGGGCTGGAAACACTGGTTAGTTGGAAGAAATTGCCATACGGCAATAAACTCGCCACTTGCGCAGGGTGCAAGGAAGTGTTCATTATCATTATTAAAATTCCCTATTTGGAGAACGTATCACGCAGACGGCCAAATGATTACTGAATGCTCGTAGCAAAATGTTGACCAAATTAGTCAACATAAAGCAGTCTCATTTACTGCAGGCTAAAGAGTATTCTACACTATTATAATTCTATGTTTTGTAGGTATATATTATTATTTTAGCATCGTACTATCTTTACTAACTTAAATTCCGAGAGATAGCAACGTTTTCGATGAAGAGATCTTTAATGGCCAGTTTTTTGATATTTTCTTTCTTATTGAATATTTGTATGAAAAGGTAAGTCTGACACCTGGGAATGGCTGTTTTAACCAGTGTACACCCTTTTTATAAATGAAAATTGCATTATTCCTATATAATTTGTACTTATTTGTTATTTGTGAAATATGTATATACTTACTGTTACACGTTGTTTTTCAAAAATCATGCGCTGAACAAAACAAGTGTCATTGTAATATGATGGATGATACAAGAGCACAAAAAGGACACACCAAAATACAAATGACACAAAAATCTGTAATTTTCATTTATAGAATGGTGATGAGCACTGGAAACGCAACAATTCCCAGATGCCAGACTTATCTTTTTAAAATGAATAGTATAAATATGTAGACGTTTTTATTAAAGAATCGTGCAGTAGAATTAATAATATGATTGTTTAAATACACAAAGATTGAAACGATACATTTAGTAGGCAATATGTATAGCTCCTTTTTATTAAAGAATCGTGCAGTAGAATTAATAATATGATTGTTTAAATACACAAAGATTGAAACGATACATTTAGTAGGCAATATGTATAGCTCCTTTTTATTAAAGAATCGTGCAGTAGAATTGATAGTATGATTGTTTAAATACACAAAGATTGAAACGATACATTTAGTAGGCAATATGTATAGCTCCTTTTTATTAAAGAATCGTACAGTAGAATTAATAATATGATTGTTTAAATACACAAAGATTGAAACGATACATTTAGTAGGCAATATGTATAGCTCCTTTTTATTAAAGAATCGTGCAGTAGAATTAATAATATGATTGTTTAAATACACAAAGATTGAAACGATTCATTTAGTAGGCAATATGTATAGCTCCTTTTTATTAAAGAATCGTGCAGTAGAATTAATAATATGATTGTTTAAATACACAAAGATTGAAACGATACATTTAGTAGGCAATATGTATAGCTCCTTTTTATTAAAGAATCGTGCAGTAGAATTAATAATATGATTGTTTAAATACACAAAGATTGAAACGATACATTTAGTAGGCAATATGTATAGCTCCTTTTTATTAAAGAATCGTGCAGTAGAATTGATAGTATGATTGTTTAAATACACAAAGATTGAAACGATACATTTAGTAGGCAATATGTATAGCTCCTTTTTATTAAAGAATCGTGCAGTAGAATTAATAATATGATTGTTTAAATACACAAAGATTGAAACGATACATTTAGTAGGCAATATGTATAGCTCCTTTTTATTAAAGAATCGTGCAGTAGAATTGATAGTATGATTGTTTAAATACACAAAGATTGAAACGATACATTTAGTAGGCAATATGTATAGCTCCTTTTTATTAAAGAATCGTGCAGTAGAATTAATAATATGATTGTTTAAATACACAAAGATTGAAACGATACATTTAGTAGGCAATATGTATAGCTCCTTTTTATTAAAGAATCGTGCAGTAGAATTAATAATATGATTGTTTAAATACACAAAGATTGAAACGATACATTTAGTAGGCAATATGTATAGCTCCTTTTTATTAAAGAATCGTGCAGTAGAATTAATAATATGATTGTTTAAATACACAAAGATTGAAACGATTCATTTAGTAGGCAATATGTATAGCTCCTTTTTATTAAAGAATCGTGCAGTAGAATTAATAATATGATTGTTTAAACACACAAAGATTGAAACGATACATTTAGTAGGCAATATGTATAGCTCCTTTTTATTAAAGAATCGTGCAGTAGAATTAATAATATGATTGTTTAAATACACAAAGATTGAAACGATTCATTTAGTAGGCAATATGTATAGCTCCTTTTTATTAAAGAATCGTGCAGTAGAATTAATAATATGATTGTTTAAACACACAAAGATTGAAACGATACATTTAGTAGGCAATATGTATAGCTCCTTTTTATTAAAGAATCGTGCAGTAGAATTAATAATATGATTGTTTAAATACACAAAGATTGAAACGATACATTTAGTAGGCAATATGTATAGCTCCTTTTTGAAATTGTTTTCTTAGCTCGGGATGTTTAATCTTTTCAGTAATTTTAATAAGTTAAGAGCACGCTAATGTTTTATTTTCATTTTATTGGCGGCAGCAGATTTCATTCAGTGGGAATTTATGGAAAAGTTTCGCGTAATATTTACATCAAGCTGTGCAATATTTAAGACGAAATATTTCGTTATAATATATTTCTAAAACTGAAACAGAAAGAAAAAAGGCCAGAATCAACAAAAACAAACAAATTTGTTTGTAAAACAAATCGAATCCGAGATGAATGAGATACACAGGTGAATAAATTACGAAAATAGATATGTAAATGATAACGATGAACATCTAGTACCTAATATGTAAAGGACAATGTACATAAGTAATGTCTTTTTAAGGTTTCAATAACCTACACTTCGTTCAAGAACTGTTGTTCAATAATCTCATATTCGTTCAAGGACCAGTGTTCAATAACAAACCATTCGTTCAAGAACTGGTGTTCCATAACCTATCATTCATTCCAGAACTTTGTCAGATAAAATTAGACTCTTTAGAAAATCCACAAACACAGTAAAGCATTTTGAATCGAGTCATTAATAAGGGTGCTTTCTATAAAATTGAAAGAATGACCTTCTGATGACTGCAGAGGTCAAAGTAAAAACCTTTCGGGAAACAAAAATAACAACCTTCATTCGTAGAATATTTCAAAATGAAGATACATGCATTTTCCTCAGGAATGATATTTCATATTTAAACTGCGCTGAAGAAACCATATTTTTATAGAAAATAATTTCTCATTTGTCAATAATATCAGTCATTCTGGGGAAACGAAAACTCGATGCATGCAATGCACAATATATAACAGATTTTTAATTATCTCAATAGATTATCTCAATTTTCATTATCTCTATTGAGATAATTAAAAATCTGTTAAAAAATACCTTTGACTCCCGACAGGGAAAAAAATCCAATGTTTGCGCATATGCAATAATAAAAATATTCGCACAATATATAATATTCAAATGAATAAAAAATAAATAACTTTAAATTTTTCCACAATATTTTTTATAATAACGACCGAACGTTTTCGCCAAGGTGACTTGGCGAAAACGTTCAAACGATGGCCGGTATTACAGTCTCAGTTTAAGAGCTAAACTCAAGTTTTACAAAAATATAGCGTATTACAGTGTCCGTTTAGGCCTAATCTTCCCTCAAATACGTCACTAAAACGACAAATATTTAACACAACGTTTCTGGCGGATTAAGTACTTACCGGTGAGTTAACTGTCATTTGCTAGGCAACGTGTGTAGTTTCAGTTTCTTATCACTAGAGGCGTTAGGCAACGAGTGTAGTTTCAGTTTTCTATCACTAGAGACGTAAGTTGTATCGACGGTGGCGCCACACAACAAAACAAACTGACAGCCATATTGAAACGAACATGGGCATTTAAAAGCATTATTTTGGTGAAAAAAATTAAATTTTCCATGTTGGATAATAGTATTTCAAGTCGTAGCATCCCGTTTTGTAGTTAGTGTTTTACTTGAGGTTATTTAAAATTTGACAGATAATAACCACAGAAAAAGTAAAATATGTCTATAATTGAAGATTTAGTAACTGACATGTCATTTTGTAATGTAATACGGAAATGGATTCAATCTCCCCTTAACTCTAATCTTGAGTTTAGCAAACTCAATGAGTTGAAGGCCGACTGTCATACCGGGCCTATTCACTCAGCATTTACAACATTCTTTTGGTTTGGGAAATGTAGAGGTTTCATTAATATAAAAAATATTGTGGAAAAATACAAAGTTTTTTATTTATTCATTCAAAATGGATTTCCACTCTGTAAACACAAAAACTCTGGAATCATTATAATATTTCAGTTGGCATAAAAGATAGTAATTAAATTCATGACAGAATTAAAAAAAAAAAATTCAGACTCTGGAAAAATGAAAATAGGTGTTTTAAGAAACTGAGGTCAAAATGATTTATTCTCGTTGACTATTTCAAAAAGTTCCAGATGATTAGCATGTTAAAACAATACCTCGCCTGATTTATTTCATATTTTGTAAAAATTAAAATATTTTGTATTACGTACATACTAAGCAAACAAATTTATCCGATTGGGGCTGAGCGGCAAATTTGAATTTTATTAGATTAGATGTAACAATAATATTTTACTGTTTTTACAAATTTTAACTATTTTTAAAAATTTGAATTTTATTTGGTTAGATGCAACAGTTATATTTTACTGTTTTTACACATTTTTAATTTAAAAATCAGTTCAAACCATAATAATGTACCTACATTTCTAAATATGCTTAAACTGTCAACTAAAATGTAATTAAGAAAAAATATTTATAGAGTTATTTGATGAATGCTAATGAAAAATCGATAGAAAATTAATATGTGAAGAAAACTTAGAAGAGGATGTCCACTTTTTTTTTAATTTACTTCTTTTTCTCTTTCATTCGTTCCTGTCATATTTGTATATTTTCTTAATTAATTCATTGTTTTTATTCGGATCATTAGTAACTCAGTATATTGTAATTAACATTTAATCTTATTTTAATCACATGGTATAATATTATGCAATAGAAAGCATATTATTTTACAATATAGGTTGTAAAAGGCACGCAGTTGGTTTGTGAATGTGAATACAACTACGGTCGAAGAAAAGGAAGCAAATTATTATTAATATACTACAGGCGTAGTAGTTCATTAAGCTGCAAATAATTTAAGCTCTCTTGAAGTTTGAACGGGTGTGGGGATGATTTCCAAATGGGACGGGAGAACTTTACCGCTCACCTAGAGGCCGGGTTCTGTTGGGTAGCTAAGTGGAAATTCCTTCAACGTGGACAGCTGCAAAATTTACAATTTAAAACACTTAAATAGACTTACTTTGCGCTTTTGTCGTTATGATTATATATTGATATAAGGGACGCTTAAATTATTATTTAAATTCTACTTAAGGCGATCGTGCCGTCACGTTTCGTAGTAAAATAATATTGTTTTATAATGTTGTAGTTACGTGAACGCTTTCATTACTGAGTGGATAATTTTATTGGGAATTCTCCAGACGCTCTCCTCCGTATGAACTTCATCTATTTTTACAGTCTTCTGCAGAGAAGGCTCTCGTCTAAATCCACACAAGCTATTAGGATTTAAGTACACATAATCCGCCTAACCGGAACTATATAGAATCGGCTGGCTTAAGGAAATACATATTTTAATTCATGTGTTGCATTAAGAGTATATTCAACTTGCGTCGTTTACGAGAAATGTGCCAACTCCAAGATTGAATGTTATTGAATAAACTAGTTGCATGTAACACATGAGATCCAACTGTCGATAGCGATAGTATGTATTGTTGAAGAAAAAGTACCAAACTATAAACCCATAAATACAAATTATTTAATATTTTAAGATATTTGATTTGTATACAACACATGTAGGTATGTATGTCAAGATAGGACAGTATGGAGGTCAGTCCTTTTTTCTTACCCGGAATATAAAAACAGCAAGATCGTTTGTATCCTATATTTGGAGATGAAGTATAAAATTATTGAGTCTTCTTAGATATTGTGTATAGGCGACTGCCATACAAATTGTATGAAGCGATGTCGTCACTAAATTCAATTTTTATAAAAATTGTTAAAAAAAATTTAAGATGTGCTACTACAATGTTCACATTCTTTATAGAAAATTAAATAATCTCTAGTTGAGGTGTGTCGGTTTTTTCGATATTTTTAAAAAAAATGGAAATATAGGCAGTTAAACTTATAAATTTATCATAAAAAAAATATTTATCCTAATAAAAAATGTTTGAGAAACCCTGGAATTTTTTTTCAATAAACTTATTAAATAAACTTATCTCAAATATTAAATATTTCAATAAACTTATCTCAAATATTAAAGATACAGAGATTAAACAAATATTTGAAAGAAAAAAAATTTGAAATTCGAAAGAAAAAAAAAATTGAAATAAACCTTACACATAATATACATTAGATATACCTATAATTAATCAACAATAATAATTCAAAGTCTAACGAACGCTATAATTCAGATACAGATGTTTAAGATGTACATGTTGATATGTATGTCAATGTTGATATGTATGTCAAGGTAGGACAGTATGGAGGTCAGTCCTGTTTTCCTACCTGGAATATGAAAAAAGCATGATGATTCTTTATGTATGTTTGGAGATTGAGTACCTATCAAACTATTAGGTCTTCTTACATATTGTGTATACATAGGCGACTGCCATACAAATTGTATGAAGCAAAGTCGTCATTAAATTCAATTTTTATAAAAATTGTTAAAAAAAGTTTGAGATGTTGCTTAAACAATGTTGTTATTTTTTATAGAAAATTAAATTATCTAGTTGGGGTATTTCGGCTTTTTTCGATATTTTAAAAAAAATTGGAAATAAAGGCAGTTAAACTCATAAATTTATCATAAAAAAAATATTTTTCTTAATAAAAATGTTTGAGAAACCCTGGAATTTTTTTGAAAAAATCTATTTGAGATTTTGTATTTGTCTATATTTGTACCAATTTTTAGCGTTTTAGCTTTTATGGTTTCTGAGATATATGGAAAAATAAAGTAAAAATTCAAAAGTTGATAACCCCTGACTGAAACGAAAATTCAAAATTCTGAGTATAAAAGTTTTGTAGGCCTATAATTTTTTATATATTCTGAAATTTTGGGCTCTGTAAATTGAGCGGATCAAAAGTTATAAGGGACGGACGGACACACACACACACACACACACACACACACATAGACACACACACATACACACACACACACACACACACACACACAAACACACACACACACACATGAAATGTTCTACTCCGAATTCTGAGTAAATCCGTGTATGGAACATATATGCTGCGAAGCCTCTAAGTTGGTGTTTTTTGACTTCCAAATTGGAAAAGCCGTGAAAAAGTAGACCTCTGCATACAATTCTCGCGTATCCTGGCTTGAAACATTGTCGATATGTTAAGAGAACTAAGTTCTCCTGAACAAATCGACAACATATACGAACAAGTCGCTTCTCGAACTCCTTTATTAATACAGCAGCCCGACTGTGGAACGTTCTTCCGAATTCTGTGGTTCCATCTTCGTACAACCCGGGTCTTTTTAAAATCCGAATTAATAAACTCTTTTATAGACTGCAAACCCCTCCCAACGCTACGTAGTGCACTTCTTCGGAAGAGTAAAATGGACCCAAATCCTAATAGCTGGCGTCCCCTACGTAGACATGTTAAAAAAAAAAAAGATGGAAAAAAGTAAGGGGCCCAAAATGGATCCCTGAGGTACACCGGATGTAATCATTCTCCAAGTTGATGCAAACCCACCCACGGCAACAGCCTGAGATCTGTTTGCTATGTAAGATGACACCCAGCGGAGTAGGTCTCCATGAATACCATGGTTAGCAAGTTATTATTAGTTATTACAATATCATATAATAATAAATAATAAATTTGGATAATTTATATAGCGCCATTTTTGTGAATATCTCACCTCAAGGGCGCTGAAAAAATGATAACGTTGTATCATTTCGGCTCTGGTAAGATTTGCGAAAAAGGTGCGTTTTGAGTTTTTTTCTGAACAAAGATATATTTTCGGTTTGTCTGAGGGTGTGTGGGAGCTTATTCCATGCATTTGGTCCTGTCCTGCCACAGCAAATGCACGATCACCGAAATTAGTTGTGTGCACCCTGTTTATTTCAACTAATTTCCCAACCATGGATGAAGAGGCAGAACGAAGTGAGTATAATACCACTATTATTAATAAATAATAGTGCGCTTATGATTTTTAACATTAATTTGATATTCGAAAAAGGGGTAAACGTTTTTGAAACGTTTATTTTGTTGTTTTTTTAAGCGATTAAGTACATATTTAACGTAGATTAAAAATAAATTTAAATAAATGTGCGCTTTAGATTTTTAATATTTGATATTCGAAAAAGGTTTTACAGGGTTTTATTTTGTTGTTTTTGTCAAAACGAGTAAGTATTTAACGTAGATAAAAAATCAATTTAAATTTTGATTGGATATCATATTCATTTTGTAGTTGTATAAGAGTTATTTTATGCTACGACGACGGAATCCAAAAAGCAGTAAATCGAATATGTCGTTAGTTTAGATTAAACTTCCATCAAACATTTTGACGTAACCGAATTGTTATAGAGTATGAAAAAATTGATGCGGAGTTTCAAACTATAGAAAACAAACACTAGACAAAGACATATTTGCAAGGTATGTATATTTTTTTGTCAGAAAGAGGTTAATCTTATTTTTGGAAAGATTATCATCAGAGATGAAAAAAGCTTCAATAAATCCTGAATCTAATTTAAAAAACGTCACGTCACACGTAAAGGTGAAAAACGATTTATGAATATCTTCGATATAATATACCTGCCTGCAAGGGTTATATGAAAATTGTATACACGAGAATGTAAATCGGATGGTGAAATTTCATATTTTTTAAATAATTGCATTGAAAAAATATACTGAGAAAAATTATATTTCGTAAAAAGTATTTATATTACAGATATCGGCATCAATCTTGATAATTTTGCCAACAAAGCAAAACACCTGAAATTTTCGTGCGCTCAGCCCGTGTAATTTTAGCAAGATGTTTGCCAATGTCAACGACAGCCTCATTTAGACCGTTTGGGTACCTTAATAATATGTTACTTTTGTTTCATCGATATGTAAGTAAATTGGTATGTCTTCCAGTACTGTAATTTTGAGAAAACCGACCCCAAAAAAACTTCAATGTTGAAATATAAAAATGGTATAAAAATAAAAACCATTTTCGTATTAAAACCCGAATCGAAATAAATAAAACATAAAATAAAATTAAAATTGAAAAATCACATAAAATGCACTAAAATGTATAAAATTTTATAAATTGCTTTATTAAATTAAAAAGCATAATAATTTTACATCTTAAACAACACGTAATATAATGTGAGACAATAATATAAAGTTGCATAATATTTATTTTACGTAAAATCACATTTTGATATCGACGCACATACACACTGCGCATACCAACGTATCAACGATCTGTCGAGTGCGTTCCATAAAATGTTTGTCAAACTCATCGAAAACATGGTAAAGAATAAACGCAAAACACTAAAAAACATTCTATTCTTTTTTATTCTTGAAAAACAATAAAATAAAAAATATTACAAAAAAAAAATAATGTTTCTGAGTCACGCCAAGTCATCGTATTGAAACTTCACTAAGATGATTCATAGCATACAGAAAGGAATGTAATATAATTAACCTACACAGAAGGCCTACTAAGTAGACCGCATTTTACATAGACCTCATTTTATGTATTGTACCTATTATTTTCAAACATTTTAGTATGGTATATTCTCTATATCTGTAATATCCATAAATTTGCTCACATCCCGTTGAGAAATTGATTTAAAAAGAATACACTAAAAAAATGTGAAATCATGACTCTCCACTATTCCACAGTGATTAGAACCTAAAATAAAATATATAAAAAAATAATTGTTTTAAATTTTTTTTTTATTATTTTATATCCCGATAACAGCTCTATCCTATCGGATTTAAAACTATTTATAAAATCCGGAACCAACCATACAAATTGAAAGAATGAACGATGAACGGCTGACCAAAAAATAATGGATGTATGAGATGGAGTGAATAGCGTAGGTCGCCCCTGATAAGGATGGCATGACCATGTGAATGATATGTTGAAAGATGAGACGATGCATGGATGTAAAGGAAGCCAAACATGTGTGCAAAAATAGAGAAGTATGGTGCTCGATTTTCTCTGCTTACCCTGTAAGGGCATGGCGTGATGGTATGTATGTAGGTATGTATAATTCATAGTCATTTTCGTTTGTTCATAATTGCGTTGGAGATTTTAATTACCGAACGAACTCAATTACCGTTCAAAATGCAGCATTAATTTTTTATAAACGAGGATGGAATTCCTTTTCTCGTTTGGTGACATGTATAGTTATATAAAAAGTTTAGTAGAAGCGCATCGCGGCGCACCTGATACTATCTATAGTAGTTACTCTCAAGCCGTACATACATACAACAAAGCTTTGAGCTTCTTTGCGATGCAAATATCGCCGAAGTACCTTTTACGGGCTTCCAAAACTTTGTGCGCCACTTTATCGGATAGGTTCCAGAGGCGAATGTGGTGACTTGCGTTGCACGGGTTTTAATTTTCGTAATGCATCCCTCGCGTTTTACAGTCTTTGTCATTAAAGAAAGAGTAATTTTTCAAAACGCTTTCATCACCATCACACAAGATAAACCCCGATGAGAGAATGAAAAAAAAGACTGACATTGTGTTAAAATTTTAAACGAAGTTGGGAATTGCGAGTTTTAATGCACATAAAGTATAAATGTGTCTATGTAAGTTGTACATTATACTTCAAGATATTTAGTATCGAACAAAAAACTAGCAGGTTATTGTTAATACTCTTTAAGTACCTACATATTTTTTTTATTTATGATTTCCATAGTACATCAAATAACTTAAATATTACAATGGTATTTATATTACCTCACTAGGCGAAGCCTGTACTGAGGTCATGCTAACAATAAATACGCAATACATTTTTGCAAAATGTGTAAATTTTTAATAAACTTCAAAAAGTACAAAAGTATGAATTCATAAAAAAACAAGTGTATGTGTGAGGGTGAGTGTGTGTTTGCATGTTATAGAAGGTAATGTGGGTATATATGTAAGAATGTATGAGGGTGTAAGTAAAGATCTCTTTCTGAGTGCAATTATTATCTTATACTAGTTGCATGTTACACATGAGATCCAACTGTCGATAGCGATAGTATGTATAGTTGAAGAATAAGAATCAAAATATAAACCCATAAATCCAAATTATTGAAAATTTTAACACATGTTGGTATGTATGTCAAGATAGGACAGTATGGAGGTCAGTCCTGTTTTCCTACCCGGAATATGAAAACAGAATGATGGTTCTGTATGTATGTTTGGAGATTAAGTACCTATCAAACTATTAAGTCTTCTTACATATTGTGTATAGGCGACTGCCATACAAATTGTATGAAGCAATGTCGTCACTAAATTCAATTTTTATGAAAATTGTTAAAAAAGTTTGAGATGTGTTAATACAATGTTCATATTTTTTAAAGAAAATTTAATTATCTAGTTGGGGTCATAAATTTATCACAAATAAAAATATTTTTCTTAATAAAAAATGTTTGAGAAACCCTGGAATTTTTTTGAAAAAAATAATTTGAGATTTTGTATTTGTCTATATTTTTACCATTTTTCAGCGTTCTAGCTTTTACGGTTTCTGAAATATATGGAAAAATAAAGTAAAAATTCAAAAGTTGATAACCCCTGACTGAAACAAAATTCAAAATTCTGAGTATAAAATTTTGAAGGCCTATAACTCTTCATATATTCTGAAATTTCGGGCTCTGTAATTTGAGTGGATCAAAAGTTATAAGGGGGGGACGGACACACACACACACACACACACACATACAGACACACACACAAACACAGACACGCACACACACACAGACACACACACACAGACACACACACACACACACTCTCTCACACACACACACACACACACACACACACACACACACACACACACACACACACAGACACACGAAATGTTCTACTCCGAATTCTGAGTAAATCCGTGTATGGAACATATATGCTGCGAAGCCTCTAAATTGGTGTTTTTTGACTTCAAAGTTGGAAAAGCCGTGAAAAAAGTAGACCTCTGCATACAATTCTCGCGTATCCTGGCTTGAAACATTGTCGATATGTTAAGAGAACAAAGTTCTCCTGAACAAATCGACAGTTGGATAACAAACGTCTATCTCTGTTTCTTACTCAGACTCGCTTCTTGAGTCTAGCATTGGACAAAGGCCTCCCGCTTGACCTTCCCATGGTCTCTTTCCTGTGCCATCCTCCGTCATTCTGGACTCGCCTTTTTTATGCCATCGGACCATCTGTTCTGGGACCTTCCCTCACTCCTGCGTCCTGTTTTTGACCTCCAGTCTATCACAACCTTTGTTCATCCGACATCCGACATATGTGATCCGACTAACTCCACTTTGTCTTCGCTATTATTTTGTATCCACTACTTCTGCGTTTTTCCTCATCCATTCATTAGTTTTGCGGAGGAAGAGTCTTGAAGATCTAACTATGGGACAGCAAAAAAATAAGTAATACACATGCGTACAATAACATCTGGGATACTTCTGGGAACATCTGGGATACACCTTCTGTTCAACTCAGATATCTGACAGCTTTTATTACTGGATACAATTTTAATTGCTGGTTTTAAAATATATCATATAAATCGTCAACACTAAGGATGGTGACAAGAAAAGTACTGACAGAGATTTTTAATGCGGTAGAGAGAGACAGGTAAATTTTGATACTCTCCATAAAATTAATATACTATTTAAAAATATATCATAATAATAAACACTTCTTCCATACTGTCTGACGAGTCAAAGAAAATTTAACAGCCTAGCTAAATCGGTGAACTGACACCTATTGTATATTATTAACCCATCAGTTTTTATTCTACAATGTTACATTGGACATCAATAAGATTTATATAATGCCATTTTTGATAATGTTCACAATTACGTGGCGCAAAACGAACGTTGAATATTGAGAACCATTTTTTGGCAGACACAAACATCCGGGGCGAAATATTTTTTTAATAATCTCCTATAGCGCATCTTCGTAATGTTTTTGGTTATTCATTGTAACAGTGTATATATGTTGTACGTACGGTATACTAGGTAGTTTTAATCATCACATTTGGCGCAGCTTTGCCCGTGAACTCGGGCCGGCCACCATATTGGGCCGTTTTACAGTTGGGGGCCTGCCAGATGACTGGAAAAACTACCACCAATATTGGTTCACATGGGTGTTTCTATCGCTTTTCGAAAGACATTGTGAATTTTCAATTTATTTCCGACTCATTATTTCACAACGTGACTCATATACCTAATATCGTTATATACCATCACTTTCTCCCTCTTTCTCCGGCGTTATAAATGTGATTCCTATTCGGTGATTGGCTTAAATTATATTATTATTATCAAAATCACTTTTACACCATTTACTTTTGTTAACATCGTTCAATGGATATTGTTACGAGCTTAATTTACAATGGTTTATACATAGGTAGGTACCTAACCAATATCTACGTACAACTTCATTAATAATGTACGCTTTAAGTATTGTATTAAAAGTTAGTGGATCGATTAAAAAAAAAGTAAGCCGTGTATCGAAAAAATGTTTATTAATTATTAAAGTATATAATTTGGGAATTTTTTTCTTAAAAATAATATTGTCCAAATGTAGACCCTCGCGTTCGCAGCACTCATTTAATCGAACAGTAAAATTACTTAATGACGGCTCGGCAGGTGGACTCAGTGATGGCTACCATTTCGTGACGGATATTTTCTTTCAAATGCGCCAGGGAAGTCGGTTTACTGGCGTAAACTTTAGATTTAAGATAACCCCATAGGAAAAAGTCTATAGGGGTTAAATCAGGACTGCGTGGAGGCCAATAAATTTATGTCACCTCTCCTGGAGATCAATATGCCTGGGAAAATTTCACGAACTCGTGGCAGAGATGTATTGGACGTGTGTGACGTTGCTCCGTCCTGCTGGAACCATGTTCTTTGGTTATAGCCAGGAAAGTTTTGCAGTTTAGGCACCAAGAAGTCGTCTTACATCTTCACATAACGCTCTGAATACAAATACAAACTTTCTTTTGAGACATCTTGTATTATGAAGCTTATAAACTAACGTAGATATTACAAATTGTATTGAAAGCTGAAACGTTTTACGAAAGATTTTTTTCTGTAAATTTAACGGTGGTTTTCTGTAAATTTAAAGTTGTGTTATACGATGAAAACAATTTATTAAAGTTGCATCATCTCATGAAAGTAATTAAAGTATTTATTTAATTTTTCTATTATAATGCATTGATACTAATGTTTATATTTGTCCTACGAGAGGATGTTAGAATTTGAGACTTCCAAAAACGAGACTTACATATATGTAAACAAAATAGTTTATACCATAAAGGTCTCAAAATGTATAATATATTACCACTAAACATAAAAGAAACCACAAGTTTTGTCACCTTTCGTAGACTAGGTGCTGAATACCTACATAATTAAAAACTATTAGTGTTCTCCATAGTTTTACATGATGTTTATATTATTTAATGCCTGGACACCTTGACAAAAACGGAAAAACAAAAAATCAAATCAGTGGGATATGCTTTTTAAATTTTCATTTGTTAATATATATTTAAGTCTCGTTTGGTTTTATTGAAATCCTTTATCCTGATCTATCCATAAAGGGAGCCATCCAAATCCCAGGCATGTTGTTTTAATTCGAAGGATCACAATTATTTTTAATTCGTGGAGGGATAAAATTGAATCTTAAATCGTACACTTAGGATACGTTGGTTGACCTTAACTGTTTTTTTTTCCAATTTCATTTCCATTGATCTAATCCTCAACTATCCCTTGAGATCGAAGAATTTCAACGAAAAAAAAAAGAATTTTCTGATACCTTAAGAGAGAATTAATTGTTGACAAATGCTCATCAAATTCTTTCACGCCTTGTTTCTTATAGGGTTGGCTTAAAGTCATCGCTTCTTTCACAATCATTTTTCTTCTTCTCTGTAGCTTAACAACCCTTGACCGGTTTTAGCTGCCTCCAAGACTAGTCGCCAACCCCATCCAGAGATCTATCCAGAGCGGCAGTCTTCAGTTCAAACCAAGCACTCTGCAATCGGCTGTGACTCCATCCAGCCAGCAAGTTTCGGCCTTCCTACTGGATTAACAGTCATTACTTTCTTTGCTGGTTACCCGTCTCCCATTCGCTGTACGTAGTCGTGCGATCTTGACAACACGTATTGCGCTTATATCACTACACAGTTGACAGAGTTCGGAAATGTGTTTTCTCCTCCAGAGATCAAACAGAGACAAAGACCATATATGCGTTGTAGGATGCGCCTTTCCAATATGTCTAGGACTTTTTCATTCTGCCTCGTTAAACTCCACGTTTCTGACGCACACAAAAGGACAAGTCTTATCAGGGCCTTGTAGAGAGTGATTTTGGTCTTCCTTGAAAGTATACTGGATCTAAGTTGGCTTGTAAGTCCAAAGTAGCATCTGATGGCTGCCACTATCCGTTTAATTATCTCTTTCGATGTGTTATATATTATTGACCTGTGAGCCCAGGTATAATAAATCTTCCAAAACCTGGAACCTGGAACCATTAGAGGGAAAGAGTTTGGTGTGGTTACAGCAGGCATGAAGTTTTAATTTATTAATGGAGCCATTTTGTTCGCTGATGCTTCCAGAGCTATAAATGCCTCCCTAATATCAGGTTTAAATCTTGCGACAATGTTCAGGTCATCGGCATATTTCAATAATTGTAAGGATCTCAATCATGCACTGTCTCATATTGTATTATCGCCGATTTTTGAGGTTTGTTTTATTTGGTTAACAGAAAAATAGGCTGTGAAGCACCGGTTTAGAATAGTACTTCCACTCTTTTCTATAATCATCCTTTTCGGGTGTCATGTAAGAGCTGGATAATCGAAAATATATCAGACAAAATCAAATCTCACATAGTTGAGCAGTGAAATTCATCACTAATCGTGAACGGTGCCATTTAAGGTGAAAAGAGAAAGGTTTATGAGTAAAGACGCATGTGTCATGCTTACTTTTATAAGGTGATGCACATCCGCACACCTGTCGCTGGTTACCCCAAATTGTGTAATATAAATGTACGAGGGAATTATTTTTTTATTTTTATTTTTTTACATAACTTCTCGGGCAACTAACAAATACTATGTCAAATATTAATTTAGCACGTACCCAATAACAAGTTGCCACATTCTGGAGACTATATTACTCCTCTTATATTAAAGAGGTGACTGCCACCACACACTCAATCCATCCAACATAATATATTGGTTTAAATAATACATCGTATTGGATCGAAAACTCTGCGTCGACAATCAACCTATCCAATACGCGAGTTCTAATAATGAATAATTGCGATACTGAAATGTGATAAATCGAAAGGAATGATTTGCAACAGTAAAGAAATATTTAACTTACAGTTTATTTATCATGAAGAATTAGTACAATTATTTAAATTAAATTTACATGAAATATATATGCTACACGTAGGTATACAAGGATTGACAGATGGACTAACTGAGGATGCAGGAACAACGCGAATGACGACCTTATATTTGACCTATGCGGAAGACATGTTGTTGGTAACTTAACATATGTACGTAATTATTCTTACCACAATTGTGTCTCCACCGGGAATCGAACCCGCTACCTTTGGATCAGCAGTCAGATACCTAACCAACTGAGGCACGAAGGCTGACAATTTTATATTTCAAATAATATTTATTTTATATCATCATTCCTTTCATTGACGATTGCTGTTTTTTTAACTCAGCAGCATATGTTCATACTCTCAGGATATTAAATATTTATGATAAAAATATTTTTTTTGTTTATCTTCACTATCGTATAATCAAAACATATTGAAAATTTTTGCATATTTTATTTAATTTTTGGAATAAAATATTACAAATAAAAATCTTTTGAAATATAATATTGCTGTGCGAGATTAAATAAATCATATTTGTTATAATTTTCTTTGACGAAATAGTTTTGCTACAAAATAAATCTCTTTGAAGCACCTTCTTTGGGTATATTATCTACCTTTAATATACGCTAAAACGAAACACACATATCCCATTTTACAGTTTTGAATTCGTATCTAATATATATTGAAGTTTCAGCTTTGTAGTCATCCGAAATGTATGTGTCGTTATAATTCCATGAGATTGTAAAGAGAAATTACAACATTATGTAGATTATGATATATAACGTTTTGTAATAAATTTATTGTTGGGGTGTTTACGTGAAATGCGCAAATACATTTTATACTGAACGCTGTTCATTGGGAATATTTCAATTTACGCCTTCATCATTTGAATGGCACACCTTAAAACACAATGGGGGTATTTAGTGGTGTTGGAATATCTAAAAATAGACCGCCTACCTCGTTTTTGTGTTATTTGATGTTAACTTAATACAATAAACAGAGAAATAAATGGGATTAAACACGTTTTAAACAGCGCCGGATCCTGAGTAACATACATAATATACAATGATTAAATGTTATAAAATTATAGAAATTGTACCTACCTACAAACAAAATTTGTCTTACATTACATATATTAGATTGAAAATGAATAAACTTTTTGAAAAAATAGTCAATAGCTATCCTAAAATAACTTGAACCTATAGGTTGACGAAAGATCCTTCCGAGGATCTGATTTTGATGCGGGTTATCCCCAAAGACAATAATAATAACATATTTTCACACAATGATTGCGAGGCCAGAAGCATCGCTCGACAATTCTCAGAGGCAAGTCATTCTAGCAAGTCATTCTAGCGTTGTTATTTAATTTATAAATATTTGATTTCTTACTATTTGCATTTTTCAAATACTGTATAAATTGTATACTATTTAAGTGTAGGTATATACAGTTTAATATAATTTTATAAGGTTAGCGGTTGACGGTACTCAGAATATACGAGAAACCATTTTAATAAAATGGTTTTGCATATATTTTGAGGTGGATGAACAGTTTAAGAGATGGTTAAGTTCTAGAGAGAATGATCAACATGTCATATACAAAATCTGTTTAATTACATACATACATTCATGTTTCAATATTATATTTTTATACTTTATTTTCATAGTGAAATTGTTTTCATCTTCTAATTCTAGTTGTAATCAGTGTAACTTTGTGGTGGTATCCTGAATCATCATCAGGATACGGTTTTTTTTCGCAACAAAATGCTGATTGCAATAATATTTGTGCAATCTTGATTAGATGAGATTCGTGTTCTTACTTCGCCTCTAAATAACTTAAAGAATATGCACTATGCACACTCTCACATCTAAATCATGGCGTTTCTTAACCATTTACTCGGATCTTAACCATTTACTATCAGATTGAAACTTACAATGTTTGATATATGGTATTTTCAAAATAATATATAAATAAATAAATCGTGTATTTATCTTTTACTATTAATTATTAGAATACAAATTATAATTAAACATGCAGTAAAATTATGATAATAATTATGGACAGTCAATATGCTTACATAAAATGTTGTGAAGAAATTGAATATCATGACAATTATGTACATAAGTGTTGATGGGGATGGTGCAACAATATTACGATAAGTCAAGCGTTTTGTATTTCTTTTTGTATGCGTTCGATTGCTTTGCTTATTCATCCATGATCTCATTCCCATTTATACATATGAAGTACAGGATCCATGCTGATATTAAATATAAATAA
This sequence comes from Molanna angustata, assembly GCA_963576475.1. Taxonomy (NCBI): domain Eukaryota; kingdom Metazoa; phylum Arthropoda; class Insecta; order Trichoptera; family Molannidae; genus Molanna; species Molanna angustata. The sequence goes on along the minus strand of OY754977.1, from coordinate 14,824,712 downwards.
AAACACAAGGTTTGAAGTCCATAATATATTTTCACTGACTTTATCGTTGTCGAATTGCGAATAGAGACGAACATTGATCCAGGACCAATTAATTCTTAGGCTGGATTGTTACAAAAAAAGTATCAGTAATAGTGTAGTTAAACTACTTTGACCTCATAAAATTGTTCAAAATTTCGTCGGTCAATGGCATTAGATTTTAATGAAACAACCAAAAGTTTTGAAAAATAATGAAATCAAAGTATGTTAACTATACTTTTACTTTAATCTTTGTTCGAGAAACACAGCCTTAGAAGTCAAACGTCTAGCTTCCAACGCCTTAAACAGTGACGATCACATACTTTGCATTCTGGCATTTGAGATAAAATCAGTACCTACCAAACGCGGTCAACTGCTGGGCTACACAATGCACCTTGGAAGATACTTTTCGAACTATGAAGCATTGAAAAATATTTTCAACTGTATGGAACGTACCAAATCGGAGTACGGAAGCGCAGTTTGGGCGCCCTACCAAAGAAAATATTCCGATATGTTGGAGCAAATTCAGAAGAAGTTCATGACGTACCTGTATATGCGGATGCACGGAGTATATCCGATATTTATGCACCACCCAGAACTTCTGACGTCTTGTTCTTATATGAGTAAAGCAGGCGTGATAACGCACTACTTTTGACCGGCTTCAAGATTTTCAACAATCTTATTGATTGTCCAGATTTGCTAGAAAGGCTAGGGCTTTTTGTACCACCCAACTACATAAGGGGTAGAGACCATAATTTTCTGAACGTCCCCCATTCCAGAACGGATGTAGTGGTCCGCGGCACTCTGGTGCGCATTATGGAAAAATTGAACTCACTCTCGGACGAGGTAGATATTTTCCATTGGAATATAAGGCGCTAAAATCGTACCTAAAACAAAGATAGCCGTCATCGAACCGCATATCATACTATAATTGGCAGCAGCTGTAGTGTGACTACGGAAAAAAAATAAAAATTTATATTTACCTCACCATCATCACTGGCGCTACAGTCCGCTGCGGACCCTGGCCTCCTCCAAAAATCACTATTTACCTACATTACATATTACTATTATCAACATTGGGATGACAGAGGGGATAAATTATAGGAAGCTCACGCTGGGCGTAGATATTTAGAGGCTGCAAGGCCTACAAGGAGCTGAATAGATTCGCACAAAACGTAACTGAATGGAAGAAAAGATGCGAGGCTTTGCTGCAAAATAATATTTGAGGTTGAAACGAGAGTGGGAGAGCACGAATGTATTATATCTTTTGAAAACATCAGCATTTGCGTAAATATATATTCGGGGTCTAATTAATCACGTTTTTGATATAAAGATATTTTGTGAGATAGAATATACGGGTATCAAAATGAGAAAAAATAATAAAATAACGTTGTTAGTACGCATCGGGCGTATAATGAAGATATGACGCACTTGGTGATTACATCAATATTAAATAAAGGTAGTGGACCAAATGAAGACGAATTAGAAAGGAAATCATTTTGGGAAAAGTTCAAGTTTTACTTCCTAATGTATCCAAGGCTCTCTCACTTAAATGTGCCTGTGAAAGAAAAGCCGAGAATATTATCTTTTTCCTTTTCGAAAGATTTAGCTGTATGTATCTGAATATTTATAACACACTCACTATTGTCATGATTTGTAAATAATTTGACTGTACCAATGATCCTCAACGTAACACTTTTAATTATTTAACTTTTTTTACTTGTTCTTTAAAGATGAAACAATTTTTTCTCGGTATGTCTACCCCTCTAGCAAGACCTCTCACCATCTCTGAGTAGATATATCACGTCATGAATTGCTAACATGGATTTGTTAGGAGACAATTGTGGGTATCATGCTATTTTTATGCTATGCTATATTTAAAAAATAATTGAGGTCATCCTGTTCAAAGAAATTTTTATAAATAAAATATATTATCGATTTTTCACTAGCATAGGTACCTTACTTCATTAAAAAGGTCAATTAATAACTTTTATTATCAAAATATTTATTTGATTTCATTTTTGTTATGTTCATAATAAAATCATCCTTGAAATATAAGCTACCATGTTTTTACACTGAAAACATATAAAATAAAAAAAACCCAAAACATATAAAATGAAGAACCCAAAATGAAAGTAACGTTGCAACAATAATTTCTAAACTTATTATTTTTTGTTGTCTGTTTAGATTGTGTGTACCTATTTCACTTTTAAAACTGTATTTTTTAATTTGAAATATGTAAGTTTTCCTAATGTTTATTTTTATGATAGCTTTCTTATTATTTTGTTTTTTATTGTAATGTAATAATTTCACAAATGTACAGGTGGCTGCTTCAGAACAGATTTATTCTAGTGAGGTGACTGTCTTATATTAAAATAATGTATATGTTTATATGATCATAAATAAATAAAAAAAAATAATTTTATAAAATTATCATCATATAAATCAAACTATAGGAAACAGGTAGGTATGTAAGTTTTATACGAAAATTTGAAATGGGAATCGGATTCGTGTTTAAAGAGTAACTGTAGCTGATCAGGAAGTAAGTTACAATCGATTTCAAAATTCCAGAACAGATATGGGAAGTTAATTGAAAGGATGAAATTTAAAAATAACGAAGAAAAGAATAAGAAATATAGAAGACATGGCATGATGGTACATAGGTATGTATGTTGAAGAAAAGGTAAGCATGTATAGATTGAGTGAGAGGCATGTCATTTAAAGAAGGTCAAGTATAATATTATGACTGTAGTACATGATGTAATAAGTCACAATAACAGAATAGATTGTAAGATAAGTTAATACTTACATAATATGTATCGATGCGTGGCGCGTGACTCTCTCTGCCTAAATCATGGTGTAGGTAACGTACGCTTGTACAAAATACAAATCACAGAAATTCACGATCGCTCTCAGATTAATTCGTATTCTAATTCGAATACGGTTCCACGAAAACCGTCAACGAGGCTTAATTTGGGGTTAAACAAAATAAAATAAAAATCGAATCAATCGTACCGTGCGTCGGTAACGAACCAATTTCCCCGGCAAAACAGGATATTCGGGGCTCGAATTTCGTTTGGTCGTGCCTCGCGAACCGGTCCAATTTCATAAATATTTACACGTGAGAGGATCCTACCGATAATTATTAGCAAGTTTCAAACCGAACGCACCCCAGCGTCGGTTCGCGCTAACGTGATTACAGAACCGGAATCAAATTCAAACTTGACGCAAAACTTAACGATGCGGTTTTGGGACCTTTCATTCATAATTAAATTAATACGGTATGAACATTGACAGTTGTACTTGTATTACCATTATTATTCATAGAATGAGAGAACACCTATTATACAAGTTGTATATTGAAATTCGAATTTTGGTGTCTTATCTTACAAGTATCTAATTTCTGACAAAGAAATAACGCCACTAGGCTCCATTGTTAAAAATATCATACTTGATGAATTCATCTTCTGTTTACAACTTTGACTCATTAACTTCTTGCGAAATTATGTATGTCAGTATAAAATATGATAAACCAATTTTTATTATATCATTAAATTAAAGCTAGGGAGCGACTGCTGCAAACGTACCTATTTTTTCAATTTGATATATCATCATTACTACAAAACGAATCGTAAAAAATAACTTAGTTTGGATATTAATAAAGAAAAATATACCTTAAATTTTTTGTTCTGTGTATATTATTGTAGAAAAATAATTAGCATACCCCGATTTTTGACATTGATCTTATATTTCTAAAAAAAAACTATCAGAAAATAGAGCAGAATACATTTTTTTAAATTAAAGAAGAACAAAATATGTGCATCAGGTTAAGTAGATAAACAAAAAAATAAACTTTTATTTCTAAATGGCATTAAATGTAATATAATTTTTTTTAGGTTTTTTTACTAAAGCAGAAGCATTAATACAACTGTCCGACATATTTTTATAGATATTTTTGTCTTCTTTAATTAAAAAAATATATGTTGCTAAAAGCCTTATAGTTTATTAAAAATATAAGATAAACGTTGAAAATCGGAGTACCTTTGCCATCATTTATCCACGAGAATTTAAACAGAACATAAACAAAAAGTTGAGGTATATTTATCTTTAATAATACCAAAACTATGTATTATTTAAATTGACAATAACATCTCAATAGAGACAAATAAAAATATCATTTGACTCCCGACAGGGAAAAAAAAACAATGTTGGCGTATATGGAATTAAAAAATATATTCCATTTATTTACTATTAATACACGAACTATTTAAATTATTTTTTTCAAAACGTTTTGATTAGAAATAACTATGGTATATCAAATTGAAAATAAGGTACGTTGGCAGCAGTCGTTCCCTTAAATAACATCTTCTTTTCCTTCCTTAAGCACTCTTTTTTTCAAGACATTAATAACGATTCATATAAAGAGCACAAACAAAATAAGATATTTTTAAATTTATTATTAAACCAGCGAACTAAGGCGAATTTATTACCATTCCATAATTTACTCCAATTAACCCAAAAATCTTTAAGCCTAAATAATATAATATATTCAGTTCTATAGTTAATGATCCCATAAACGAAATAAATTATGAACATGACTATTCATAGAATGTGCGATACATACAATAACTGATTTCAAGAGTTTGACATCTTCCACCTCAGCTCCACAACATTCAAATACTCTATACAAAAGAAGATCAATAACCACTTATTATAGGAAACCTTGACGGCATTTATTCTCTTTTTTCTTTTTTC